>JAHRHZ010000012.1:28007908-28271125 GCA_024137785.1 Ginglymostoma cirratum
GGTCGGGACCCTTCTTCAGAAAACTTTCCTGCTCCTCTGATGCTGCCTGGCCTGCTGTGCTCCTCCAGTTCCACACTGTGTAAATTCAAAATTACAGTCTTTCTTAAGACATGGGCCTGCAATTGCTCCATGCTGGGCTTTCCCCATGAGGGCTCGCATTCCCCACAAGGGCTCGATCTCTCCCCGTGCTTGGTTTGATCTCTCTCCTGCGCTGGGAGATCCCCACACTAACCACCATCCAGGCTCAGCAGCCACCCCCCACAGACCTGCTAGAGTCCCACTCTGGGCCACCAGCCGCTTCTGCTCTCAATTTCTCGAGCAATTTATATCCTTAAGTGTTGTCCTGGTATCCTCTTCATTACTTTCTTTCCTATCTATCTCGCCGATCAGAAAATAACCTATCTATGCTTACTCTCTATTTCCTTTCAGTTAGCCCATCCCCTTTATATGCCAATATCTTGCTGTCAAAACATGAGAATTTTTATTCCACAATAACTTTTAATAAGACACCTTGTCAAATATGTTCAAAAAGTCTAAGTACATCTGCTGATTCCTTGTTATCCACAATACATGTTACATCTCCAAGGAAGGTCACTAAATTGATTAAATATGATTTCCCTTTCATAAAACCATGCTGACTCCCCGGAATTTATTGAATTTAACTGTTTTAGTCTGAAATGTCTTCTGGCAATCCCTGCCACTTAATGACTGCACAAGACAAGCATCACAGGGTTTCACTATATGAGACACAGTCAGAATTCAGCTGTTGGATAAATTATTTTCTGGTATGGACTTGGTATCCCGTTACAGTCAAGTAAGGGCAAGATTCACATTGCTGGACTGATGGAAGGCAATGGGGGAATATGGATGGAGCTAATAAGATTTCAAGACCCTGTCAGCTAGAGGCACTCACAGTCTATGTTATACAGATTCCTTTGCTCTCCCTCTTCCTGCTGCCAAAGTGAACAGAGGGCTTGGTTCCTAAAAGCAGTAAAGTTATTGAGCGTGTAGATAACCACAAATCTGCGTAAAACAGTTGTAGCTGTTCCGCATCTAGTTTTCATTATAATTGTTTGGGAGATTCTCTTCCTATATTAGTTCTGAACGAGGCAGTCACAGCTATTCACAGCTTGTGATATGTTACAGCATATTTAAGCCAAATTAGTACAATTAGGAAGTTTTCTCAGCTTCTGCAGCTGGCTCACACAGACCTGAGCCATGTACTTGCGTCCATTTCTAATTCAGAATGATTGCAATCATGTTATCTATAGATTTCTCACTGGATGTGAATTGAAACTTATCCAACAGAATTCAGAGACATCAGAAACGGAAGATTTCCATCCCATCTGTACTGGCTGAATCTGTATCCAAGCACTACAATGCCACAGTGATGCCACCCGAAGGCTGCAGGAACAGCAAATCATATTCAGCCTGGGAACCCTGCAGCCCAATGGCATCAATGTGGATTTCACAAGCTTCAAAATCTCCCCTCCCCCAACCGCATCCCAAAACCAGCCCAGCTCATCTTCACCTCCCTAACCTGTTTTTCCTCTCACCTCAAGCCACACCCCCATCTCCTATCTACTAACATCATCCCGCCCCCTTGACCTGTCCGTCCTCCCTGGACTGACCTATCTCCTCCCTACCCCCCCACCTACCCCCAACTTTAACGGCCCCCATCCCCGCCTCTTCGACTTGTCTGCCACCTCTCCACCTATCCTCTCCTCTATCCATCCTCTATCCGCCTCCCCCTCTCTCCCTATTTATTTCAGAACCCTCTTCCCCTCCCCCCATTTCTGATGAAGGGTTTAGGCCCGAAACGTCAAGTTTTCCTGCTCCTATGATGCTGCTTGACCTGCTGTGTTCATCCAGCCCCATGCTTGTTACAACAGAATGGCTGCTATTCTGCATTATTATCCCCTCAGCCCCACCCCTGCTTACCGTTATTGCATTTCAATTCAAATCAATCTGATAAACAGGCGGTCACACTGCTCAAGAATTCACAGCTTTTCCGGACAGTGAAGTAAGAGATTTAAAAAAGTGGTAAATCTTACCAGAGGGTGGCCAAGCGACAGTATCATCGAGTTGCAGGAAGCGTTTCCCTCTGCAAGGTCTTGTGAATTTTCTCACACTGCTGTCCCAAACTGGCTTCATCAAGTATGTTCCATGACTCAGTGGTGTCCTTCTTGCTCAATGCTAGTCTGATTTCCCCACTAGCTATAGGCAGACCTGCCACTGCAGAGATATCTCACAATTCCTGATGGAGGCTCCATATTCAAAGGGCAGTTGTGCATCCCATCAAGCACTGGTAGTCTGGAAATGCCCTGCATTGTTCCTGGACATGTCAGATAAGGGGCTTCACAGACAGGGATCTCAGTGTCCTGGTGGATGGGTGGTGCAGACAGGAGCCAGACATCCTCCCCCTAGGACTGACAGAGCTGGTCATGGCACCTGATGCTGCCAGCCTGGTCTGAGGTTGCCACCAAGGCAGCGCAGTCTGGCCTGTCCAGAGGAATGCCCCCCAATGCCACGGAAAGGTCAATGACATTCTGCACTCTACCAACTTCAGTGTCACCATCTTCTCTCTGCTAACTTAGACTTACTCAGTCTCTGCCACTGCACACACCACCCGCCAAGGCTCATGCTCTACCACTCTCACTGTTGTATGTAACGTCAAAACCCAAACTCTGCTACCACAAATCCTGGCCTTTGCACTTCCTATTCACTCACTTTGGACACCTCAACACTTTTCCCCTACCTGCACATAATCCCGCCCTTTGTCTTTGTAATAACCCAGAGAAGAGCAGCCGATGAGTAGTGGCATGTCCAACATTTGGCTGACCCCCTCTAGGAGGAGCAGATCCTGACTGTGACTGTGCCGAGTGGCTGACTGTATTCGGACCCCCTGACTGACAACAACCCCCTTGACTTGACTAAGGACACTGCCTCAGAGACACAGTCATTTGGTGAATGTACATATGGCATGGTTTGCTACATTGGTTGCTGCCTCATGTTATAGGTGTTAGATTGTCAAAACATGGTGCTGTACTGCAACATCTCCAACCCCCAGATATGTGACTGCTGACAATCGTGACAAGCTACCTTGCCTAGTGTCTACATTAAATGGCAAGGCACCACAGAAACTCTGTGAGACTTTAAGGTGCGGCTGAGGGGGTGAAGTGCTTCAAGGCAAGGCCAAGCCAGGCTGAGATGCTGTCAGCATCCAGGTAGTTGCAAACTGAATGATCAAACAGCACTGAGATGCAGGGTGGCTCAGTCTGTGAACTGGGTGTCAGTCCCTGCAGACGGTGTCTATTGCAACGAAAGGTGCCAGTGTGCTCTAAAGTGAAGCACTGAAGTGCATCAGGAATGTGCCATTACAGTGTGGTGAGGCTGGGACATGTTAAATGCCAACATCTGTGGATGTAGTGTGCATGCAGCCACTGCCTAAGGAGCGACACTGAGATGTTGGTGTCAGGTATCTGGGGTGGAGATCCAGAGGAGCAAGCAGTGAGTTGGACTGGCCAGGTACCCGCTCAGACTTCCACGGCAAGAATTTTTAGCATCGACTTTCTATGCAGCAGATGGGAGATCAGGAGAGTGCATGTTGATGAGGCGAGATTTAATAATAATGAAGGTGATAATGAGTGATAATCTCTGTTAATAGGTCTCTTCCTGCTCACTAGCTAGAATCTCATTTCAATGACCGGAATCAGTTGGAAAATTGGACCTTTGGGTTTTGATTTTGGTACAAGCCTCACTTGATAGCTCATTCCATATTTCCAAAACTTTTGTCGTAGCACTCATTAATCAGCAGTGGGGAAGATTCTACTCTTAATATTCCTTTGGGAATAAATTGAAAACAACTTCAGTGTGATATGAGACAGGAGTGAAGGGGAAGAGCATCTGCTTTGTTTTGAATATTGCTGTGCCCAGACCAACTGCTTTACTGAATAGAAAGACAAACATCGCTGACTGTAAAGGGAGTCTTGTCTTTTCAACTTCATGTGAGATCACAACCCATCCCTGGTGGGTGCCTCTAAACTAACTTTATAGTTGGAGGCTCCTTCAGGCAGCAATGAGTCTGTGACAAGCAGCAGTGCGACTGTCATGAAAAACAGATTGCACAGGACTATGAAGAGCAGAGCAAGCACAGCTGTAAGCAGTGATAAGGAAAGAGATTGGGGGATATCTCTAAAAACCAGTGGGAAGACAAAGTATCATTGCAGGCAGAAATGAAAGGCTTTTAAACTGGAAGCACAGTGCTAACACTTCCTGTACAGTGATCGAATTAAATAAGAATTTACAACCTTCCCCTTTATTCATGTAACAGTTAAACACGACTCGCATTCTGCTGCAGCTTCATGGTCACGTATAGTGTTCACAGGCAGATTCTGTGCCATATTGTTTCGAACGTCTAATTGAGAAACCATCAGGAAGCAGCAATCTGAAGAGATAATTTTGTGCTACAATCTCTATGTCTCATGCCCAGATCACTGTGTACCAACACACTGACATTTGTACACCTTGATCTCAATTACAATGCCTTCAGAAGGTCAAGAATGGGATTCTTTGACAAATCTCATGCTGTGTATCACTCACAGACAGTAACATACTGTGATGCCTGGCCAATCTGTGTTTAGGTGGTTGAACGAAAAGAGTAGGCTTAGAAACTGTTACTAGAGAATTGCTGGGAGCTCCCACCACTGTAACAGCCATGTTAGACCTTGTACAACTCAGGCAGGGTGTAGTATCTGCTACTTTATGAGAAATTCATAATTTCCCACTTCTCCATTATAAATACCTTCCAGTGCTCTCTTTAAGCAGGTTAATAATAAATGACCTGTGCCTGCAGTCTTGACCCTCAGCCAGACTCCAATTTTCTTCAGAGTAAAGGCTGGTAGGCCTCTTCTCCCCAGGCTTACTGACTGCGTCTTCAATGTCAGGCAACTGAGAGGCCAGGGTTGAAGACCACCTGAACATCCCCTGATACACTGTACCCAATCCCCCCGTCCGAATCCCTGTAGGTTCCAGGCCCTCTCCAATGTAACTAAGGGACATAAGTTTCACCTCATAAAGCCCTGTGGTTGCTGAATTTTCTTTCCTTCCACTGGAATTGTAATGGACAATGGGATCTCAACAACACCACAGTTAACAAGCACACCTTACAGCAAGGAGAACTGAGGCAAGTCAAAATGTGGTTTCAAGGAAGGGGATCATTTTCTTTGGGCTGAACCACTTCAGATCCTAACCAGCGTAGGCTATGGAAAATCGCAGGAAGTGGCCAGCAAGGAGCTGTCTATTTCCCAACCATGTGTTGACCATTGAGTCAACATTCTCGCTCGAGAGTGGCAAGAGGCTTATATGCATGCATTAGCATGTATTAACAACTCCTAAGCCCTAACCCTACTTTAGCTTTAGGTAAGGTTAGTCAGCCCCTTGGGGTGGTCAGCATCAGGGCATCTATATGTCTACAGTTCACAGAGTGGGCCATGGTCAGCCCTGTGGGTCCAACGCAACCAGTCCAGGGAGTCGCAGGAAGTTAGACAGCTATACAGATTTCAGTCACAAGTCTGGTCACTCATCATTCGAAGCATACCATCAAAGTTGTTCAAGGAGCTGATCCATAATCAGCCTTAGAGGGGCATTCATGGGGGGGGGTGGATGGAAGTTATCACAGATACTACTGTAGGACAGAAGCTGGGATTGGAGGTGGCCTCTGGGATGGAGACAGGAGGAAGGGAGGGTATAAAAGAGGGGGAGATGATAGAGCATTGAAGAGAAAGAGGTCATGCAGGACCAGGGCCCATTGACAGTCAGCAATGCCCTGTCTTCAATGAAAGGACAGTGAATTGCTATCTGGCATGCTGAATCGATATGATTGGGGAGTTGGTGGCAACAGTTAGATAGACAGGTTAGAACATGGAGCAGTTCAAAGCTGATGGGGATAACGGGGAAGATTACATGGTAGATGGTGCAATTTGATTTCATTTTTGGAATGAACAAAAAGGAAAAACATGCTTGACCTTATCCTTACTAATCTGCCAGTTACAGATGCATCTGTCCATGACAGTATCAGTAAAAGTGACCATGGCACAGTAGTGGAGACAAAGTCCGAACTTCACATTGAGAATACCCTCCGCTATGTTGTTTCACACAACCACCGTCCTCAATGGCATAGATTTCAAACAGATCTAACAACTCAAGATCAGGTATCCATGAGGCGCTGTGGGCTAACAGCAGCAACAGAATTGTCCTCCAAACAATCTGCACCTTCAAGGCCTGCTGTATCTTTCACTTTATCACCATCAAACCAGGAGATCAATGCTGGCTCAATGGAAAGGGTAGGAGGGCATACCAGGAGCAGCACAAAGCATACCTGAAAATGAGATGTCAACCTGGTGAAGCTAAAAAAAAGAACAACTTGTGTACCATCGCAGATGTCAGCAACAGTATTCTTGTCACAGTACTCAACAGTACTCTTAAGCAGCACCTGCTCAGCTTAGTGACACCCTGTTTGGGTTCCACCATGGCCTAGTGGTATTATCGCTGCACTGTTAATCCAGAGATCCAGATAACATTCTGGGGACCCAGGTTCAAATCCTGCCACAGCAGATGGTGGAATTTGAATTCAATAAATATCTGGAATTGAGAATCTAGTGATGACCGTTAATCCATTGTCGATTGTCGGAAAAACCCATCTGGTTCTCTAATGTCCTTTAGGGAAGGAAACTGCCATCCTTACCCAGTCTGGACTACATGTGACTCCAGACCCACAGCAATGTGGTTGCCGTCTGGGCAATTAGGGATGGACAATAAATGCTGCCTAACCAGTGACGTCCTCATCCCATTAATGGATAAAAAAAAACTCAATGCCCGACAATGACCATCACCAAAAAGAGAGAATCTAATCATCACCTCTTGACATTAATTGTAATTGCCGTTACCATTACCATCACTGAACATCCCCACTATCACCATTCTGGGGGTTACCAATGATCAGAAACTGAACTGGATTTGTCACATAAATACTGTGGTTACAAGAGCAGGTCGGAGGCTTGGAGCCACGCAGTGAATTACACACCTCCTGATCCCCAAAGCCTGTCCACCATCTACAAGGCACTAGTCAGAAGTGTGATGGAATACTCTCCATTTGCCTGGATGTGAATAGCTCCAACAGTACTCAAGAAGCTTGATTGGCATTACTCCTGGAAACATGCACTTCCTCCACCACTGACGCTCAAGAGCAGCAGTGTGTACTTTCTACAAGATGCACTATAGAAATTCACCAAGGTTCTACATTCAATACCTTTCAAACCAACAACCACTTCCATATGGAAGGACGTGGGCAGCAGATACATACCATCTGCCAGTCCCCTCCATTCCTACAGTGTCACTGGGTCTAGCTAAAGCACACGGATTGCAGTGGCTCAAGAAGGCACCACCACCTTCTAGGGGGTAACAAGGGAGGGGCAACAGATGCTGGCTCAGCCAGTGATGCCTCTATCCCATGACTGAATCTTTTTATGTTAAAAAAAATCAAAATGTGCAGGGCAGCTCTATTCTGCCAGTGCCTGACCGGGTGAATAGCGGCCTTTTATATATTGCACTGGTGCCAGGCATCCCAGAATAACTCACCAGAGTAAATACCTTCACCTACAGAGAATGGGAGAACACAACAACAGGGCTCCATAGGGATGTGGTGCATCGGTAATGAGGTGAATTTGTGGTGACAGTGGGAGAAAACCCACTAGGCCTCGCATAGAGAAACCCGCCATGAAAGCTGGCAAAAATGATACTTAGCTAATTTCTAATAATATTCACCCTGCCTGTCAGTCACGTAGAGCTGTTTAATATAGGACTTGTCTGCATTGAACCCATTGGAAAACCACACCTGTACTTAATTAGGTGGTTATTTAGCTTGTTATTCAATCATTCAATTCTGTTAATCTAACATAATGGCCAGGGTAGACAAAAATTTGTCTGCTATAAGATTCCGACCAAGATGGTAAGTAGCAAATAGCTGGGACCACTGAATTACAACCAAGTTTCGGTCTATTGCACACAGCCGCATAGCTTGCAGCAAAAATCTGCTGCAGTGTTCAGGAATACTTGTTCTATGTTGTAAAAAATAACGTGCAATGGCACAGACATACGTCAGCAATGCACAAAGGAACTGAAACTATTGCATACTGAATACATCATGAAGAGACGTCTATTTGCAAATGTTGGAAGACGTATTTTTCTGTAATTATTAACAATTTACTAGAAGCATTCTATTCTCAAAAGGTTTAACTTATATCTGATTCACTTCAGTGGTACTTAATGGCAAATGGGATCAAGTTACTTCAACCTTGTAAAGTGAGCAGTAACATTTTGCTATTGTGAAACCAAGCTAAAGTTCAAAATGAATGATACTGTTCATGTTGTGAAAAGCAAAAAAGAAAGGCTGAATCTTGTCAAGGGTAGGCTGAGTGCGAGTTGGTAGAGGATGGGCAAAGATGGAGCTTCACTCAGGAAATGCAGACATTTGACTCCATAGCCAGTGAAGCTTTGTTTTAGCACGTATCACCATGGGGTCCTCGTTAAAGGCCCATTTGACAGCCTATTTCCTCATCCTTTCTCTGACAGGTACTCATTGCTGTCACACAAATGCATGACCCCAGCTTAATACTGAACACTTCCAAGTTGGTTATCAGGGGTGCACAGATGCTGACAAGGCTTAAGCAGACCTTATGACTTGCAGTGCATTGTTTTCAACTGGCGAACTAACAGAGATCACCTTAGTCATTCAGGAGAGGTTGAGCTGGTGGTGGGGTTCGGGTTGAGGTGGTGTTTTGAGTTGTAATCTCACCTCTGTTGTCATGTGTCATGGCCTTCCTATGAGAGAGTGGAAATTAGAGGATGTGTGGTCACTGGGTAGTCCATACACCCTGCAACCAACATAAAAGGACTTAGGAATCAGTTAGCTATCTGACATCTTAGCTATGGCCATTTAATGAGCGGAGAAAAGGGCCTTTTACAATGAGCTGACTACAAACTGTGAGAGTTCCCAGAGAGAAGGATTGATCATTGTGCCAATGTGTCATTACAATCCATTGAACAGACAGGAATATCACACATTTTCTCTCATTTCTGAGTTAGTCAAAGTGTTAGTCAGGTAACTGCTTTTTTACACTATTCTCAAAACACCCTAACAATGCAAATCACTACAGCAACATCCTGGAAAAGCCTCACTCCATCTCCTAGTTTGTCAGCTCGTAAATGGCCAATATTCTGCACGAGAACAAACAAATAGTTCGAAAATATGCCTAAACCTAAGCTCTCATTGAAACACTGCAGCATTGACATTAATGATTAGTGGGAACTTGCTACCAATTTTTCAAAATGGCGTTAACTTGTACCTCAAGCTTCTTCATGCTTTGAGTCACAACACCTTAATGATCAGGCACAGCATCGACAGAGAAGGAAAGAAAACAACCTTCAACTCCAGATTCTACCGCCTTGTCGGATGTCCTTTCCCATGTGTCCAAAAATCTGAGAGTTGAGAATCAGGCTTCGGTCACATGAGAACAGTAGGCAGAAGCTTCAATCCTAAAGAAATGCTGTCCTCAAGTCAAGGGGCAGCTGACAATGGCAAGTCATGATGTTTAGCTTTTTTGTTACTTCTTTCATTCTCTTCAAGCTGCCATGAACCAAGATTCTTTCTTTTATCCATCCACTATTTGATTACCTGGCTGTGACCAGTGTTGACAACCATATTAAGTAACTTCCTTTACTCCTGTACTGTTCCATGCCCTTTCAAAAAAACTGTTATAGTGTTTCCAATCTACCTTGCAGCACATTTCTCAAATGTTCCACCGGACTTCTCCGACTAATGACTTATCAGTAACCGTCCTTCCCAGACCAAGGTCCTTGAATATCTTCTCATGGAGCTTTATTACGCAAAGAGATCAGATAAAGGGGTTCAATAAAGTTGTGGTATAAATTAGTCAAGCTTTTTGAATTGTGAATCAGGCTCAAAGGGCTAAATGTCCAACCATGACTGCATTGTTCCTAAGTCACATTCCAGCTTCAAGCATATCTCTCCTGCAACACTTTTTAAATCTCTTAAATCTGCTTTAGGGACATATGAACAAGAGCAGCCTCCATTCCCTCATACCTTAGTTAACAAAAATGTTCTAATTTCAGGATTGAAATCAACAATTGATCTAGAACTAACTGTTGTTTGCTAGGACCCTTCTCCTAAGCCTTATCAACATTATAGTGTGTATGTTACATGCCTAACTCAGTTGGCTGGACAGCTTGTTTGCAATACAGACTGATGTGAAGAGTGTGGGTTCAATTCCTGCACCAGCCTAAGTTACCATGAAGGATGCTCCTTCTCAACCACTCCCCTCACTTGAGGTGTGGTGGCCTTCACGTTAAGCCACTACCAGTTGTCCCTCTTTAATGAGAGAGCAGCCCTATGGTCTGGAAAGATATGGCTACTTTACCTTATTACCTGTTTACTGTCAGTGTCTAATGAAACGTGGTCCTATCCAGTTTTATGGTCAATTTTATGTGGTTCAGATAATAAGTCAGAAATTATTAAGTCTTTATTAATCTAATTTTAATTATGATCTTTAATTTAATTCTTGGTAGTCTTCACAGATCCAACACTGAAATCTTTCAATGACGTCCTCCATGATTGTGACCATACCTCTCCTTTTTCTTTTGATATCCATTTCTACGGAAATCAATAATATCCTTTCATGACCTTGCCCTTACATGATATCAAATTTACTCACCCCAACACAGCCAGGTTTGCCCTTAATACTTATGCTTTCGCTGGTAGCACTTTTAATATTCTGTCAATTGGTATACATCATTGTGGGCTTGGGCGCACACTTTAGAACGGCACTGTAGCGTCAGCCTAGGGAGAGTTTATTGTCACTGATGCTGTCCTTTAAATGGAATATTTTAATAAAACCTTATCATTCTGTACAGATTTGAGACTGAGCATTGCTTTTGATGTCCTATGTAACATACATTTCTCACCAAATACCCATCAAAAATAGATTGATTGGTCATTTTTTATTCATTTGATGTTTATAGGTCGTTGCTTGAATTGGCTACATCTCAACAATGACTGCACTTCAAAAGTCATCTATTGTTTGTCAATGCTCATAAGGATGTGAATTCCAATTCCTTGCCTAATTTCTCAGAAGCTCCAATCACACAGATTTGCCTAATTCTTTGCCTAATTTCGCAGAAACTCTGAGCACACAGACCATGAATGGGTCAATAAGTGATCAGTAATAAATCTTATGAATGTATGCATCAGAAAATTGGGTTAGTGAGGAACCTGGAAGCCTTCATACATGCTTGTTGCTTCATTCTCTCCACGGACTCGAATGTATTCTCTTTTGTGGTTAAAAATGCCAGGGTAAGAGTGTGGGTGAATATTCAGAATTGAATTTACATGACAGCAGATAAACCTGAAAACACATTTAAATTGCAAGTTTCAAAATAACCAAAAGTCTTCAAGTATTTTGCAACCCTTGAAGTAATTTTAAAGAGTAGTCACTGTTGTGAATTTTCCAAATCACATATACACACATAAAAGTAATACCTTACTGGGTCGTGGCAAAAGAACAGTGAACTGGGAAGAATAAGATAATTTTCCAAAGAGTTGGCATAGACACAACGTCTCAAATGGCCTCATTCTGAGCTGCATGATACTGAGACTCTTACTTCCAAAATCCATTTGATGTAATACCACACAACAGACCGGTGAGCAAAGTTATAGCTCATGGGATAAACGGCTCAGTAGTAACTTAGATTCAGAATTGGCTGAGTGACAGGAAACAGAGTAATGGTTCATTGCTAGTCTTCAGGCTGAAGGAAGGTTTGTCGTGTAGTTTCCAAGAGATAAGTACTAACTTTTCCTAATATATATTAATAACCTCGACCTTGGTATACTGGGGCAATTTTAAGGTGTGCAAATGGGATGAAACTTGGAAACTTTGTGAATTATGAGACTGATAGTGTTGAACAAGCTGGCGAAATATGAGTTGATAGGTGAAGTTCAATATGGAGAAATGCAATGTGGTTCATTTGATAGGAAGAATATGAAGACACAATATAAAACAGGATTAGAGTGAGGGCGATAAAATAGAGTGCACTATTCAAAGGGGGATAGGGAGTAGAGGCAGAGGGACATAGATGGATATGTGTATAAATCATGATGGTATCAGGATAGTTTGAGGGTGTGGTTAATGAAGCATGAAGCATAAAGCATCCGAGGCTTTTTCAATAGAAAGACAAGAGTGAAACAGCAAGGACACTATGTTAATCTTATATAGAATGCTGGTTTGGGCTCAACTGTAGTGTTCCGTCCAGTTCTGGGCACCACACTTCAGGAAGGATGTGAAGGCATTAGAGAAAGTGCGGAAGGGATTAACAAAATGATTCCAGGAATAAGGAGCTTCATTTAGAGATTATTTTCATTTCACAAGGGACGGCTGAGAAAAGATCCATTGGAAGTTTTCAAAATTGTGTGGGGACCGGACAAATTTGAAGGAAGAAATTGTTTCAACTGGTGAAAAGATTGAGATTCAGAGGGCATAAATGTAAATTAAATGGTGAAAGAAGCAGGTGTGCTACGTGAAAAAAAAAGCTTTACACGCAGCAGGCAGTTAGGGTCTGGAATGCACTGCCTGACAGTGTGTTAAAGGTGGATTCAATAGATGTATTAAAATGGAGTAAGACCATTATTTTAAAAGGAACAATGCACAAGTTACGGAGAGAAAGCAGGAGTGTGCATCAAGTGAAGTTTTCATCCAGAATACTGGTGCAGATGCACTGAATTAAATGCTTTCTTTCTGTATTGTAATAAACCTATAATTCTGATTCTAGAAACTGGTCTTGGTGCATATTTCAATGTTAAAACAGAATGAAGTGCTTTTAAATTTTAGACCCTGTTAGTATTTATTGCTGAGTCTCTCTTCATGGGACAAGTTATAGCAGAAGAATGGACTATGATTGTATAATAGTTTTCTATCACAGCAATACGATTCAGAGATAACACTGTGATTAATATGGTCAAAGTTTAGGCAGCATCAATTGATTACATGGGGAATGTAGTGAAAACTCAAAGTTACAGTCTATAGAAGTTGTTGACAGCAATGTTTTTTCAATTTTATTATGCATACCATCTTTGCAAATGCTAACTTACTTTAGATGCAGCATGGCAGCTGTTACTCTGGCTTGCCAGGAAATTAAGTGCTTGGATCAGGATTTTCGTAAACGTCACATAAAAATCAGTGAAATACATTTTGTACCATAAACAATGTAATCATTCAATCAGCAATTAACTTGAACAAAAATAGGCAATATCTGAGAAAATTCTGTATTTCACAAAATGTGATTATACGTCTAAACGTGCTGCTGTTTCTGGGGAGCTTAGAAACTAAACTCAATATTTTTAATTTGCTGAGTGTCAAAATCCCAGAAACTCTTGTTACAATCCCCTGGGGGAATCACAAACTAAAATAATCAAATTTAACAAATTTACAATCCTGAAATGAAGAAACTAGCAACAAGATTTTATTTTTTGTTACTTTTATTTTAACATGAATCAGAACCAATGATTCAAATGATTCAAATGTTAAAATTCACCCTAAGCTGTTCTTGGAGGCCAGGATGAGCACAATTACACTATACCACCTGTCTGGGTCACATTATCAGACGGCAAGATTGCCAGTTCAATTCATTCACCTGAGATGGGTACCTTCCCTAAATCTGAATATTTTCCAAGGAGTGCACCCAAAGAAACTCTTGAAGGAATTGTTCAGAAAAGGCTAAAGCTGTTTCACAAGCAGGACTGTACTGATAGCTTGCTTCATTGTAAGGCCCTGAAATTTCATGTTTAATATAATGTTCTAACTTTCCTCTAATCTTTCGCCCCATAGGAAAATATCATTTCATTGCTTTGTTGTACTTTATTTAATGACAAGTTCATGCAATATTCCCCTCAGCCCGGGTGAAAGAGAAGCTGCTCAGATTTCTTTCTGTCAAAATTCATTGACACTCTTGATAAATTGCCATTTAAGCCGATGTTGTTATCGAAATTTGATTTGTTTGCGATCCACACAACAGAGGCCAAGGAAAGGCAATTATAGATTTCACATCTAATTGAAAGGCCTGTGATGAAGGGTATTCTGTTGCTTGAATTGTTTTGACAGGTTACAGCAGGGTGTCAGGAGAATTACAGAACCCCACATGACAGTAAGACAGCTGCATAATGTGCTGGATAATGCTGGGGCTTTTGAGGCAGCTAGGCTCATCCTTCCATAGCCAATGTATCCCTACGTTAATTCTTTAAGTCTCCATAGAATCAGAAGAACACCCTAATTGAACAGCATTAAATAAAAGTGACCATTTAAGCTGACGTGATACCACTCAATTTGCAGTCTTCTTATAAGTGTTCTCATGAAGAAATGAGAGGAAAGAGAGGAGAGAAAGCCTTTGTGATTCTGACTGGTAAACTGATGTTGATTTTGTAATGTAGCTTAACCCTTTGAGGTTATTTGTCGTATTTCTGCACAAACATATGGTTTGCAAACAGGGATTATATTTCAAAACTGTTGTAACACTCATAAATTTAAGTATGATTTCTGCTTCTTCATTGTGACTGCAATATATTCTTTGATAAAGTTGTTGCTTTGCTTCTGAACTCTGGTTAAAAGAAGCTTACCACTTTTTTGCCATCAAGGTGAAAGAAATATCAGTGTGCCTCCAAAGATAATATTCAAGCATCAATCAGCATTTGCTTCACGTCCGGCAAACCACTACTAGATGTGGAGTTCAGCTCATATTGCCTTCCCCAACAACACTTCCTAATATGTCTTCTGGTGCACTAATGTGAACATTTACTCTCCTGCACCAGCCATCTTGAAAACTCTTGAAGTGACACAGAGAACATAGAATCCATACAGTGCAGAGGAGTCCATTCAGCCCTTTGAGTTTGTACTGACCCTCCAAAGAGCATCTTATCCTTTCCCTGTAACCCTGCATTTCCCATGGCTGATCCACACGTCCCTGGACACTATGGGCAATTTATCATGTCCACCTAGCCTGCACATTTTTAGACTGTGGGAGGAAATTAGAGTGGCACGGTGGCTCAGTGGTTAGCACTGCTGCCTCACAGCACCAGGAACCCAGGTTTGGTTCCAGCCTCGGGTGACTGTCTGTGTGGAGTTTGCACATTCTCCCTGTGTCAGCGTGGGATTCCTCCGGGTGCTCCGGGTTCGTCCCACAGTCCAAAGATGTGCAGGCTAGGTGGATTGGCCATACTAAATTGCATGTAGTGTTCAGGATCGTGTAGATTAGGTGGGTTATGGGAATGGAACTCTTGCTGGGTGAGATGCTCTGAGGGTCAGTGGGGATTTGTTGGGCCGAAGGGCCTGTTTCCACACTGTCAGGATTCTATCTACCCAGAGGGCACAGACTATGTGAATAAGCAAACTCCACACAGGCAGTCACCTGAAGCTGGAATTGAACGCGGGGCCCTGGTGCTGCAAGGCTGCAATGCTAACCACTGTAACACCATGCTACCCTGTTAATTTGGTTCTGTGGATTTCTACTGATTAATTACTTATGATGTGGAGGTGCTGGTGTTGGGCTGGAGTGGATAAAGTCAGAAGTCACATGGCACCAGGTTATAGTCCAACAGGCTTATTCGACCTGGTGTCGTATGACTTCCGTGTTTGATTAATTACTTGGTTGAGACTAATAAATTCACAGGGCTAAAAATTCATTTTCAGCTGTGGGGGGGGGAAATTGATCCCATTGGGGTGGATAGCATATGTGCCCTCCTCAGTCACCTACTTGTAGTGTTCAACTGAGTGCCACCCATGCTGCATGACTGGATGAATGCTCAAGAAGGGGCTGAGGCCCAGCATACATGGCTATTATGTGTTCCAGCTTGCTTGCACCATTTAGTGTCTCTCAGGAGCTGCATTCAGCAAAAGGATTCTTCTGTTCACTTCCAGCACTGCAATGGCTTCAACTGGAAACGACATTCATTGAGGAGCAGGGAAGACAGAGAGCCCTCCAAGGTCCGTGGACTTTGATATGGGCAGAGAGGCCATGTTCCAATGTTGAGTACAAGGCCCTCAAAGCTAATACAGGAAGGGTGGTCAAATACCAGAAAATGGCCTTGGCACTCTGGTTATAACACGCTCAATGATGTTATGCAGGTGGACAAGTTTAGCAATCATATCTTCAAAGAATACTTCTACCCACTACATTAACAGCCTCGTGCTGCTCAGTGCACCACACATCCATCATTCACGCATCAGCAGTTCAGTCCCCAGAGCAACGGAAGGGGCGAAGTCCCGGACTGATGGAGGGGATGAAGCCCCGGAGTGGCAGGAGGGCCAGGCGGACGTGGGGTTGTTGGGGGGAGCGGTCCCGGAGCAATGGAGGGGCCGAGGTATGAATCTCAGCACAGCACGGCGTACCTGGTTGCTGCTGAGTACCAGTGAGGAGCAGATTGGAGGCTGGAGCAATGCAGGACAATTGTTGGACTGGGGCCTGGCACCACATGCTGAGCTGCTATCGGACTGTAATTTAAAACCTTTTCACTATGTTGTAACTACCTCTGTAAGTAATGCTTATGCTATCTTTTAATCCTCTTTGTATAAGTACATTATATTTCTTTTTACTCTTGTAAGATTTGTACCCAGGTACTTGTGCCTAAGATGGTGCCTTTAAAAGGCAGCCATTGTAAAAACTTTTCACTGTACTCCTATACCTCTGTATCATAGTACAACTGACAATAAAGGATATTCTATTATTCTGATTATTCTATTCCCAACAGTCAGGACTGCGCAGAATATTTAAAAATCAAACCCTTCACCCTCACACACTTTTATAAACTGGACAGGCTGTTAGACATCATAATCTGTAATTGTCAAGGGCTTACAGCTTCTGTGCAACTGCCTGTCTCACTGGAATAGAAGCAAAATACCACAAACACTGGAAATCTGAAATAAACACAGGGAGTACTGGAGAAACTCAGAAACTGAGTTAATGTTTCGAGGCCAGAATAATTTTCAACAGAGTCATACCAGCCTGAAAATGCTAACTCTGTTTCTCTCTCCACGGATGCTTCGGAGTTTCTCCAGCATTTTTTGTGTTTATTGCTTGTGTTAGTGCCAACTTCCCAACCTGACATATTTGTGGGCTAGACCCGAGGTTACTGGAAGTGAAATGCCTTACATTTCTTGAGTTACTAGAATTGGTTGTGTTATAGAGCCCTCTTTCATAATATTGTTTACTCATGTAGGGTAATGTGAGCTCAGCTAGCTAGACCAGCAACCATTGTCCATCCCTAACTGCCCTTGAGAAGGTGGTGCTGAGTTGCCTTCTTAAACAGCTGCAATTCATTTGGTCTAAGTACACCCGTACTGCTGTTTGATTTTGATCTAGCAACAGTGAAGTATTGGCAATATGTAATCAAGTCAGGACAGTGAATGGGAAAGTTCAGGTGGTGGTGTTGCTGTGTACGCACTGCCCTTATCCTTCTAGATGATAGTGGGTGTGGGTTTGGAAGGAGCCTTGGTACATTGCTGCAGTGCATCCTGTAGATAGCAAACACTGCTGCTACTGAAAATTGATGGTGCAGGAAGTCAATGTTTGTGAATGTGGTAACAATCAAATGAGTTGCTTTGTCTTGGATGGTGTCAAGCTTCTTAGTGACATTGAAACATAAAATAGGTGCACTAGTAAGCCATTCAACCTTTTTCGCCTGCACCACCATTCAGTATGATCATGACAGATGATGCAATTTCAGTATCCCACTCCTGCTTTTTCTCCATACCCCTCGGTCCCTTTGGCCACAAGAGCACGTCCAGCTCCCTCTTGAATATTTCTAATGAACTGGCCCCCAATTGCTTTCTGTAGTAGAGAATTCTACAGGTTCACAACTCTGAGTGAAGAAATTCTTCTTCATCTCAGCTCTGAATGGCTTACCACTTATTCTAAGACTATGATCCCAAGTTCTGGACTTCCCCAAAATCTGGGACGCTCTTCCCGCATCTAGCCTGTCCAGTCCCATCAGGATTTTACATGTTTCCATGAGACATCCCATCACTTCTAAATTCCAGTGAGTACAACCCCAGTCAATCCTGTCTTTCTTCATATGTCAGTCCTGCCATCCCGGGAATCAGTCTGGTGAACCTTTGCTGGACTCCCTCAATAGCAAGAATGTTCTTCCTCAGACTAGGAGACCAAAACTGCACACAATACTGAAGGTACGGCCTCACCAAGGCCCTGTTTAACTGCAGCTAGACATCTCTACTCCTATATTCAAGTCTTCTGTTTGAGGATTATTAGAGCTGTACTCATCCAGGCAATCGGATAGTCTTCCATCACATTCCTGACTTGCGCCTTGTGGATGGTGGACAGGCTTTGGGAAATCAGGAGATAAGACACTGCTGCAGGTTTCCTAGCCTCTGACCTGCTCTTGTAGCCACTGTATTTATATGGCAAGTCCAGTTTAGCTTTGGATCAATGGTAACCCCCAGGACACTGATAGTGTGGGATTCAGTGACGGTAGGGCCGTTGAATAGCAATGGCATATTGATATTGACACTTGTGGGAAATAGTCATTGCCTGGCATTTGTGAGACAGGAAACTTGCCACTTTGCACTCAAAACCCAGATATTGTTCAAGTTTTGCTGTATTTAAACATGGACTGCTTTGGTATTTAAGGAATTGCAAATGGTGCTGAACATTGTGCAGTCATCAGCAAATGTCCCACTTCTGAGCTTATGATGGAGGGAAGGTCATTGATGAAGCAGCTGAAAATGGTTGTATGTAGGACACTACCCTGAAGAATTGCTGCAGATAAGTCTTGGAGCTAAGATGACTGACATCCAATAGCCACAACCATCTTCCTATGTGACAGGTATGGCTTCAAGCAGCAGAAAGTTTTCCCCTAATTCTGATTAAATCTAGTTTTGCTCAAGTTTCTCAGTGCCACATTTGATTAAATATGATCCTGATATCAAGGGCAGTCTCTTTCACATTACTTCTGGAATTCAGCTCTTGGTCCCTGTTTGTAATCAGGTTGTTGGGCCAAACTGGGCGTCACTGAGCAGGTTATTGCTGAGCAGGTGCTGCTTGATAGCACTGTTGATGACACCTTCCACCACTTTACTGATGATAGAGAGTAGAGTGATGGGGCGGTAATTGGCCGGGTTGGATTTGTCCTGCTTTTGCATACAGAAATAACTGGGCAATTTTCCACATTACCAGGTATTGGCCAGAGCTGTAGCTGTACTGGAACAGCTTTGCTGGGAAAGTAGCAAGTTCTGGAACACAAGTCTTTAGTACAATTGCCAAAATGTATTCAGGGCCTTTAACCTTTGTAGCATCCGGTACCTTCAGCTGTTTCTTGATTTCATGTGGAGTGAATTGTATTGGCAGAAGATTGGCATCTCTGGTGCCAGGGGGTCTCTGGAGGAGGCCGAGAGGAATGATCCACCAGGTACTTGGCTGTAGAGTGTTGCAAATGCTGCTGATGTTGTTGTTTACTTCAACTTTCAAATTGCATTTGATTAAGGGCCCTACAACTGAATTGTGAAAAAAGCTAGACCTCTTGGAATGAAAAGTTCACTGGCAGCATGGATACAAAATTCCCTGAGCAACAGGAATCAGACAGTAATGATTAATGTTTCTCAAACTGCAAAAAGGTTTGTAGCACAGTACTCAGAGGTGATAGGACCACTGCTATTTTTGATACATAATTACTCACTTAAATTCATAGATTCATAGATATCTACAGCACAGCAAAGGCCATTCAGCCCATTGTTGTAGTCAAAAATATGACTACACTAATTCCATATTCCAGTTTTAGTCCATAGCCCTGGAGGCAATGGCAATGCAGGTGAATATCAAAATACTGCTTCAACGCTATGAGAGTTTCTGAGTCAGCCCTCCTTTCAGGAATCAAAAAATTGCCCTAAACTCCCTTCTTAATCTAATATCTCTTACCTTAATTCTATGTCAATCCTGGGTATTAATTCCTCTACTAACGAGAAAAAAAATGCCTATCTATTCTATCCACAGCCCCCATCATCTTATAAACATTCATCACGTCCCCCTCAGCCTGCACTGTTCCAAGGAAAATAATTGAATCCTATCCAATCTTTCCTCATATCTTTGATCCTTCTGCCCTGGCAGCATCCAGGTAAACCTCCTCTTTGCTCTCTCCACTGCAATCACATCCTGTCTGTAATATGGTGACCAGAACTACACGCAGTACTCCAGTTGTGACCGAACCAGCATTTTATGCATTTGCGTTATCTATGCAATGGCCTAGCGATATTATTGCTAGACTATTAATCCAGAGACCCAGATAATGTTCTGGGGACCCAGGTTCGAATCCTGCCATGGCAGATGGTGGAATTTGAATTTAATAAAATATCTGGAATTAAGAGTCTAATAATGACTATGAATCCACTGTCAATTGTTGGGAAAAAAAATACCCATCTGGTTCACTTACATCCTTTAGGAAGGGAAACTGCCATCCTTACCTGGTCTGGCCTACATGTGACTCCAGGCCCACAGCAATGTGGTTGACTCTGAACTGCCCTCTGGGCAATTAGGGATGGGCATTAAATGCTGCCTAGCCAGCGAAGCCCTCATCCCATTAATTTAAAAAAACAAAAAAAAACAATTAAACCCTGGTACACAAGTTCACAGATCACTTAGAACTGAAAATTGAGCAGACATTTATTTCAGCACCATAAGAGGGTCACTTTAACGACAAAAACTAAGTGAGTTAGAGTCAGACATGAGGATAAAAGTGAAATAATTTCAAACTGCTCTCCAATCGACCCACTTTGGTTTCAGCAGACCCAACTTGCTCTCAGGAAGTGGGTTAGTTATTGAAATATTATGAGGAGGCTTCCTTGATATTAACCTGTCTTCCAGGTTTTGGGAAGTACATCAGCTATTGGGAGATGAGGGCTACTTCATGGTAGGTTAAATGCCTTTATAGCGCTGCTCATGGGCTAAGAGGAACAGGAGTGCTCCTCCTTCTCCCACCATATAGCCTTGACCACACCTCCCCAGGTTTGCCTGCTTAACTGGCCACCATCAAACTTCTGACTCCCAATTCAGAACATGCCTTCTTTCTCCTTTGTCTTGACTGAATCTCATTCAAATGGAGATCGGTCCTCCCTGATAGGATTGGACTCAATACCCCAGGTATTGACCATCTTCCCTCCTCCACCTGAAAATCCACCCCCTAGTCCTGCAGTGCTTCTAATGTAGGTCCAAGGTTCCTATTTGCTCCTAGTCTGTGGCTTCCTCTGTAGCTTTTCCTGCCCAATAGGGGAACAAGCCGGTCAATCAAGCTGACCTCCAGATGGGAAAACTGACTGGAAAGAAAAGGCAGGCTGTGTGGAACATGAATTGAACAAATCTCCCTAGCTTCCAAAGCTCACCTCTATCAAAATCAGGGTCAACATTAGCGAAACATTGTCATTTTGAGGTAGCATCTTCCTTTTCTATCCTTTCAACATTAAAGTAATACAAATATTTGCACAGTTTGTTTTTTATTCATTCACAGGATGTGGGCATTGCTGGTTAGGTCTGTAGTTATTGCCCATTCCTAATTTCCGAGAGGAGCAGTCAAGAGTCAACCACATTGCTGTGGGCCCTCACCCATGTCCAGGGTCACATCCAACCTGCCTCCAAGGTGGCTTCCCAACTCCTTCATGCTCTCTAACTCCCCAAAATAAAATTGTGACTAGTAAGGGCCTTTTTATAGGAGATGGGTCTGCCATGTGGAATATTTCCTGACTTGGGCATTCAGCCTCAAATGGTGAAAGTCAGGCCAGTATGCAGTTCAATATGTTTCAAACACAAAACATTGTTATGATTGAAAATCCTGCTGGTGAAATCAGACTACATAATAATCTCATTCTCTAATGCATTAGACCCACAACGATCTTCATGATTAATGTTAAAGAGTCACATTAATACATTCAGTAGTATGAATCACATTCACTCTATATCATACTTGGTTCCATTAATTACCTCATAAGAGGCTCCAAATCCTACAACCTTGACTTACCAAAGTGGCACATGGCTGGAAAGTGATGGAATACCCTCCCATTTGCCTGAATGAGTGCAGCTCCATATTAACAACTCAAAATTATGAATTTCCGTACCTGCCTAAAACCTGATTTGTGTCCTAAACTATTAAATTGAGGAAAGTTGAGAGACCTAGGAATAGGTTACACACTACACACGCTTTGAACTATAACAGCAAGTCTGCAATGAGAATACCTCATGCTATGTTAACAGTCTTCAACATACACTAGATACCTTTTATTGTGATGATACATATCATTTTCACTCACTTTAGTTTCAGAGCACTCATATTCACATCTTATCATCCAAGACTGTACCTTTCATTCGGGCCATCAGATTTTTCTGTTACTGCCATGAAATATTGCCACTTTACAAGAAAGAAAGGTGGGCGGGGGAGTGACTTATAATATGATGTCTAGAATTTTCTGTTCACTCACTGAAGGAGGGAAAATGTTATCATGTCAAAGGATTGAGATGAACTGATAATGGAAAAGGCCTTTACAAAGAAATAATACGTATTTTCGCTGATGTTTGACATCTATTTTCTCCATATAGTGAATGCAGAACAGCTGTCCCTGCCTTAGATCACTGTAATCCAATTGAAAGAGTTATATACTCAGTAAAGGGGATGGTTAAAAGCCATTGCATTTTAAAGAATGGGGAAAATTGAATTGATGTTCTCCACAGGCACTGCTCATGAAGGAGGTGAGAGTGACTGCCCTTCACATTAAGGTCACATTTGAATGAATTTTTTTTATTAACCAACTCTTCTGTTCAAGGATGTTATTACACACCCCTGGAGCAGGTAGGACCTGAACCCAGACCTCCTATTTCAGGGGTGGGGATACTACCTCTATGCCACAAGAGGGCCCTCACATTTGATTGAGAGTGGCATCGAAGACTAGACTCAACGGAAATCAGGTGAAAACACTCTGCTGCTTGAAGTCATACGTGGCGCAAAAAAATATTGTTGTGGTTGTTGGAGACCAGTCATCTCACCTCTGGGATATTACTGCAAGAATTCTTCAGAGTAAAATCTGAGGCCCAGCCATCTTCAGCAGCTCCATCACTAACCTTCCATCCATCATAGGGTCTGAACTGGAAATGTTCACTGATGACACACAATGTTCAGCACTATTCATGATGCCTCAGATACTGAAGCAATACTAATGCAATAAGACCTGGGCAACATCCAGATGTGTGCTATTAAGTGACAATTAACATTTGCCCAACACAAGTGCCAGGCAATGACCATCTACAACAACACTGAATCTAATTGCAACTTGACCCCTAGATATTACCATTGATCAGAGACTGAACTGGACTAGCCATATAAAAACTCTACCTACATGAGCAAGTTAGAAGCTTGGAATCCTACAACCACGACTTGCCAAAGCCTGTCTATGATCCACAAGGCACATGTCTGGAATGTGATGGAATACCTCCCACTTATCTGAATGGATGCAGTTCCAACAACAGTCAAGAAGCTTGCCATCATCCAGGGCAGAGTAACCTGTTTGACTGGCGCTATATCCACAAGCATTCATTTCCTTCATCATCAATGTTCAGTAGCAGCAATGTGTACATTCTACAAGATGCACTGGAGAAATTTGCCAAGGCCTTTTCAACAGTACTTTCCAAACCTATGAGTACCATCCAAAAAGTACTTGAGAGTGCCAATTACAAGTTCCCCTCCAAACCACTGGCCATTCTCACTTGGAAAACATTGCCATTTCTTAAGTGTTGAAGGGTCAAAATCCTGGAACTCTCTCCCAAACAGCACTGTTGATATCCTTAGAATCCGTACAGTGTGGAAACAGGCCCTTCAGCCCAACAAGTCCACCCCGACCCTCAGAGGATCCCTCCCATTCCCCAAACCCAGCTAATCTACACATCCCTGAACACTACGGGCAATTTAGCATGGCCAATCCACCTAGCCTGCATATCTTTGGACTGTGGGAGGAAACCAGAGCACCTGGAGGAAACTCAGGCAGACGCGTGGAAAATGTGCAAACTCCACACAGACAGTTGCCTGAGGGTGGAAATGAACCTGGGCCCCAGCGTTGTGAGGCAGCAGTGCTAACCACAGCCATACTTGCACAGAACTGCAGCATTTGAAGAGGGAAGTTTACCACCACCTTCTCAAGGACATTTAGGGATGGGCAATAAAGGCTATCCCAGCCAGCAATGCCCATATCCCCTTAACGATTTTAAAAAAATAATTTTACCAGAATACTTGCTGGGACAACGGTATGGCACTAAGTACAAGATATGTTCTGAAATCCCTCATAGTAACATATTTCTCTGCTCCACTAATTGCTTCCAAACATTTAGATAGGATAATTCTTGTGAACATTATCAGTATGCATTCACAGTAAGTAATTCAATTTTCATTCACATCTAGCTATACTGAACATTGGTCTTCTCTACACTGTGCAAGTTTCCCTGGTGCCAAGTAAGTCACAGTCCAATCCTACACCTCAGGCACAACATATCTTAATGACAATCTGTCACAGGGCTTTCCATGCCTCGATTCGCATGTTCTACAATACGGCTTTCTGTCCAATTAACCTCCCACCGGTGTCGAGGATAAATAACTTTGATTAGCAAGGAGTATTGATGTGCTTCCTACTTTATAATGTGCTATCCACTCAAGGTAATTAACAGCTGGTCAGCGTGTACTGGTGTCTCTGGAAAACATTTATAGTTCATTTAGATTATCTGCTCCTACCAGCCTTTGCAGACTGGCTATCACTGTGCTGGGTGTAGCACAAAAATGCACATTGACGAACTTGTCAACATTCATTTCTTAAATATTGTGATTATGACTTTGAATTTTTGCCTGTGGACACACATGTGCAGATCCACGTAATTTCACCAGTGGCATAAGGGGTAGAAATTCATTGAGAGGGCACTGTCTGGCAGTTTCAAGTATTATTACATTACAAAATGTTTTGGAAAGGCTGGAACTGCAACATGCCTCTGTTTCTAACTTGGTCTATCTGTACATATTTGTTGGCACCTATGTCAGATTGATAGTAGCTAAGATAAATAAGTTGTCTGACTCTGGGTGAGATTCAATGATTTCTTAGAATATAAGTGTGGAACAGTCTGTACTAAGTGCTACTCACTGTGACATTGCCAACATAATAATGATCTTCACAGCGCAATTGAATATTAACGATATGCTGAATAGAATGTAGCAGGTTCATTATTCAATACTTGAGCATTGACTGGCATTCACTGTATTACTGAGGGATTGATACACTAACAGAGGTGTAGTCTTTCAGATGAGACATTACACAGAGCTCTGTGTGCCCTTTCAGGTGATGTAAAAGATCCCACTATTTCAAACAGTAGGGAAAGTCTTTTTGTATTCTTATTCATACTGATTCAGCAATCAACGCCATAAAAACAGATAATCTGGTCATTATCTCATATTAATGTTTGTGGGAGTTTATAGAGCTCATGTTGGCTGTTACATTTCAAACATGCATGCATATGATTTAGCAGCTGATAGGCACTTGGGCCCTTCAACCTGCACTATCATTCAATGAAATCATAGCTGATATTAAATTCCTGCTTAATAGCCTTTCATTTGATTACTTATCAAGAATCTACCCAACTCCGCATTAAAATATGGCATCAAAGACTCTACCTCCACCACACTTCAGGAAGAATTCCAAAAACCTTCAGTGAGAAAAAAAATTCCTTATATCAGGCTTTACTGGGTAACTCCTTATTTTTAAGCATTGTCTCCTACTTCTAGATCCTCCCACAAGGGGAAACCTCCTCTTCATTTCCACATATACCCTGTCAAGACCCCTCAGGATCTTACACTTTTCAATCAAGTCACCTTCTGTTCTAAAGCAAAATGCCCAATCTTTCCTCAGAAGACAAGCTGCTAATTCCAAGCATTAATCCGATAAACTTTATGTGGACTGCTTCCAATGAATTTACATCCTTCTTTAAATAATTACAATTAAACTAATTTCCTACATTACAGCGTGACTATACTTCAAAAGCATTTATTTTGTTATAGAGTGCTTTAGCATATCCAGTGGCTATGAAAGGCACTTATGTAAAGGGACATCTTTCTTTCTATATGGGGTTTAACTAAAGAGTCGTTTGGCAGAACAGACATGAGTATTGCCAAAACACACATTTTATTGAACCACTTCATCTTGCGCTCATCAGGACATTTCACAAGAATACAATTCAAGGGGAAAACCAACAAACCAACAAACTGCATGAGCTTCTTATTGGTTTGAACTCCTCTCATACTGTAGAAATGTCTGATTTCCCCTTGAATTTGCACTCTTGCAAAATATTCTGATGAGTGACAAAATGACAAAAATATCTGACAAAATGTACTGTTTTTCAACAATAGTGGAGTTTAAGTACTTATATTCCCCAATTGTCAGCTGATTTTCAGCTAATCAGCAGAGAAATTTTACAACGGGAATTTACAAATTCCAAATTAGGTGATATGAGCCAGAAGAAAAACAAATGTCATTACCATATATACTTGAGTAATAAAAGCAAAATGTTGTGCATGCTGGAAATCTGAAACAAACACACAGAATGCCGGAAAAACTCAGCAAGTCTGGCAGCACCTGTGGAGAGAGAAACACAGTTAACACTTTGAGTCCAGGGTGGCCCTTTTTTGATTCTGACTGAGAAGCATACCGAATTTGATAAGTTCTGCATTCTCTGTTCGTTTTATGCTTAAGTAATATTCAATATACTGTAAAAGTCTTCAAAAATCCTTATGTTTCATACACAAAAATTCATAATTGTGCATGTACATCCTAGTTTTGGTGGCAACATTGATAGGAACAGTCGAGTGAGCCTTTTTATAACAATTTTCCTTTTAAGGTATCAGGAATAGATAGCTTGGGATGGTTGCACCTGGCTGAATTCAGCACCATGGTCAGCAACCACTGAGACATTTGAAAATAATACGCCTATTTAAGTTAAAAATTTGGTCTCAAAACTCAACTTTTACACAAGTACATACATTGTATGACCCCAAATTAAGTATTCCAAAAATTATGTAGAATGAGACATCATAGGTAGAACTACTGAATTGATTCCACTCCAATCAGGCCATTGTTGATTATTAAATAGCTTTATACTCCATTATTGTGTATGTCAGCCTTATAACATCTCTTTTTCTCAAATGTTCAAATTCAGAAAATCCTAACATATTTCCCATCTCCACATAAACCACAAATGTCCAGTCACGGAATCATATCTAAATATTGAACTTGATTTTCTGGGTTTTGCAAGCATATACATCCCACCCACTCCATATACCCTCACACATATGCACCATTAACTCCTTCACATCACCATTTACCACTTTCATTCTGCCACATTGACACTAACCTTAAAACCTTTAATATCTTTAAAAAGTTAACTGATCCAGCTGGTATTGTTAAAAAAGGGATAATGTGTTGTCTGCTACTCCGGTGCTCCCCTGTGGATGACTGCACTCAGGCTGGCATAGGAAGACCCAGTGCATGGACTGGAAATTGCAGGCCCATAATTATGATTGCAATCAGTGGTTATTGCCTCAGAAAGAAAGCCAGGAACATGGGGTCAGCTGGGAAAGGGTGATTAAAGTGGGAGGAGGCTCAAATGGTGTATAAGCACAGGCATAGATTGGCCAGTCTCCAGTCTCTTTCTGTGTAGAAAAATTATTTTTTTTCCCTTTACTTCTGTTAAGTTGGCTTTAACTGCACCCTGACTCAGATACCTCAGTTTAGCATTGATCAGGCAGAGTACCTTACTTTCATAGTCTAGCTCATTTCCACATAAGAAGTACACTAATTACCTTTCTCCATCTCTGGGGTAAACTAGTTGTAAACAATAATCTATACTGTTATAAAGGTAAATGGAAGAAAAGAGCTGACATACAATTGCAAGACTCTATGGTAACAACAAAAGATAAAGAGCATTGTAGAATGCCACATTACAGTAAATAGAGGAAAGTTACAGCACATCAATCAATTCAACTGTCTGGGAAGCACAGTAACATCTGATGTCAAAAGCAGTACTGAAATTGTTACTATGATCAGAATATTTCAAAGACGATGGTTCCCTATTCCACTCAGAATGGTACTTGGACAACAATGACAAAAAGGTGCTATGGTCTATAGCTGTAGAGAAGACATGCTCCTGTGCAAAACAATGTGTACATAAGGTCTAGGCGACTGAAGACAGATGAAGCTCTGGAAGAATATCGGGAACGTAGGGCGAATCTGAAACGAGGAATTAAGAGGGCTAAAAGGGACATGAGATATCTTTAGCAAACATGGTTAAAGAAAATCCCAAAGCCTTTTATTCATATATAAAGGGCAAGAGGGTAACTAGAGAAAGGATTGGCCCACTTAAGGACAAAGAAGGAAAGTTATGCATTGAGTCAGAGAAAATGGGTGACATTCTTATCGAGTACTTTGCATCGGTATTCACCAAGGAGAGGGAAATGACAGATGTTGAAGTTAGGGATAGATGTTTGATTACTCTAGGTCAAGTCGGCATAAGGAGGGAGGAAGTGTTGGGTATCCTAAAAGGCATTAAGGTGGACAAGTCCCCAGGTTCTGATGGGATCTATCCCAGGTTATTGAGGGAAGCGAGAGAGGAAATAGCCGGGGCCTTAACAGATATCTTTGCAGCATCCTTAAACACGAGTGAGGTCCCGGAGGACTGGAGAATTGCTAATGTTGTCCCCTTGTTTAAGAAGGGTAGCAGGGATAATCCAGGTAATTATCGACCGGTGAGCCTGACGTCAGTGGTAGGGAAGCTGCTGGAGAAGATACTGAGGGACAGGATCTATTCCCATTTGGAAGAAAATGGGCTTATCAGTGATAGACAACATGGTTTTGTGCAGGGAAGGTCATGTCTTACCAACTTAATAGAATTCTTTGAGGACATGACAAAGTTGATTGATGAGGGAAAGGCTGTAGATGTCATATACATGGACTTCAGTAAGGCGTTTGATAAGGTTCCCCATGGCAGGCTGATGGAGAAAGTGAAGTCGCATGGGGTCCAGGGTGTGCTAGCTAGATGGATAAAAAACTGGCTAGGCAACAGGAGACAGAGAGTAGTAGTGAAAGGGGGTTTCTCAAATTGGAGAACTGTGACCAGTGGTGTTCCACAGGGATCTGCGCTGGGACCACTGTTGCTTGTGGTACACGTAAATGATTTGGAGAAAGGTATAGATGGTCTGATTAGCAAGTTTGCAGATGACACAAAGATTGGTGGAGTAGCAGACAGTGAAGGGGACTGTCAGAGATTACAGCAGAATATAGATAGATTGGAGAGTCGGGCAGATAAATGGCAGATGGAGTTCAATCCGGGCAAATGCAAGGTGATACATTTTGGAAGATCTAATTCAAGAGCAAACTATACAGTAAATGGAAAAGTCCTGGGGAAAATTGATGTACAGAGAGATCTGGGTGTTCAGGTCCACTGTTCCCTGAAGGTGGCAACACAGGTCAATAGAGTGGTCAAGAAGGCATACAGCATGCTTTCCTTCATCGGACGGGGTATTGAATACAAGAGTTGGCAGGTCATGTTACAGTTGTACAAGACTTTGGTTCGGCCACATTTAGAGTACTGCGTACAGTTCTGGTCGCCACATTACCAAAAGGATGTGGATGCTTTGGAGAGGGTGCAGAGGAGGTTCACCAGGATGTTGCCTGGTATGGAGGGCGCTAGACATGAAGAAAGGTTGAGTAGACTGGGATTATTTTCATTGGAAAGACGGAGAATGAGGGGGGACCTGATTGAGGTCTACAAAATCATGAGGGGTATAGACAAGGTGGATAGCAAGAAGCTTTCTCCCCAGAGTGGGGGACTCAATTACTAGGGGTCATGAGTTCAAAGTGAGAGGAGGAAAGTTTACGGGAGATATGCGTGGAAAGTTCTTTACGCAGAGGGTGGTGGGTGCCTGGAACACGTTGCCAGTGGACGTGGTAGACGCAGACACGTTAGTATCTTTTAAGATATATCTGGACAGGTACATGAATGGACAGGGAGCAAAGGGATACAGACCCTTCGAAAATAGATAACAAGCATGGGGCTGGATGAACACAGCAGGTCAAGCAGCATCATAGGAGCAGGAAAACTTGACGTTTCGGGCCTAAACCCTTCATCAGAAATGGGGGAGGGGAAGAGGGTTCTGAAATAAATAGGGAGAGAGGGGGAGGCGGATAGAGGATGGATAGAGGAGAGGATAGGTGGAGGCGGAGGCGGCGGAAAAACTGCTCAATATCCAAGCGTGAGCGGTATTCATTGATATGTGGGTGGAGGGGGACAAAGGTGAGCCCTTTACTGAGGACTGACCGTTCGTCCTCAGTAAGGGGGAGGTCTGGGGGGATGTAGAGGACTCACCTTTGTCCCCCTCCACCCACATATCAACGAATACCGCTCACGCTTGGATATTGAGCAGTTTTTCTGCCGCCTCCGCCTCCACCTATCCTCTCCTCTATCCATCCTCTATCCACCTCCCCTTCTCTCCCTATTTATTTCAAAACCCTCTTCCCCTCCCCCATTTCTGATGAAGGGTTTAGGCCTGAAACGTCAAGTTTTCCTGTTCCTATGATGCTGCTTGACCTGCTGTGTTCATCCAGCCCCATGCTTGTTATCTTGGATTCTCCAGCATCTGCAGTACCTTTTATCTTCGAAAATAGATGACAGGTTTAGACAGAGGATCTCGATTGGCACAGGCTTGGAGGGACTAAGGGCCTGTTTCTGTGCTGTAATTTTCTTTGTTCTTTGTAATGTCTCCTATGTTTAACTCCAGCAGTGCGATGATACAAGTCCAAAAAAGACAACAACTACTTGTACTTATATAGACATAATAAAACATTCTAAGGCATCTGATAGGGACATTACAAAGCAAAATTTAACAAAAAGCCTCAGGGTGTATTGGAGCAGAAATGCAAAAGTTTGATCAAAGAGTCAGATTTTGTTGTGTATCTTAAAAGAGGAAAAAAGAAGTTGAGAAGAGTGAAGTTTTAGAGAGACTTCCAGAGGTTATGGCCTTTGCAGCTGAAGACGGGGCTTCCAATGTCGGAGAGATTAAAGTCAAGGAAGCTCAAGAGACTAGTTCTGAGGAATCATAGAGAAGAGGTCCTTCAGCCCATTGAATGTGCACTGACCAGAAACAGCCTACTCCAAATCTACATTAGTCCCACTTTCCGGCACTTGACTGACAGCAGATATTTGGGTTCTCATCCACGTAATTTTTGAAGGTTGTGAGATTTCCAGCATCAACTATTCCAGATTCCTACAAGTCTCTGCGTGAAAAACATTTTCCTCAAATCCTCTCTAAAGCTTCTGCCTTTTATCTTATGCCTACTTGTTACTGAAACTTTAACTAAGGGGAACATCTGTTTTCTATCCATCCTGTCCATGCCCCTCATAATCTTATACCTTTCAATCAGGTCCCTTCTCAGCCTCCTCCACTCCAAAGGAAACAATCTTCTCTTTTCATTGCGAAAGTGCTCCATCCCAGGCAACATCCTGGTGAGTCTCCTCTGCACCCCCTCTAGTGAAATCACATCCTTCCTATAGTGCGGTGACTAGAACTCCTGGACAGTTCCAACATAACTTCTCTGCTCTTACAATCTACGTCACAACTGATAAAGTTTGCCCTATATGCCTTCTTTAACTACCCTATTAACTTGTCTTGTACCCTTCAGGGATCTGTTGACAAATACCCCAAGATCCCTCTGTTCCTCTCAACTTCTTAATATCCCATCATTTACTAAGTACTCCCTTGTCTTGTTACTTCATCCAAAGCGTATTACCTTAAACTTATCAGGATAAAATTCAATCTGCCGCTGATCTGCCCATCTGACCAACCCATCTATATCCTTCTGTAATCTAGAATTTTCTTCCTCTCAACACATCTTTGTGTCATCCATAACTTTACTTATCACCCCTGCCCCACATCTTTGTCTATATCTTTTATATAAATCACAAACAATGAGGGACCCAGCACTGATCTCTGTGATATGCCACTGGACACTGGCCTCCAGTCACATAAACAAACTTCTACTGCCACCCTCCATCTTCTTCCACTAAACCAACTTTGAATCCAACTTGCCAAGTTATCCTGGATCACATGTGCTTTTACTTTCTTCATCAGTTTCCCATGTGGGACCTTGTCAAAAGCTTTTTTGAAATCCATATAAACTACATCAACTGAACTGGCCTCATCTACACATTTAATAAAAACCAAAAGAACTGCAGATGCTGTAAAGCAAGAACAAGAACAAAGTTGCTGGAAAAGCTCAGCAGGTCTGGCAGCATCTGTGAAGGAGAAAACAGAGTTAAAGTTTCGGGTCCAGTGGAAGGGTTCGGGTTCTGAGGAAGGGTCACCGGACCTGAAACGTTAACTCTGTTTTCTCCTTCACAGATGCGGCCAGACCTGCTGAGCTTTTCCAGCAACTTTGTTTTTGTTCATCTACACACATGCTCACCTCTGCAAAAAATTCAAACAAATTTTTTAGGCATGATGTCCCTCTGACAAATCCATGCTGACTATTTCCAATCAAACCTTGGCTCACCAAATGGAGATTAATTCTTTCCTTCAGAATTTTCTCCAAGAGTTACCCTACTACCCATGTGAGACTCACTGGTCTGTAATTCCCTGGTTTATCTCTGTCACATTTCTTGAAAAGCGGAATCACATTAGCTGGCATCCTGCTCTCCGGCACTACCCCTGAGGCCAGAGAGGAGTTAAAAATTTGAGTCAGCATCCCTGTAATTTCTTCTCTCCTCGCCATCATCAGCCCAGGATAGAACTATTCTGGTCCTTGGAATTTTCCACCTGTCAAGACTTCTAATACCTCCTCACTCCCTATGTCAAGAAACTGCTCAAAACCAACAGCCCCTCTTCCTGAATTTTGTATCTACATCCTGCCCCTCCCAAGTGAAGACAGATGTAATGTACTTGTTTAATGCCCTATCTATGTCCTCTGGCTCCCCGCATAGACTGCCCCCATCATCCCTGATGGGCCCTATTCTTTCCCTGGTTATCCTCTTTCCCTTGATAAGCTTATAGAATACCTTGGGATTCTCTGTAATCTTACCCGCCATGTCACCTTTGCTCTCCTAAATGCTTTCTTAAGTTCTACCCTGCCCTTCCTATACTCCAATAGGGCCGCACCCTTTGCGCCTGTACCTCTTGTTTCCTTCTTATTCAGTCCTGAATATTCCTGGACATTCAGGGTTCTCTGGGCTTGTTGCTCCTACATTTCAATTAAAGGGAATATGAATGGCACAGACTTCCAACAAATCCATTTTAAATGCTCCCCATTGTTCTGCTGTAGACTTACCCAGAAATAAGTGTTCTCTGCCTTATTGTAAATAAATCTGCCTTCCCACAATCTAAAACTCTTTGTTTTGCAGACCAACTCTTTTCTTTCCTGTAACAGATGTAAAATGTATGGTATTGTGGTCACTATCACTAAAATGTTCCCCTACTGCCACCTTAAAACACCAGACTGGGTCCATTCCCCGGAACTGGGTCCAGTAATATACTGTCCCTTGTTGGACCTTCTACGTGTTGCAGATATCTTAGAGGGACATGTGCTGGATGAGTTAGCAAACATAGAGAAGGACAAGGCCATGGAGGGATTTGAAAACAAGAATGTGAATTTAAAAATTGCAGCTCAACCATTAACCCTTCTAGGTAATGGAGCACAATGCTGATAGGTGAAAGGGACTTGGCATCAGTTAGGACACAGCAGTTTTTGATAACCGCAATTTGCCCAAACAGGGTACAGTGTGAGAGGCAGACCAGATCTGTATTGAAATAGAATAACTAAGACACTTGCCATGAAAATAATCAAATATCCTCACAAGAATTTAAATTACAAACAGTAAATTTAAGCACCACACTATTTTGGACTGAATCTCACCAGGAATCAGATAAGTGCCAATTTTGGTGGGTTTTATGGAGCATTTTTTTCTGCGAGCCTTAGCGGATTTTCTCACACTATCTTCCAAAATTCACTTCAACTCTTATGCTCTATGCCCCCGTGGCGCACTGTTCATCGTAGTCTTCCACTCGCCACAGGCTGAAGCATTGGTCACTACCAGGACCTCCTGAGATTCCTAGCACCAGGAATTGCCCAAACATTGAATCGGTCAAGCATTGGCAGTCCACAGATGTCCTGCACGGCTTGTTTCATTTGTCCCAGAGCATGTTGAACAGAGGGAAACTGACACTCCTCTTCACCAATGGGGACCTGAAAGGGGAGGTGCATGCAGTCACTCCCATGGAGCATACCCTGAGATGTTGCTGAGTGATGGAAAACCAGGGGAACAAGACAGTGAGTTTGAGTTACCAAGTTACTACTCTAACTTTCATATCAGGAATTGTCGCTGTCTAGTTTCTATCTGCTTGGTGGGAGAATGGGAAACAGCACATTAATGAGTTGAGATTGGTTAATAATGACAATATTAATGTACATTAATACATGCAAATATTCCCTTGCCATTCAATAGTGAGAATCACATCTCACCATTCAACACGTAGTTATAAAATGAGACTTTTTGCTCTCAAAAGCAGGAGTCTCTTTGCCACCAATTTCATGTGGTTCTCCCAGTTTTCTTTCCAATACCCACCTAATTCAGTGTCTTGGTAGATTCTGCACATTGTTGTTTCAATTTCACATTGGGATTCTTTGATTGTATTTTACCTAGAGACCCCATATATCTTTGATGATTTGGAAGGCAAGAGTAGGTTTTTTTTGTGTGTAGCTCAATTTCTTCATGTCAATGAGAGGCTGTGGAAACAAACCCCTAGTAACGATATAGCCATTCAGCTGCAACATGCAGTTTTTTTTCCCCTTGATTTCATGCACTAATGCTTTCATAGAAAGTGAAATTATATTAGTCAGCAAGGGACCAACTTTTAATAAATTCACATTTTCACTTGCTTTATCTTTGAATACGTTCCATCATGACCTCTAACACCCAAAGAAAAACATGTAAGTTTTTCTACATCATAAATTTATATTGGTCAAGTTAAACATATTGGTAATCTTTGTCTATTTTCCAACTGAAATTTACAAGCCTAACAAATAGTCAGACTTGGATTGAATCCAAAAATATGGCAGCATAATATCATTTACTGTAGAATGTAAAGACAAAGATGCACTATACAAAATAATCATTCATTTCTAGGTTCGTGATTATGACCCTGAATGAATAAAGACATGGCTTGTGCTTAAAATGTTGGTAACTTTGTTTGGTGTTTGAACTTTGAATGCTGGCACTAAGTACTTGGCTTGGCCATATATGTCGATTTTAATTCCGTAGTTAAAGTAAAGGAATATAGGTATTTAACAGTATGAGGAAAAGGAAGAGAAACAACCCTGTTACATAGCAATCAGAAGGGAAAGAGTTCAGAAAGAAAATAATTTTTCTTTGTGCCTATGTAAACTTTTCGGTTCTACTGCCCTTTGCTATCTCTGCACCCCCAGATTCCAGCTTCTTGCACATTTCCAATTTCCTTCCCTACACTAACCTAACTACTGGCTACACCCAAAGATATGGAATTTCCTCCTTAAACCTCTTTGAATGTTGGTAAAGACCAATGGTGTGCATTGCCAAAAAATTCTGGCCACAATTTCTTGCACAGAATGAACAAATGTGAAAGAAAAAAATGTTTAATGTCAGAAATTGATGGTATCATAAACGGTTTCTTAGTTTATATCATTTCCTGTACTCATTTAATATGTTTTCTTGTGATTTCTACTGTTACAGAGTACAGTTATGTTACAGAGCTAGTACATTTCCACAACTTCAAATAAATCTTTGAAGTATCCAATGGATTGTTGAAAAGCCATTTCAGAAGTATGCTTGAGAATTAAAATGTGTTATTTCACTTCATTGTCATTGAGTGACATCAATGTTTAATCCCTGGGATTAACATTCATTCAGATCATTTGTTTATGTGCAAAATACAGAAACTTTTAAAAATCATAAGACAGCTATAATTCACATTGTTTGATGGTTATAACAAGCAATTTATAAATACCAGACACTAGCATTGATACCGCATACAATGAGAAAGATTTGCAATGTTAACACAGGATTCTAATACCAAATTAACATCCCTGGGCCAAGCCAAGTACTCATTAGCAGATCTTATAAAGGATGAAACTCCAAACTAAGTAACCAGCATTTTCAGAGTAATCCAGGTCTTTAATGAAACAAAAGTAATACTGGAGGAACTCAGCAGGTCTGGCAGCAACCGTGTAGAGAGAAACAAAGTTAGCATTTTGAGTCCAATATGACTTTTTCAGAACAGAACTGCCAGATGTGCTGCGTTTCTCCAACACTTTCAGTTTTTATTTCATATCTTTAGTGAACTGGTGAACATAATCACACTTGGAATCAGTTGGTTTAATACATTATGTCTTAGCATTCTGCATTGTATGGAAGTGTGGTGCAGGCAGGTTAAATTGAGGCATTCGAGAGGGCAGTGGATGATTATATGGATACTGTGTAAGGGTATGAAGAGAAAGCAAGAGATTGGCACGAGGTAATGATGGTCATTTAATGAGATGGTGTAGGCACAACGGGCTGAATGGCCTCCTTCTACACTAACAGTTTTGTGATTCCGCATGACTAAACACTGTCTCATTTTCACACTCACATTCAATCTAATTATCCTATTCTTGATATGAACTGAATCTTCTAATGCAAAGTCTGTTAGCTGTAATTTTGAGGAGGTCCATACATTTGGACAAACTCTAACTGGGAACCTGATGTTGGTTCAAACTTGTTCCACATTGTTTCATGGTATTTTATCATTTGTAGTGTTATAGCATAAAGTTAAATTTGATATCAGTCTTCCAGGTAACCAAATGCCACGGAAGTCAAGTGAGCCAACATTTAGGAGCTGCTTTAATCCCTCAGCAGTTTTCTCTTGTCATGATCCCTGCAGTTCTGCTCTCTTAGTGAATTGGGTATCTGACACCTATTGAAACCCATCAGCATCATTGAGGGCCTCCATATGACGCTACTAGTGAAAACCTTAGACTTTCTGTTTGATAAAAAGTGAAAATGGTCTCTCTTAAAAGGTATACATCCTTGGGGTCAGCATGGTAGCTCAGTGGTTAGACTGCTGCCTCACAGCGTCAGGGACCCAACTGTCTGTATGGAGTTTGCACATTCTCCCCGTGTCTGCATGGGTTTCCTCCAGGTGCTCTGGTTTCCTCTCACAGTCTAAAGATGTGCAGGGTAGGTGGATTGGCCATGCTAAATTGCCTATGGTGTCCAGGTATGTTTAGGTTAGGTGGGTTAGACATGGGAAATGCAGGTGTAGGGGAATGGGTCTGGGTGGGATGCTCTTTGGAGGGGTGGTGTGGACTTGCTGGGCCAAATGGCCTGTTTCCAACCTGTAGGGATTCTATGATTACCACACAGCGTCATTGCAAGACACAAGAATCAGTAATGCTCAAATGTAAATGGGGTTACTGCTGGAGGTTCACCAGTAACAGAAATCCTATTGGGAAAGTGCTCTAATAACTAACCTACTACTCATCTAAAAGAGGTCACCCAATCCATCAAACTAGTCATTCTCAAACTGGGTTCTGTCCAAATATACAGAATGGACTGGCTACTTCAACTGAGAATGAGTGCACAAGGGTGGATAAAGTCTGCAGTGGGATTTAACTGTTCCCTTAAAAGCATTGTTAAAATACCCTTTATATGCAGTACATTTATATTATTAGAATTGCATAGTATAATAATTTGGATTGGGTAAGGCAGGTCTGTGATTTCTAATGCCATTGAACAGGCAAATTTCACCTAAAAGATTTGAGAACCATTATATCATTAGCTTTATAGTATTACATGGACTGAATCCCAGTTCTGTCTCTTCAGATTGCATTAGCCAAGCAGTCCACAAGGCATCCTAGCTAAGTTTGCTGTGTGCACAATTATTGTCTATTCCATAGTACTGCACCCTGCTATGGCAGATGGTGAATGAAAATTGCATAGTCACTGTGCAACTCACTTGAAGCTGAGGAAAGCTCCTAAATAATTGAAGCATTAATATCGAAAAAAAAAGCTTCAACAGAAGCATCTTGAGTACCTTCTGCCTTCCTGAAGGTTTCCGCTGTGGGGTAGTCAGGGTTAAAGGCTGACAGGGGACATGCCCGACTGCTACCATGTGAAGTTGCCCGCGGTCACTGTGAAGCAGACCAGGAGGAGTGTGCAGCAGGTCAGGACTGCTGTGAAGCAGGTCAGTTGACTGAAATATGAACATAAGAACTAGGAGCCGCTATTTTCTTCCTTCTAGCCTGCTTTTCCATTCAGTATAGTTAAGACTAATATGATTGCGGCCTGATCTCCACATTTCCACTACCCCTGATACCCTCTGACACTTTTGTTAGCCAAGAATTTATCTACTTCTGCCTTAAACATATTCAGTGCCCACCACTGTCTGAAGAAGATCGTTCTAAAGACTCTCAACATTCTGAGAGAAAGAGAAACTTCTCTTCATTGGCATCCTAAATGGGAGATCCATCCCTTATGTTTAGATATGTTCCCCTGAGTCTAATTTATCTGACATCCCATCAGCAGAAAAGAAAACAAATCAAACTGTGCCATGACAAGAACGGTTTGCTTGCTCAGTGCTGAAGCTTTACTTCGATTTTGCCAAAGTTAGGGAGTGAGACTAATGGGCTGAGAACTTTAAGAAATTAAATTTTTGCTAATAAGAGTTAAGCAAAACATCTCAATATCGTCCTTGTATTCAAATGATAACAGAGGATAAGTGAGTAGCTGTGAGTTTTTGTTGAAGTAGTTTTATATGTGAGGGACACAGAGGGATGGCACGGTCATAGTATCACTGGACTAGGCAAATGCGAGCCCAAGCTCATGCTACAAACCCCATCATGGGAGCTGATGGAACTTAAATTCAACAATTAAAATAATGTAGAATTGAAATTTAGTCTTTGAAACAGCACCACGAAGCAATCAATTGCTGTAGAATAAAAAAACCTGATTTATTAATGCCTTTTAGGAAGGAAATCTGCCATCCTTAGCTGCTCTGGCCTACGTATGATTCCTGACCCACAGCAATAGGCTTCATTCTTAAATACCCTTTGAAATAGTCACACAAGCCACTCTGACTTTTCCACAGAGGTTTAAAGAAACAAAGCACAAACCTAGAGTGTGTCTCAAAGAATTTTATTCAGCAGAATATTTCCACTCCAATGACAAGGTACGCACTGCCATACCTGGTTCTTGGGAATGAAGGGGGCCAAGTGGATCAAGTGGCAGCAGAGGAATATATAAAGGACAATGATCATTGAATAATAAAATTTAGATTAGCACAAGGACAAGGAACAATCTGGAGTGAGAATAATTAAATAAGCAAAAGTCAACTTCAATGGGGTACCAACAGATATGGCCCACATAAACCGGGTTCAAAGTTGAGCAGGCAAAACTGTAAATGGAAAAAAGACTGCCTTTAAAGAAGAGATTATTCAAGTACACTTAGGATATATTTCCATGAAGGGCAAAGGTAGGGCATGTTATCCAGAGCTTCCTAGATAGTGGAAGAGTCAGAGATTAAGATGAATCAGAAAAAGTGTACCTGTGACTGATGTTAGAAAGATAATGCAATTAAGAATGAAGCTAAATATAGACACTTCAGAGAGGGATTGAAAAAGCAAATGTCAGAAGTAAGGACAGGATATGAAAAGAGACTGACAGGGTACTTGAAAGGAAAACTAAAAAGCCTTTTATAGGTATAGAAATAGGAAAAATGTAATAAGAGTAAGTGGATCAAAAAGCATATATACAATGGAGACTGGCCACAGCTGAGAATTAAATTAATATTTTCCATCTGTCTTTAGCTAAGGATGAAGGTGTTCTCCACATCCTGGAGAAGGAGGAGGTATTTCAGAGACTTTATTGCTTTAAGATTGGTAAGGAGGAGGCACTGGAGTGGTCTGCCACACAAAGTTGATAAGGCACCAGGGACAGATAAGACACATTCAAGGATACAGAGGGAAGCAATAGTGGAAATTGTGGAGGTACAGGCCGTAACTTTCCAATTTTCCTTAAACTGAAATTTGGAGCAGAGTATTGGATAATTACAAATGCAAAACCCTTGTTCAAAAAAGGGAATAAAGACCAGTCAAGTTAGGTTATTCTTAGCTGAGTTGTGAAGGTTCTAGAAATGATAATCCAGGGCATAATGGACACTTGGGCAATATAGGTTAATTAGACCATACGACCATAATATGCAAGAGCAGAAATTAGGCCATTCAGCCCATCGAGTCTGCTCCACCATTCAATCATGGCTGACAAGTTTCTCAACCCCATTCTTCTGCTTTCTCCCTGTAACCCTTGATCCCCTTGACAATTAAGAACGTATCTATCTCCATCTTAAATGTACTCAATGACCTGGCCTCCACAGCCTTCTATGGCAGTGAATTCCATAGATTCACCACACTCTGGCTAAAGAAGTTTTTCATTATCTCCGATCTAAAAGGTCTTCCCTTTACTCTAAGGCTGTGCCCTCGGGTCCTAGTCTTTCCTACCAATGGAAACATCTTCCCAACATCCACTCTATCCAAGCCATTCAGTATTCTGAAAATTTCAATTAGATACCTCCTCATCCTTCTAAACTCCATCAAGTATGGACCCAGAGTCCTCAAATGTTCTTCATTTGTTAAACTTTTCATTTCTGGGCCCATTCTCGTGAACCTCCTCTGAACCTGCTCCAGGCCCAGTACATCTTTCCTGAGATATGTGGCCCAAAACTGTGCATAATATTCCAAATGTGGCCTGTCCAGAGCCTTATAGAGCATCAGAAGTTCATCCCTGCTTTTATATTCCAGTCCCCTCAACATAAATGCCAAAATTGCATTTGCCTTCCTAACTACTGACTCAGCCCGCAAGTTTACCTTGAGAGGATCCTGGACTAGAACTCTCAAGTCTCTTCACACTTCAGACTTCTGAATTTTCTCCACATTTAAAAAATAGCCCATGCTTCTATTCTTCTGACCAAAGTGCACAACCTCGCACTTTCCCAGGCTGTACTCCATTAAATACTCCATAATTAGAAAAACTAGCTCAACTTTGTTAAAGGCAAAATAATATTGAACTAATTTGTTGAAGTTTTTAAGGAATAACCAACAAGGTCTTCATGAAAATTGACTAATTCACAGAATATGGTCATCACTGCTTAGACCAGCATTTATTGAACATCCCTCTGAATTACCATTGAAAAGGCAATTGTTGGCCATCTTCTCAAAGCTGAAGTCTGTGTGGTGGAAGTATATTCACAGTGCCACTAGCAAAACAGCTCTTGGGTTTTGACCTAGCAACAATGAAATAACAGCGATATAGTTCCAAATCAGGATGGTGTATGGTTTGGAGAGGAACTTTAAGGTAGCAATAATTCCATGCATATGCTGTCCTTGCAGTTCTATGTGCTAGAGGTTGTAGATTGGTAGGTATTATCAACGGAGCCTTGGTGAGCTGCTGCAGTGCATCTTCCAGTTATTACACATGGTTGCCACTATGCATTGGTGGTGGAGGAATGAATGTTGGGAGGCAATCAAGATGCTTGATTTGTCCTAAATTGCAGTGAAGCTTCTTGAGTGTAGTTAGAGTTGCACCCAAATAGGCAAGTCTAGATTATTGCTGCAGTTTGCCGACTAGTGCTTTATAATCAGGCTCTAGTGAGTTATTCACCACTAAACGCCTAGCATCTAACTTGCTCTTGTTCTGGATGGAAGTGAGACTGTTCATATCATGTAAATGGACCTCCAAAAGATGTTGTACAACTTTCACTGCTAAAAGTAATTTTAGACAAGAGATAGTAGGAACTGCAGATGCTGGAGAATCCGAGAAAACAAGGTGCAGAGCTGGATGAACACAGCAGGCCAAGCAGCATCAGAGGAGGAGGAAAGCTGACGTTTCGGGCCTAGACCCAAGACAAGTTTTGTTTACTAGTTTTTGTTTACTGGTTGAATCAACCAGTCACCAAGGTCATTTTGGTAGACCAACTCTTCCAATGGAAAGTTGTTCTTACCCACACTACGTACACAACAACCTCAAACCATGAAGGAAATTGTGGATCAGCCTCAGAAGAACACACTAACCACAGTGGCTATCACTGAAGCAGATATTAAAACTGAACTTAATGTAATCATGAACCACAAAAAAACCCTTGCTCTTAGTTATAGCAAGAATGGCAGCTCCAGTTCTGAAGGGTCCCGACCTGAAACGTCGACTTTCCTGCTCCTCTGATGCTGGCTGACCTGCCATGTTCCTCCAACTCCACACTATGTTGTTCCTTGCTCTTAGTGCTGTTTTTTCTTGCTAAACACAACAGACAAATTGAGATGTATATACTGTGAAGTGTTTACCATGCAATCAGATTTCAAGCATTTAATTTTGGTTTGCTGTAACCTTGTTTGTTTCTGTAGTGAGTTTAATGAGGGAAAACATTTACATGTGTTACAGCAACACTGAAGGAAGTTCATAGTATGGATCCAGATTCAATGAAAGAATAAATTTTCAAAAAGTTTTGTTTCCAATGAGTCAATTAACAACAGTGGGACTAATATCCATGGCTGTGTAACTGAAATCTCCATTGATGATGCCACCAGTGCTATCCCTTGTTTAATGACAGGCCACAGTTAGAAGAGGCATTATTCATGATTTAACATAAATGAGCTAGCCCTTTGATGTGATGCAGAAATCCTGTAGTACAGAAAGAGAAAGAGAGAGAGGAAAGGAGATAGTACTAATGACTCCGGCCACAACCGATATCTCACTGATCAGATGGAGTGGGACAAAGGCCAAGGCCAGTCAGGAAATACAGCCCCAATGAGCATTAGCCTGAGTGGATCCCAAGGGGAGCAAAGGCCAGACAGAAAAGCCGCAGTCAACCCCAGGAACAATCAGGGAACCCAGCAGATAGCCTGGAGCCCAATGATCAATAGACTCCCAGCACAGACTCGGGGCAGTGGGCGCCAGGGTCCACCCTCGGAGGGTCACTGTACAAAGTGTAGTAGAGGGCACAGCTGAAATGTTTTAGTTTTTCTAGCTCCAGTTTTAAGATTGATTGCTATTGCTTCACTTAAAATCTTTTCATTAAATGTCGCAATTTTTAGGAGCACAACACCAGCTTTAAGTGAGGACACCCTGTATCTCCTTTAGAAATACTTTTGCTGATCAAACTTCCTTGAAGTACTTCTGATCTTTATTCTCCATGTTAATGATGCTGTATAAATAAATAAGTGCTATTGATAACATTTTTATTTTTCAGAAACTACTGTTAGGGCCTGATTTATACTTTTGGTGGTCATATTCCATAATCTGTATTTCTCCATGGGTAGTTTTTTGCTGTACATGCAACTAATGTCAATTAAAGTGATGTTTTAACTGGTACTAACCATTGTGCAACCTACTGCATTTTGAACTCCAAATATTTACCTCATGTAAATTGCTCATTAACAGCTTATGAAATAGGAAGGGATCATTATTAGAGGCATGATCAGTGGCTAATTTTCACTTCTGTTTAACAAACTCTTTGTGAAAGATGATGTAATTTCAGCGGCAGGCCATAAGTTAAGTTGAAAAATAAGCAGCTTTTTCATTTTTTCAAAAGAAGTCAAAATCTACTTCTGTGCATATTTAAAACTAAATAATTATGGCTGACTTTGATATTGTTTCTTTCTGTCCATCTCCTGAGATTGCTGAATGGTGACAGCTGATAACATTACTAAAAGGTATATTGACTGAAAGGATTTAGTTAGATTGACTGTGAGGTTCATAAATTAACATCAGCAGATTTGGCTATTAACTTGAGTGTACTTTAAGGATTATGGTCTTTCACTTGTGTTAATTGAGCTCCCTCAAATTGTCAGGCTCAATTACTCAATGCAGGCACTCCAATCCCCTTCCTCCTTCATTTCATCTGAATGTCGTCTTTAACAAAATCAAACAAAACGATGTGAGTCAGGGTAAATGTGAATTATCTTCGACAGATTTTTTTTTAAAAGGCTGCTGATGATACAGCTGTTCTTTAAGTTTTGATGAAGGGTCACTGCACCCAAAATATTAACAGTGCTTTTTCTACACAGATACCGCCAGACCTGCTGAGATTTTCCAGCAATTTCTGTTTTTCTTTCTGATTTCCAGCATCCACAGCTCTTTGGTTTTCTCTTCAAGTTTGTGTTGACATGTCGAGGACAGTGTCATAACATGTTGTGATTAGCTAGCCACAGTCGTAATAGCGGTGCGGGTGTTGGGTGGGTTAGCTCCATTGGCTAGATAGTTAGGATGTGGATTAGATTAACACCAACAGCACAGAGTTTGATCCCTACTTTGCTCCTTACCTTAGTCATCACATTCGTTGTCATGGTTTAGCAATTAATCACAAGAGATCAGCCTTCATATAGGGAACATTCACAACTATTTTTATTACTTGGCTACAAATTATGCATAATTCACTAGAAACAATTTTGCTTTGAGTTCAGTGATGTAAATTACTAAAGAAAGGAAGTAATCTTTGCATGACTAGTTTTAAGCCTCTAATTGATCCTTTCATTGAATAGGCTGATGGATGTGGTTATTCCACGTCAAGGAAGTACATTACGAAATGAGATTATTAAACCTACTCCAGGGACCCTGAGATAACAAGCATGGGGCTGGATGAACACAGCAGGTCAAGCAGCATCATAGGAGCAGGAAAACTTGATGTTTCGGGCCGAAACCCTTCATCAGAAATGGGGAAGGGAAAGAGGGTTCTGAAATAAATAGGGAGAGAGGGGGAGGCGGATAGAGGATGGATGGAGGAGAGGATAGGTGGAGAGGAGGCAGACAAGTCGAAGAGGCGGGGATGGAGCCAGTAAAGGTGAGTGTAGGTAGGGGGGTAGGGAGGAGATAGGTCAGTCCAGGGAGGACGGACAGGTCAAGGGGGCGGGATGATGTTAGTAGTTAGGAGATGGGGGTGTGGCTTGAGGTGGGAGGAGGGGATAGGTGAGAGGAAAAACAGGTTAGGGAGGTGGAGATGAGCTGGGCTGGTTTTGGGATGCGGTTGGGGGAGGGGAGATTTTGAAGCTTGTGAAATCCACATTGATGCCATTGGGCTGCAGGGTTCCCAGGCTGAATATGATTTGCTGTTCCTGCAGCCTTCGGGTGGCATCACTGTGGCATTGCAGGAGGCCCAGGATGGACATGTCATCTGAGGAATGGGAGGGGGAGTTGAAATGGTTCGCGACTGGGAGGTGCAGTTGTTTGTTGCGAACTGAGTGCAGGTGTTCTGCAAAGCAGTCCCCAAGCCTCCGCTTGGTTTCCCCGATGCAGAGGAAGCCACAGCGGGTACAGCGGATGCAGTATACCACATTGGCAGATGTGCAGGTGAACATCTGCCTGATGTGGAAAGTCTTCTTGGGGCCTGGGATTGGGGTGAGGGAGGAGGTGTGGGGGCAGGTGTAGCACTTCCTGTGGTTACAGGGAAAAGTGCCGGGTGTGGTGGGGCTGGAGGGGAGTGTGGAGCGGACAAGGGAGTCACGGAGGGAGTGGTCCCTCCGGAAGGCAGATAAGGGTGGGGAGGGGAAAATGTCCTTGGTGGTGGGGTCTGATTGCAGATGGCGGAAGTGTCGGAGGATGATGCGTTGGATCCGGAGGTTGGTGGGGTGGTATGTGAGGACGAGGGGGATTCTTTTTTGGTTATTATTGCGGGGATGGGCGTGAGGGATGTGTTCCGGGAAATGCGGGAGACACGGTCGAGGGTGTTCTCGACCACTGTGGGGGGGAAGTTGCGGTCCTTGAAGAATGAGGACATTTGAGATGCACGGGAGTGGAATGTCTCATCCTGGGAGCAGATGCGGCGGAGGCGAAGGAATTGGGAATAGGGGATGGCATTTTTGCAGGAGGGTGGGTGGGAGGAGGTGTATTCCAGGTAGCTGTGGGAGTCAGTGGGCTTGAAATGGACATCTGTTTCTAGGTGGTTGCCCGAGATGGAGACAGAGAGGTCCAGGAAGGAGAGAGAAGTGTTGGAGATGGTCCAGGTGAACTTCAGGTTGGGGTGGAAGGTGTTGGTGAAGTGGATGAACTGTTCGAGCTCCTCGTGGGAGCACAAGGCAGCGCCGAAGCAGTCATCAATGTAACGGAGGAAGAGGTGGGGTTTAGGGCCAGTGTAGGTACGGAAGAGGGATTGTTCCACGTAACCTACAAAGAGGCAGGCATAGCTTGGGCCCATGCGGGTACCCATGGCCACTCCCTTTGTCTGTAGGAAGTGGGAGGAATTGAAAGAAAAGTTGTTGAGGGTGAGGACGAGTTCGGCTAAGTGGATGAGGGTGTTGGTGGAGGGGGATTGGTCAGTTCTGCGGGACAGGAAGAAGCGGAGGGCCTTTAGGCCATCAGCATGGGGAATACAGGTGTATAGGGACTGGACGTCCATAGTAAAAATGAGGTGTTGGGGACCGGGGAATTGGAAGTTCTGGAGGAGGTGGAGGGCGTGGGTGGTGTCACGGACGTAGGTAGGGAGTTCCTGGACCAAGGGGGTGAAAATGGAGTCTAGGTAGGTGGAGATGAGTTCGGTGGGGCAGGAGCAGGCGGAGACAATGGGTCGACCAGGGCATTCAGGTCTGTGGATTTTGGGGAGGAGATAGAAGCGGGCGGTGCGGGGTTGGGGAATGATGAGGTTGGAGGCGGTGGGTGGGAGGTCACCTGAGGTGATGAGGTTGTGGATGGTTTGGGAGATGATGGTTTGGTGCTCAGGGGTGGGGTCACGATCTAGGGGGCGGTAGGAGGAGGTGTCAGAGAGTTGGTGCCTGGCCTCAGCAATGTAGAGGTCAGTGCGCCATACTACGACTGCCCCTCCCTTGTCCGCGGGTTTTGTGGTGAGGTTAGGATTGGAGCGGAGGGAGCGGAGGGCTACACGTTCTGCGGGGGAGAGGTTGGAGTGTTTGAGAGGGGTGGAGAGGTTGAGGCGATTGATGTCTCGACGGCAGTTGGAGATGAAGAGGTCGAGGGAGGGTAGGAGGCCTTGGGGTGATGTCCAGGAGGAGGGCTTGTGTTGGAGGCGGGAGAAGGGGTCAGTAGAAGGAGGGTTAGATTTGCGGTTGGAGAAGTAAGCGTGGAGGCGGAGGCGGCGGAAAAACTGCTCAATATCCTGAGATTGGAACAGAGATCAATAATATCACTTGAGTTAACCCCTTCACCTCAGCAATAACATGAAGCAGCTCCATTAAATGGATGTTCTTCTCAGTAAAAGTAAAATTATTGACCCTCTGTTTGACCTTAAGTCAGCTCTAATGATTAATACTTGTTGATCGACTTACTGGATTTCTTTCCCTATAGCTGTATTTTTCCATTGCACATTAAAATAGCAACATGCAGCAAAGTGTTCCGAATTCTTCATACCAACAGCTGAATAGCACAGTATTTATAATTCTATTCATGTGCAATGCAAAAAAGAAAATCTCAAGCCTTAGCTTACAACCTAACCAAATTTCATGTTAGATATTTAAATGTCTGTAAACATGCGAATTCACTGACCTTCATTAGTTACCCTGAGGGCATTAAGATTCAATCATGCAGCAAGGAACAGGAGTCACATGTAAACCAGGTTGACTAGAGGTGGCGACTTCCCCGAAGGACATTAGGAAGGAAGTAGGTTTTTACAGCACTTTGACAATTATTTTGTATGACGCACTCTACCAGATTTAATTAATTTAATTTTCCCATTTGCAATGGTGAGATTTGTACTCACAGTCTCTAAATTGCTAGCCTTTTGCCACTTATTTTGTAAACTACTGTATTTAGTGTTCTAGCTATGCAACTGACTTCTCTGTGATGGTCACATATTAAACCTTACTCCTCTATGAACTTCAATAAATGAGTCAAGTATAATTCCCCTCTCACATAACCATGTTGGCAGTGCAGATGAGAAAGGGAGGAGGCTCAGAGCTTTTGAGAGCCGCTGTACAAACTAAAAGGTTGTGGCTCAAATAAGAGGCCAGCTATAAGAGAAATAAAAGTTGGAACATTTGAGAGACCCAAAGTGATCAAAGCAATTTTAACTTTTGAAAAAGGGAATAGGAGAGAAAGAACCAACAGGCAACATTAAAAAGACAGACAAAACAATTTGGAGGTAGAAATGAAATGTGCAAAAAAGGGTGCTGTGCCGATGCCTGACCCTTGTTTGATTTGTGAAAGGGCAATAGGTATTCTATTGTACAAAAAAGATATGAAATCCTTTATTTTAGTTGGCACTCCAGTACTCTGGTGGCAGAGGAGGACTGGCATGATAAATAAGAGCAATGATGATGATCCCAATAATGATTGTGTTGATAGTGTGAATGAAGTGAATAGAGTAGGAACAGCTTCATGTGAAGTCTAAGCACTGGCATAGACCAGCGATGTCAAATTCTGTAGTGTAAATTCAGTGTAACCAGTAACCAGATGAGGTCGTATTTCCTAGCAGATAGATGTGTCAAATTCTGGACATTGTTCTAAGGCTCTGTGTTAATGTTCAATTTGTCTTCTACCAGCTCAACCATGAAAGAATGTACTTGAGTTACTTTAAAACCAAAAGCAACATTAAATGACATTATTCTAATTTTCCATCATAACTCCAAGAGAAATGAATAAACAACCCATCAGTAACAGCATCCCAGCAAATAGGATCTTAATAAGTAAATGAAACAGAATGCAAATTTTATGCTAAAATAATCTTAATAACAATTTCATAACTTTAGTAAACTATTAAACAAGGAATATTGAGTAATACTACTAGCAGCAGGATTAGGCCATTCAGCTCCTTGAGCCTGTTGCAGTGTTTAAGAAGATCATAGTTGATCTCATTGCTGCTTCAACTCCACATTCCCAGTTACCCCTAATAACTTCTGTCTCCATTGACAGTCAATTATTTATCTACCACCTTGGTAAAAAATATTTTGAATGACCTTGCATCCACTGCTGTGTGCTGAAGAGTTCCATAGACTCTTAACCTTCAGAGAAAAAAAATCTCCTTGTCTCCATTTTAAATGAGTGACACTCTATTTAAACCTCTGTTCCTTAGTTTTAGGCCCTCCCACGGGAAAAGCACTCATTTCAGCGCCCAATCTGTCAAACTCCCCCAGGATCTTGCATGTTCCAATAAGATCATCTAGAAAGCATCCTATCTGGATACGTCACAGTGTGGTATGGCAACTGCTCTTCCCAAGACCACAAGAAACTACAGTCGTGAACACAGTCAAGTCCATCACGCAAACCAGCCTTCTATCCATTGACTCTTTCTATACTTCTCACTGTCTCAGGAAAGCAACCAATATAATCAAAGATCCCACCCACGCCAGTTATACTCTCTGCCACCCTTTTCCATTGGGCAGAAGATATACAAGTTTGAATACGTGTACAAATAGATTAAAGAACAGCTTCTCCCCTGACTGTCATCAAACGTCTGCACAGATCTCTCAAATGTTAATTCTGACCTCTCTCTGCGCCTTCTCTGAGGCTGTAACACTGCATTCTCCACTCTGTTTTACTACCCCGATGCACTTTGTATGGTACGATCTTCCTGTATGGCACGCAAAACACTTTACACTGTATCTTGGTACAGGTGACAACAATAAATCAACCTTTCTTCAAATTTCCAATGTTTACAAGCGAAGCCTGTCCAACCTTCCTTCAATAAGATAACCCCCACTCCTGTACCAGGGCTGCTGAATGGCTTCTAATGCATTTATATACTTCTTTCTAAATAAAGAGACCAAAACTGTACACAGTGCTCTGGGTGTTGTAAATAGGAGGATACAGTAAAAAAAGAAGTTCGACCAAACTTTAGAAAAAAAAACTAGTTTGGCCTCAACTGGAATATTCTACTCAATCCCAAGCACCACACTTCAGTTATGGCTCTAGAGACAGTGCAGAAAACATTTACAAGAATGGTTTCAAGGGTGAGGCACTTCAGTTATGAAAATATTTATAGGAACATAGGAACAGGAGTAGTCCAAACAGTCCATCAAGCCTGCTCCACTACTCAATACAACTGTGACTGAACACTTCAATGTCTTTTACCCGTTCCATTCCTGTACAAAACTGATGATCAGAAATCCATCAATCTCTACCCTAACATACTCAAAGACTAAGATTCAACAGCCCTACAGAATACTGAATTCCAAAGGTTCACAAATCTGAGTAAAAAAAAATCATCTTCATCTCAGACCAAAGTGGCATCCCCCTTGTTTTCAACCTGTGCCTCATGGTTCTAGGCTCCACAGCAAGGAGAAACATCTTACCTGAATCTACCTTGTCTATCCCTTTAAGTATTTTGTAAGTTTTACAGAGATCACATCTCATTTCCAAGCTCTGGAGAATACAGCCAGTTTACCCAATCATAACAGTGCTGCCATCCTGGAAACCAGTCTGGTGAACTTTTGTTGCACTCCTTCAATGACAATCATATTTTTCCTGAGATAAAGAAATAAACCTGAGACAGTACTCCAAGTGCACTCTAAGCCAGCTTATATACAACTGAAGCAAGACTTCACAGCTCCTGTACTCAAATCCTATTGCGATAAAGGCTAATATTCCAGCTAGATGCTGCAATCACAGTTTAGAAGAAGTCCTGGAAGTTACGATGGCTCGCAAGAAGATGGCTGTCACTGACAGTTCAGTGCAGCTGAGAGTAAGGGTTGAAAAGCAACAAGTAATGTCTGTTTGAGAAAGCTGACCAAGTCGGGATTTCAGGAAAAGCTCAAGGAATGGTCTAGCTTGGTGAACCTAGCTATCGATGAAAAGTTGGAGTTATGCATGAATAGTACTGGAAGACAGGAAGACATGGCCTCAGGACAGGAGTATGATCAACTAGAGTAGGATAAATCATTGAGACTATCCATGACCAAAATTAAAGCAGGAAGTGCTGGAGGAACTCAGGAGGCTTGGCAGCGTCTGTGGAGAGACAAACAGACTTAACATGTCCAGCAGACTAATAATGCCTGAGCTGGAATTGCTGAAAAATCAATGGGCTCTTTTTTGATTTTAATCTCTATGTAATGTGTGCTGTCGGGTGTTGTTCTTAAATATGTGGTAAACTTGGCTAATATACTAATTGTGAGATTTGGTGTATATGAATTATATTATGTTCCAGTTTGTATCTTTATTGTTTTGTGCCAAACACTGGAGTCTTGGGCTTTATTTTCTAAGTGTACCTTTTGTCTACTTTTAAACAAAATGGAAGTTGCCAGTCCACAACTGGATAAAGTTGGCAAGATAAACGTGACAAAAAGTTGGTAGTCGTGTCTGATCTCCTCTGAGATCAGAAGATAATTTGATGCTGTCATCAGGATCATAACCTAAATTTGTCGGTCTGGCTTGGTGCAACACCTTTGACCAACTATCCTCTTGTGAACAAATAGTCGAAATTAGTCCAAATCCAATCCAGATATTTACATATTTAGGATTCCAATGGTTTTTATGGGGTCTGATATGTGCTAACTTGGTTCAGCTTCATTTTGTCCTCCTTTTATATGACAGGGCCTTTGGCTCTTGGATATGTTACAGTCTGTTGTGTGAGATGTATTTTCAACACTGGATTGGACAATGCATTTATTTTAAGAGATACATTAATATACGTTGTCATTTAAGTTTTGCGTTAAGAAGGCAGCAGCAACCATGCCATAAGTTGAAATCATGGTTTGAAATCTGACCCTGTTCAGAAGGAAAACAACTGACCCAAGAGATTGCTCTGTTTTTTCAAAGCTGTAGGCAATGACTCCAGTCTAGCCCTCCATGTGCGTTTTCATCTGCCAATATGTCTCATTCAAATGTGTAACAGCTGCTGTTATTCTGCCAGGTCAAGAGAGAGGAAAACCCTAGCCCTTGGAGTCATGCCATTGCCATGCCCACTCAACAAAGGGTGGCCTTCTTTGAGTCAACCGTTGCCACAGACTCCCTCTCAGCATTATAGCTCCCACTATCAATTCTAAATAGTTTGCCTGAGAATTCAGTCCTCAGTACCATTGTATTCAGTGTCCATTCACTATTTACCTAAAGGAAGCATCAAGAGCAAAAGTTGTTGATGCCATGAAATAGCATATCAAGCCTGAGACAACAATATAAATTGTAAATTACACAGAAATTACAGAATAAACGTGGACCAAATGAGACCAATTAGTCTGTCCTGTATGGATATTTCACACAAGCTTTATCCCTTTCTATTCATTTACTCCTAAAGGTATATCCTTCTATTACTCATTCCCCCATAAACATTATCTATGCATCTATTGTATTCACATGACATAATCCATGTGGTTTCAAGTTCCATATTCCAGATATTCCACGAGTAAACAAATATCTCCCTTTTGGATTTATTATTATAGAAATATAAGATAGACTTAAAAACTTAAAAATATAGTTTCTATGTTTCTAAATCTAGTACAGTTTGGTTTCTGTTCGGTTTCAGTTTGTGCACAGCAAGGTTTCATTAACAGCAATGTGATATTGTGTCTTCATAGTAATAGCCAAGGGATAAATCTTGGCCGGGGTCATATTCAAACATTGTCATCGGATCTGTATATATATTATATAAACATATATAATATATATCAAAACAAACAGTCCGAGTTTTGGTTTAATGTTTCATCCAAAAAATTGTATCCCCAGTAATGCAGTATCTTGACACTTCTGTATTCAAGTGACAGCCTAGAGAACAACTCAAGTACTGGAGTAGGACAGAGACCCTTTGGTCTTGGGGATTAGAGCAATACATCTAAGCCAACCTGATCCTACCAAATAATTTCCTGTGTAGATTTAGCATGGTAATAACAGCCAGTACTTATCTGACAATACTTCACCAAAAATATCAAATGATTCGTACTCAGAACAGTTAGTAGGTCGGATTTTCTGAGCAGATTTATCCCCATGTATGATAACTGCTCTTGCAGAAGGTTACACTTATCCCCACCAATGGATCTTTCCACTGTATTAACGGTGCAACTTTTCTCTCCTCATTATATGGTGGAAAATGGCCTCCTTCCATCATTAAGAGACAAATGCAATTTGTACAGCCATTGCTTGCATTCATTTACTCAGAAAGTCTGCTCTTATACCTTATATATGTTTTATAAAAACTATTGGTACCATATGTATCCACTTGACAGCAAAATGTTATCTCAATGTGAAGTAATTCATTTTTAAAAGTTGAAATTCTTTTCAAACATATATACTCTGAAAACACTGTCCAATTTGCTAGAAAGGGGACACTGAACTTGTCCGTGCCTCATGGAATTGTCCCTTTGGTCCTCATTTACTTTTGTATATTTTACAAAAGTCGGTCCAAAATGATCACTGTTTAAAATAGATTCAAAACATTTCTTCAACAACAATCTCACTTGGCTATTTTTTTTAAAGAAATGAATGCACATCACTTAACCAGACGATAGCAGGAAATCACCTGTCGAGTTATAGCAGTATAATATATTCTGAGTTTTCTTTGATGGTTGGATTTCTCACCAAGTACTATCACATTTTACACTTTCTTGTATACTTTTGTCAAACAGTTTAATGATGAGAATGGCATTGTCAAAATGAAAAAAAAATGAACAAGTGTTTGTAAAATACGGTGAAGTACAGCTTTGCTCTTGATAAAGGAAGGAACAGAATATAAGGAATGCAAATCAACTTAGTTACTCACCCAGCCATCCTGTAGTGGAGTTTTCTACGCACATATCTGTCTCGGCACTTGGCAGGACAAAGCCCACCACAAACACCTCCACACCGTCAGCCATGAGAGATAATCCAAGCACAAAGAACAGTGCCCACTGGAAGCGGCCATGCCCGCACTCCTGAATGATCACCTCGTACTGTTGTGCCAGCTCCTCCTCATCAGCCCTCCTCTCAGCATCCAGTTCCTCGCGATCCTTGTACTCATCTGAGACAGGCTGTCCTATGGCTAGTTGGTTCTCCTTCCTTTGGCCCATATCTGGGATTCCCTGGTATTCACCTTCATAGATTTCATCCTCTTCATCGTGGCCTTCGGTAGCATCACTTGATCCTTCATCTTCATGAGGTTCCTCTCCATAACTCTCTCCACGGTAGTTGTAAAGTTCATCATTTTGAAAATTGGCATAAGATGTCTGGTTGTATTCGTCATGTGTGTGATCTGCTCCCTTGTTGGCTTTCTTCGCTGTTTGCTTCTTAACTTCCTGGGCAATGTCTTTCGCACCCCTCATCAGGGTAGTCCTGTCCCTGTAAGTATCATCCATCATTTCCCCAATCCTAGATGCCTTTCTTCAATGAACAGACTGAACCAGGATGTAAAATACACCTTCTAAATTTGGAGCCCTGGGTTTGAGCTTCTGGCATTCAGTTTTTTATTGACACGCTCAAAAAACTTGGCAATTTGGCATCGGAGTTTTCAGTTTTAACAGCTAATGATTAATGATTTTGTTTTTGCTATATTCTGACCATCAGGGACCTATACAACAAAAGAATAAGTGTTAAAAATGAAGCATTTGACCAAACACCATGACAGTTAAACTGATTGAATGGAAATTAGATCTCAGCAAGCAGAAAACGAAGGGTTTGTTTTTTTTTCACAGAACATGGGTATTACTAGCTTGACCAACATTTATTGCCCATGACTAATTACGCTACACAAGGAACTGGTGAGTCACTTTGCTTGAATGACTGCAGTCCACGTTGTGCAGGACACCCACAGTGTTGTTAGGATGTGAGTTCTAGGATTTTGACCCAATGGTAATGATGGAACAAGGATATAGTTCCCACGCAGGAAGGTGTGGGACCTGGAAGGGATTTTATAGACGTTTGTGATCCCACGTGCCTCTGTTCCTCAAGGTAACAGTGTAAATGACGATACAGTGTGGAGCTGGAGGAACACAGCAGTTCAGGCAGCATCAGAGGAGTAGGAGAGTCGACGTTTTGGGTTGGGACCCTTCATCAGGACTGGGGAGGGGGAAGGGAGCTGGGAAATAAATAGAGGGAAGAAGGGTGGGTTTGGGGAAGGGTAGATGGGCTACCTTTGCTGGCTTTCTACCTTGACTAAACCTCTCTCATCCACCCTCCTGAAGAATGCGCTCCCTTACTCCCAGTTCCTCCGCCTCCGCCACGTCTGCTCCCAAGATGGAATGTTCCAATCCCAGACATCGCAGATGTCCTTCTCCTTGAAGGACTGCAACTTCTCACCTCTGTTGATCAAAAATGCCCTCAACCACATCACACAGAAGTGTGTTTCCCGCACTTCTGCCCTCAAAACCTCTTACCTCAACAAAAATAAAGACCGAGTCCCCCTGGTCCTCACATATCACTCCACCAATCTCCACATCCAGCGTATCATTCTCTGCCATTTCCGCCAACTACAATCTGACCCCACCACCAAAGAGATATTTTCCTCCCCACCCCTATCTGCCTTTCGTAGAGATGCTCACTCCACGACTCCCTCGTCCGCTCCACACTCCGCACTAGCTCCACCATACCTGATACCTTTCCCTGCAATTGCAGGAAGTGCCACTCCTGCCCCTACAGTTTTGGCAAAGATCTGCAGCTCGGGTTGTGGGTGAGGTTGTTGACTTGCTCGCCGAGCTGGCTTCTTCTCGTTCAGACATTTCGTCATCATGCTAGATGAATCGTCAGTGAGGTCTCCAATGAAGCAATGTTGTTCTACTCCGCTCTGAATTTATACTGTCCGGTCTGTTACGGTGAGTACTGTCAATTCCGGTTTTGACCAGTATGGGTTTGTATATGGGGTCCAATTCTATATGTGCAAACATATATGAACCCTATTATAAACCCACACGAATCAAAACCGGAAATGACACTAACTTACAGTAACAGACCGGACAGTATAAATTCCAAGCAGAGTAGAACAACATCGCTTCATCGGATGCTCCACTGATGATGTCACCTAACATGATGATGAAATGTCTGAACAAGAACAAGTCAGCTCGGCAAGCAAGTCAACAACCTCACCTGCCCCTACACCGCCCCTCTCACCTCCATCCAAGGCCCAAGACAAGCTATCCAAGTCCGACAGGGTTTCACCTGTACATCCTCCAACCTGGTCTAATGCATCCATTGCTCCCAGTGTGAGACCAGGCACAGACTCAGTGATCAATTTGTGGAGCACCATCACTCTGTACGTCATAATCAACAACACCTTTCGTTTGCTAACCATTTTAATGCCTCCTTCCACTCCCTGGTTGACATGTCTGTCCTGGGTCTCCTCCAGTGCCACAATGACACCACCCGCAAACTGGAGGAACAGCACCTCATATTCCACCTCAGGAGCCTACAGCTCAATGGTGTAAACATAGAATTTACCAGTATCAAAATCTCCCCACTCCCGGCCTCATCTCATTTTCAACCCTCCCTCTCATTCCTGTCTCCTTGACCTGGCACTACCTGTCCATCTTCTTCCCCACTTATCTGCCTCACCCTTCCCACTGATCAATCCCCACTACCCCTACTTGCATCCATATATCACCACCCCATCTGCCTTCCCCCCCACCCCCAGCCCCATTCCTCTTCCGTCTATTTATTCCCCAGTTTCCTTTACCCTCCCCAGTCCTGATGAAGGGTCTAGGCCTGAAACGTTGAGTTTCCTGCTCCTCTAATGTTCCCTGACCTGCTGTGTTCTTCCAGCTCTACACTGTATTGACTGACTCTAGCATCTGCAGTTCTTGCTGTCTCTCTAACAGTGTAAGCGATACCTTCCCAACCCTTTTCACATTGTCATCACGAATGGTATGACACCTGGTAAAGCGGGGGGGGAAGTAATGTACATAAATAACAAATAACTGAGGCAAAAAAACAAGCATCTAAAGATGGTGGTGGGTGTTGTAACATGTTGAACCTGTCGTGTGGAGTTCAACTAATCCTATCAACTTTTAAACATTGTAGTTTGTTTGCAATAATTGAAGTTTAAGAGATCATTAATTCCTACTTTGATTCCAGTTCTGTGTTTTTGATTAATCTGGCATAACTGTGCTATTGTTAAAGGAAGTGAATGGACAAAAACCTGCAAGACTGTGTAATAAACATGCCATACGGGCTAGTTCCTTGGAAACTGAGAAGTTGGCAGAGATGAGATTATTGTCTTGTTAGTCATGTGAGGGCTGGAAACCAGAGAACCAGTAATGCAAGTTGATCAATAAAAGGTTAATGAGGTTAACAAGATAGAACTGGCCAGTCACTGAGCTCTGAGAAGGCAGGTTTGCCCTATATGGAGCTCATTGTCTGGTAGCAAGCACTGTGCAAGACATAAGGAACTGTGTCTCAACACGATAACTAGCCGGCTGTCAACTACTCAAAGGCCAAAAGGAGAGGAAAGAATAGTTTCTCCATCTCAATTCTCAGATAAGCCAAGGCAATCTTGCACACGTGGACTTGTTAACATAAGTCTTATTGAGTCTAACTGAGTCTTTTTGAGTGTCAAATAAAGGTATAGTGTGCAAACAATAATACAGGAGTTTTGAGTTGTTGGCACCCACAGCAAACCTCTGAACCAAAAAGGAAATATTGACTAACAAAGTGCCTTACTTTAGGAGATTACAATAGATGTACATGAAGGATCACAGGATACCCAAACACTGACCTGCTCTTCTATCCAACTTATTAAAATGGATTATCCAGTTAGGTTTTAGGGAAAATATGATTTTTCTATGACATTGACAGTAGTATAATTGATAGCATACTTTAATAACATGCTAATATGCTAAAGCATTTTGAGATCAAGAAAGAAGTAGTGTCGGGTCTCTTGAAGAGCATTAAGATGGATAAGTCGCCAGGGCCTGATGGTATCAACCCCCAGCTATTGAGAGAGGCAAGGGAGGAGATTGCAGGGTCCTTGACCAAGATCTTTGTATCCTCATTAGCCACTGGAAAGATTCCAGAGGAATGGCAAGTAGCTAATGTTGTTCCTCTGTTCAAGAAGGGAACTAGGGATAATCCGGAAAACCATAGACCAGTAACTCTCACATCGGTGGCTGGGAAGCTTTTGGAGGGAACTCTTAGGGATAGAATTTGTGTGCATTTAGAAAAAGCATATCCTAATTAGGGATAGTAGCATGATTTTGTGCAAGGTAGGTCATGGCTTACTAACTTGATTGAATTTTTTGAGGAGGTGATGAAGGTGATCAATGAGGGTACAGCAGTGGATGTTGTTTACATAGATTTTAGTAAGACGTTCAACAAAGTCCCTCATGGTAGGCTCATCCAGAAGATTAAGATTCATGGGATCCACGGAGACTTGGCTGTATGGATTCAGAACTGGCTTGCCCATACAAGGCAGAGGGTAGTGGCTGAAGGTTGTTTTCCAGGCTGGAAGTCCGGGACTAGTGGTGTTCCACAGGGATCCATTCTGGGGCCTCTGTTGTTTGTGATATATATAAATGACTTGGATGAAAATGTAGCTGGGTGAGTGGTAAATTTGCAGACGATACAAAGATCGATGGAGTTGTGGATGGTGTAGATGGTCGTCAAAGGGCACAGCGGGATATAGATCAGTTGCAGATATGGGCAGAGAAATGGCAGATGAAATATAATCTGTGTATGTGTGAGGTGTTGCACTTCGGGGGATAAAATGTTAAGGAAAATTACACAGTCAATGGCAGGACCCTAAACAGCATTGATGTACAGAAAAATCTTGGGGTTCAAGTCATTAGCTCCCTGAAAGTGGCCACCCAAGTTGATACAGTAGTGAAGAAGGTGTATGGCACGCTTGCTTTTATTGGTTGCGGAACTGAGTACATGAGTCAGGATGTCATGTTGCAGCTTTATAAGACTTTGGTTAGGCCACACTTAGAGTATTGCATTCAATTCTAGTCGCCACATACAGAAGGGGCAAGTCTTTTACACAGAGAGCGGTAGGCGTGTGAAACGCACTGCCATGGGTTGTGGTGGAAGCAGATATGATAGGGGCATTTAAGAGACTTTTCGATAAGCACATGAATATGCAAGAAATGAGCAGAGATGGACCAAGGGCAGGCAGAAGGGATTTGTTTAATTTGGCATCATGCGCAGCAAAACATCATGGGCTGTTCCTGTGCTGTACAGTTCTATGTTGCAGTAAATTTAACAACAATAATGCTTTATTGAATGTTTAGGGGAAGTGATTAGACTCTCTCCTGTTGGAGATTCATTAACATTAATTTACTTAATACATGCATTTTTGAAAAGTACAGGGGACATGCCAGGAGCAGCATCAGGCACACCTTGAAATGCAGTGTGAACCTGGGGATGTTACAACACAGTATTCCTTGCACACCAAGCAGCATAAATATCAGGTTATCACAGGGCTAAGCAATTTTGCCACCAACAGATCAGATCTAAGCTCTGCAATCCTACCACATCCAGTCATGAATGATGGAAGACATTTAAACAACTCACTGGATGAGGAAACTGCACAAATAATATTATCCTCAATGATAGATCTGTGCAAAAAATAAGGCTGAAGCATTAGCAACAATCTTCAGCCAGAATTTATGGGTATACGATACATCTTCACCTTCTCCAAAGATCCCCAGCATCACAGATGCCAGTCTTCTGTTAACTCAATACACTCCATGTGATATCAAGAAATGGCTGACGGCACTGAATACTGCATAGGCTTTGAGTCCTAAAATATTCTAGCAAAAGTAATGAAGACATGTCCTCCAGAACATGCTGCGTCCCTAACCAAGGTGCTCCACTACAACTGCAACATGAACATCCACTCAGAAATGGGTGGCACAGTGGTTCAGTGGTTAGCACTATTGCCTCACAGTGCCAGGGACCTGGGTTCGATTCCACCCTCAGGTGACTGTCTGTGTGGAGTTTGCATTTTCTCCCTGTATCTCTGGTTTCCTCCCACAGTCGAAAGATGTGTAGTTTAGGTGGATTGGCCACACTAAAGCACCTGTAGTGTTCAAGGATGTGTAGATTAGATGAGTTTTGCAGGGTAGGTCTAGGTGGGATGCTCTGATGGTCAGTGTGGAGTTGCTGGCTCAAAGGGCCTGTTTCCACACAGTAAGGGTTCTATGAAATGTCTGGTACACAAAAGCTGGATAAATCCAACCCAGCCAATTAACACCACATCAGTCTAATTTCGATCATTGGTAAAATGATGGAAGTGATCATCTACAGAACTACCTAGCAACAATCTGCACATTGACATTCAGCTCCTAACCTCATTACATCCTTGGTTTAAACATGGACAAAAGAGCTGAATTCTGGAGGTGAGGCGAGAGAGACTGCCCTTGACACCAAAGTTGCATTTGACTGAGTGTGGCATCAAGGAGCCCTAGCAAAACTGGAATCAATGGGAGTGAAGGAAAAGCTCTCCATTGGTTTGGGCCATACCCAGCACAAAGGAAATTAGTTTTAGTTGATGGAAATCAGTTATCCGAGCCCTAGGATATCTCCACAAGAGCTCATTGGCTTAAACATTTATAATAAATTCCTCCATTACTGTATAGGGTCAAAAGTGGGGATGTTTGCTGATGGCATGCAAACTGTTTAGCACCATTTACAGCTCCTCAGTTAGTGAGTCAGTCAATGTTCAAGTACAACAAGACTTTACAAAAAAGGTTGAACTGATAACTAGCAATAAGTAACATGACAGACAAATGCCAGGCATTCTCTCCAACGAGAGAATCTAATCATTGTACCTTGACATTCGATGGCACCACCACTGCTGAATTTCCTATTATTAAAAAATAGTGCTTAGCATTGGCCAAAAACTCAACTGGACTAGCCATACAAATAGAGTAGCAACATGAGCATGTCAAAGGGTAAGAAACCTACTGTGAGTTACACACTTCATAACTTCCCAAGGCCTGGTCATCATCTACATGGCAGAAGTCAGGAGTCTGATGGAATACGCACTACTTGCCTGGATGACTGCAGCTCCAACAACATTCAAGGTGCTTGACACCATCCAGGACAAAGCAGTTGTTTGACTGGCACCATATCCACAGACATCCATTACTGATACTTAGTAACACCAGTGTGTATCATCTACAATTGTATAAGACAAAGAACTGCAGATGCTGGAGATTTGAAACCAAAAGAATGCTGGCAAAACTCAGCAGGTCTGGCAGCTTCTGTGGGGAAAGAAACCGAGTGAATGTTTCAAGTCCAGTGAGTCTTCATCAGAACTAATGACAGTTCAGAAAAGGTGGTAATTATGCTGAAGACAAGGTTCAAGGTGTTTGGAGAGAGGTGAGCAGCTAAGTGGAGACAGAGCCCAGAGGGATATGAAGAAGGAGGTAAATGAGGAGATTATTGACAGTAAGCCAAGACAGAAAAGAAGCTGTGATAATCAGAGCTGAGAGGAGGAGAGAATGGGCAGGTTGTGCTGAAAGCCTTCCATGTCATAACAGGATCAGGGTGTGGGGGTAGGTCAAAAAAATGGAAGGATGAAGTCAGGCTCTAAAGTTATTGAACTCAATGTTGATCCTACAGACTGCAGGATCCCCGAGCTGAAAATGAGATGTTGCTCTTCCAGCTTGTACTGAGGCTCACTGGGACATTGCAGCTGGGCCGAGAGAGAAATGTTGGCCAGGAAACCCAGTGGTGTTTTGATGTGTTGATGCAGCAGGTAACTGGAACCTCGGGGTTACTTTTACAGACAGCATGTAGGTATTCTGCAAAGCGGTCACTCAATCTGTAGAGGAGATCACATTGTGAGTAGTGAATACAGTGGTCTAGATTGAGTGAAGAGCTGATAAATCTCTGCTTCACTTGGAAGGTACATCTGGAGCCTTGTATAGTGAGGAGGGAGGAAGTAAAGTGATTGCATGGAGATGTGGGGGGTGTTCGAAGAGGCGGAGAAATGGGCCGGGGTGTCCCGGAGGGAATAAATCCTTGCAGACGAGAGGGGAAAATATATTTGGTAATGGCAAGCTGCTGGAGGTGAACTAAAAAGTAGCTATGATCCCTTGGATGTGGAGGCTGATGGGATAGTAAATGAGGACCGGGAACACTATTATTGTTGTGAGAGGGAAGAGATGGAGTGATGACTGAAGTGTGAGAGATAAGTCAGACACTGTTAAGGGTTCTGTCAACCGTAGAGCTGGGCAATACTTGGTTGATGAAAGAGGTGAATGTTTCAGAGTCTCACATCTCACCCTGCTGAAGGTTGCATCATCGGGGCAGTCACAATGGAGGAACTGGGAGAATGGAAGAGAGTCTTTACAGGAAGCAGGGTGTGAGGATGTACAATCCAGGTAACTGTGAGACTCGATGGATATCAGTGGCCAGCCTATCCCCAGAAATGGAAACAGATTTCAAGAAGGGAAGGGAGGAGTCAATAATGGATCAGGTAAAGGTGAAAGCCGGGCGATAATTGGAAGTGAAAATGATAAACATTTCCAATTCTTGGTGAGAGGGGGAAGTAGCAGTGATGAAGTCATTGATGTACCAGAGAAAGAATTTGGGTGGGTGCTGCAGTAGGACTGGAACAAGGAACGCTCTATGTATCCTACAAAGAGACAGGCATAACTGGTGCCCATGCCAGGTACCCATGGCCATACCTTTGACCGGAAGAAAATGAGACAAGCTAAAGGAGAAGTTGTTCAAAGTGAGGATGAGTTCAGCAAGGCAGAGTTCATTGAGGGTGGATAGAAAAAATTCAGGCCTGCATAAATATCACATTTTCCTAGCTGCTATCAGTTCTGCTGAAGAGTCACCAGACTCAAAACATTAACTCTGCCTCCTCCCCACAGATGCTGCCAGGCCTACAGAGTTTTGCCAACAAGCTGCAAGATGCACTACAAAGATCACAAAGGCTCCTTAAACAGCACCGTCTAGACCCATGAATACTATCATATAGAAGATGAACAGTAAACAAAATATGGGGACACCATCACTTACAAGCTCCCATCGAAGCCACTCACCATCTGTAATTGGCACTATATCGCCATACCTTCAAAGTCACTGGGTTAAAGTCATGAATCTTCCTCCCTAACAATGCTGTGGGTATAGCTACACTATATGGACTGCTGCAATGCAAGAATGCAGTTTATCATCACCTTCTCATGGGCAAGAAGGGATAGGCAATAAATGCTTGTCCTGCCAATGACACCACATATCATGAATGAATTAAAAAACCTTACTTTATTTATATTTAATATGTAATATTTGGGAAAATAAATGTAACAATAACAATTTAGTTATCATTAAACAGATATTAGTAATAAATTGAAATATCTGGTATTTTCCTATTGTTAGATTTTCTTTTGCAAACTATTTCCCAATTATGATCTGAATTAAAATTCAGAAGTAAGAATTAAAATAGCATACCTGGAGGTAAAGGAGACAATCAGCTAGGTAGTGAGAGGAGAAGCAGCAGAAGTCTATTGATTGACTGGAGAGTCTGGTGGGAGAAAAGAAAAGCATTCAGGGTGTTATATTTATAATTCCCCCAAAAAACTCTACATTTTGAGGAAACGTGAGTAAAGTTGAATTATCTTGTCTTCATAGTCAACACTTGCCGGGATTTTTCCACAAAGCAACCTTTTAACCTAAAATTACACTTGGAAGAATTTCTTATCTTGACAGATAATGTTTGATTTCCAATGGAATTTGAATTCTGCTAGTGAATTGGACCATTTGCATCTATTTTTCAACATAACATAAGTTAAAAAAAGGAACAAAAATGACTTTAGAAAAAATATCCATGACACCTGTGGAATAAATTAAATAAGAAATGCTTTTTGTGCCACTATTCAAAGAAATTTACAACTCTTTCAGATTTGAGGTCATGCAGTATTTCAAAGACTAAAAGTAGTTGATAAAATCAACTTACAGGAAAGTTTGGAAACTTAGGAAAAAAGTGGATATTGGTAATAAGAGAAGTTCCAGCTATCGTCAAACTGTGCCCCAATTACTTGTTGCCATACAATGAAAAGAATGAACTGTTTGAAATGTTGTTGTTTTGGGTCAGGACCCTTCTTCAGAAATGACCCTGACACAAAACATCAACTTTCCTGCTCCCCTGATGCTGCCTGGTCTGCTGTGCTGCTTCAGCTCCACACTGTGTTATCTCTGACTCCAGCATCTGCAGTTCTTACTATCTCTGTTTGAAATGTTGTGGTCTTTTAGGTATTGATTTATTAAAGTACACTAAGATGTAGTTTTGTTAGCCTGGCATGATTTACCTACTATCAACATCCTAGGGGGTTATCATTGGCCAAAGCAGAATTGGACTAGCCACATAAATAAAGTGGTTAGAAGAGCAGGTCAGAGGCTAGGAATCAGCGAGTAACTCAATTCTTGACTCCCTTTGCCTTGTCCACAAGGCACAAATCAGAAGCGTGATGGAATACTCCTCACTTGCCTGGATGGGTCTAGCTCTAACAACACTCAAGAAGCTTGACACCATCCAGGACAAAGCAGCCCACTTGATTGGCACCACATTCACAAGCATCCTCTCCCTCTACCATCAATGCTCAGTTGCAGCAGTGTGCACTATCTACAAGATACACTACAGAAATTTACCAGAGACCCTCAGAGAGCATCTTCCAAACACACGACCACTTCCATTTAGAAGGACAAGGGCAGCAGATATGTGGGAACACCAACACCTGTACGATCCCCTCCAAGTCACTCATCATCCTGACTTGCCACTGGGTCAAAATCCTTCACTGTCACTGGGTCCAAATCCTGGAATTCCATTCCTAATGATATTTTTGGTGAACCACTGCAGTCCACTTGCTATGGGTTGAAGAATGCAGCTCACTACCACATTCTCAGGGGCAATTAGGGACAGGCAATAAATCCTGGCCAGGCAGCAACACCCACATCCCACAAATGAATTAAACAACAAATTGTAGATCATGACAACCTGCGTGTTATAGGTTCAAATACATGCCATGCCTACTGGTTAAATTATGTCATGTTTTGAAATCTGGCAGAGGAGTTGATGAGAGAAAGGGGTTTGAATCAGGCCAGTTTGGCATGCTATTTCTACACAATTCCCCATTGCAGTGAAACAGTGTCATGGAAGAGGTGGCACTATATTTCCCAATAGGAACCTTCTCGAGTCATTGCCAAATGGCATCAACTATTTCTCAAACAATCACAGGGTATTCCATATTACACCAAATGCAACAAAGAACAGCGGTTTGTCAACTCTTCATTGAATCTTACCGGTGTAAATTTGTCTACTCCCATTCCATAATTTGTGTAGCTTTTTTTAAAATCCAATAGGTGTCATTCTGGAGTAACTGGATGAAACTATACTTTGGAAACATTGAAAATGCACCAGACACAGTTAGTGGAATTTTCTTATAAACCAGTGATATACTTATATTAATGTAGCACATGGTTTTTATCAGCTTGTCTGACATAACTGTGTAGAGCCACCTGTTTGTTGTAGGGCTCCCAAAGGCAGTTTTAAGAAAGGACGCTCCTCTGTACTAAAAACAATGATTAAAAAACACTTTAAATGCCTATCTGGGAATAACACTATCAAAGTTAAAACAGTCCAATTGGAAAAACTGAGTGACAGGGCCAATTATTTGCAGTGAATGCCAACGTTTTTAATTTAATCTATTCTACAGCTGTATAGGTAAAATGTCCTTAATCGATGTTGTACTTTTTAATTACTGTTATCTATGTTTTACAAATGACAATATAATTATCTCTATTGGACTGTCCTAAAACAGCATTGTGTAAGGTATGCAGGATTAAAAACACGAAGTGTAACACTAGTTTGTTTCATTTCTAATTGAAGATCTCCTTCACACTCTATGGAATTGGTTGCCTTGTTTTTAACGGATGTTGAATTTCAGCACGCTGGACAGCTCCAGGGTCTTTGGGGAGCTGCAACGCTGCCTCAGCCTCCGAGACTTGCTTTTCAACTGTTAAACTATTACAAACCACACATCAAAATGAAGAAGGACGTCCATAATAGTTGGCAACATGCACATTAACTGTTTTAAAATCAGAATGTAAAGTTCAGGGCAAGACTTCACACACCTAAAGCACTTAATTGCCACATGTACTCATGTGCACGGAATGCAGAGTCTGCAAGTGACTTGTGAAAAAGGAGTGTAGTATCATTTAAAGGGCTACTTCCCTTGACTAGCTGGGTTTTTTTCCCTTATAACTGTTGGTGCCAATTTTGCTGAGTGGTGAGAAAAACGTAAAATGTTCTCAGGGCTATACACTAGAATTTTCCTATTGATAAGGGTATCTTGGATGTGCTGTTTTATTGTTGGAGGAGGTTTAATAGAGGTAGGTGTCAATTTTGAAGCTGATACAAGCTTCTTCCAAGATCCAAAGGAAATAGGCAGCCTAAATGAATGCATGAATCTTACATCAAAAGCTTATATTTGGCCTGAATGTTATACCACAGTTACGAACTGACCTGTTTAATTTCAGACTGCTGCCAAGGAGAGGGATAGAGTTGGTCACTACGGAATGGATTTTGAATTTTGGGGTCAAAGGTGATAGCTTCAGTGTTCCTAATTTAGTTGGAGGAAATTTCTGCACATCCACTACTGGCCATTAAGTAAGCAGTCTGACAATTCAGTAACAGTGCAATACTCAAGACTGGTGTGGTAGAGTTAGATGATGTTAGATTGCATGTGAAAACGAAGGTGGTATTCTTGGATGGTGTTGCTGGTGGGCAGCATCATGACCAAAATTAAGAAAGATAGATGGATTTATCCTATCTAGGATTTACAGAGGTAAAAAGGTACAGGAGTGGGAAGTAAAACCATTGCAAACGATACTCTGCCTCGATAAGAATGGAACTAAGTGAGTGCCATGCACCCAGCTGGTTAACAGTAGAGGCACATTGCATGAGGAAGGAGTATCAGCTGCATCAAAGGCTGCAGCCCAGTAGGGAAGGAGAAGCAAACATTTACCTTTGTCAGAATCACACAGCTGTCAGTTCTGACTTTAATAAGAACCATTTAGGTTCTGTGTGAAAAGCTGGTGAGAATTGAAAATGGAGCTCTAGGAAAGCTGAGTGTAGAATCAGGAGGCAAGAACTTCAGACAGGAAGGAAGGCTGGAGATGGGACGCTGGTTTGCAAGAATGAAGAAAAACAAAGAGTTTTTCCTTGAAGGGAGAGGTGATGAAAATGGATTTAAAAGGAAAACAAATGGCACTTGAAGATGGAGCCATTAAAAATTGCTGGGGTCCAGGAGACGCTCCCCAGAATTTCTAGCCTTGAATCCGCTCTTATACCCACAGTGTTTATATGGCTGATTCAACTCAGTTTCTGCTCAATGGCAACCCCAACGATACTTGGTAGTGGTGGATTTGGCAATGGTAATGCCATTGAATGTCAGGAGGAAACTGTTCTCCCTTGCTGGAGATGGTCATTGCTGGCACTTGTATGGTACAAATGTAAATTTGTCACCTATCGGCACAAGGCTCAATGTTGTCCAGGCACCGATGCGTACTGACATGGACTGCTTCAGTATCTAAGGAGTCAAAAATAATATGGAACATTGTGTATTCATCTTTGATGATGGAGGGAAAGCCATTGATGAAGCAGCTGAATATGGTTGGACCTAGGCTGCTGTTCAGAGGGCCAGTGTGGACTCAATGAACCAAATGGCCTGCTTCCACACTGTAGGGACTCTATGATATCCTGAGGAATTCAGGATTTGAAGCTGTTTCCTTCTAACAACAACTATTACTACTACTACTATTTTCCATTGCACTAGGTATAACTTGAACCAGCAGAGAGTTTTTCGCCTGATTCCCATTGACTGAAGTCTTGCTAGGCTCCCTTGAGGCCATAGTCAGTCAAATGCTGCCTTAATATCAAAGGCACTCACTCGAAACTGCCCTCCCAAGTTCAGTTCTTTTGTCCATGTTTAAAGCAAGATTTCAATAAAGGTTAGGAGCCGAGTAGCCCTGATGGGACTGGAACTGAGCGTTAGTGACGTGGGTTATTGCTGTGTAAATGTTGCTAGATAGCACATCTTCCATCACTTTGCTGATGATCAAAAGGAGGCTGATGGGGTGATAGTTAGTCAGATTGGATTTATCGTATTTATTTTACACAGAACATACCTGGACAATTTTACACATTATTGGCTAGATGCCAGTGTTGTAATTGTTCTGGAACAGCTTGGCTAGGGGTGCAGCTAGTTCCAATGCTCAAGTCCTTAGTATTATAGTTGGAATGCTGTCAGGGCCCACAGCATTTGTAGTATCCAGTGCCTCCTACTGCTTCTTGATATCACACAGAATTAGTCAAATTATCTGAAGGTTAGCATTTGTGATGTTGGGGAACTGAGGAGGACGACGAAATGGAACATCCATTTGACACATCTGGCTGAAGACTGTCTTTTGCCTGCAGTACTAGGTGCCTGCATTTTTGAAAATGGAGATATTTGAGAAACCCCCACCTCATGTTAGTTGTTTAATTATCTACCACCATTCAAAGCTGGTTGTGGAAAAATTGCAGAACTTAGATTTCATCTATGCATTGGACAATTCCCACAATGAATTGTGCATTGAAGAGTCTGTGCAGGAAGTCCTGTGTTGTAGATTCACTAGGTGCCTCGTGTCTTAGATCCTAGAATGACATTCTGCACTCTTCACTGATCTAGTTGATCCCTTGGCTTGATGGGAATGGTAGATGGGAGGCAATGCTAGGCTATGAGGGTACAGGCTATGATTGAATTCTGCTGTGGCTGATGTTCCACAGCATCTCATGGATGCCCAGTTTTAATCTGCAAGGCCTTGTTCAAAATCAATCCTACATAGCACAGGGGTCATGCCACATAACACCATGAAATTCTTGCTTAGCGTGCTGACAGGGATTGTGCTGTCAGATTCATTAGAGTGAGAGAAAGATTTGATTCTAGAGAAAGTTATTCAAACGCTGAGTGAAGCAGAAGTCCGGAAGCCACAAAAAAAGGGAAGATGAGCCTTATTATAGGCTGTCAGGAGAACCTGTTCAGTTCTTAGAATGCAAATATCATAAAGCTACATGTGTGGAGCCAACACAGAGAGTAAACCAATCAGCAAATACCAAAAGTTAACATCAATGCTGCATGCAAGGAAACCTCAGAGGCACAGTAGATTCTGCAAACCAGTAAATTATTTTCAGAAGATGGAATAGGACAGTTATAGAGCAACAAAAGTTTAAATAGCTGCTCATACGGAAAAGGTAGTGAGATGGAATAGTTTACATTAGAAGGGAAGACATTAATATTCTGAGACGAAATAGGTTATTGAGGTTTTTGACAAGAAGATAACTATGTCTGTTACCAACTCATCAATTTTAAGGTTATACGATACTGAGTGTTACCATTATTATCAGAAGATAACGGATACAACTACATTAGAACATAGAAGATAGAACATAGAATATAGAACAGTACAGGCCCTTCTGCCTACGATGTTGTGCCGAACTTTTACCCGAAACCTAAGGTCTATCTAACCTCCACCGCTACCTTATACTATCATCCATATGCCTATCTAACAGCCGCTTAAATGCCTCTAATCAGGCCGACTCCACTACCCTCTCCGGCAATGCATTCCACGCCCCTACCACTCTCTCAGTAAAGAACCTACCTCTGACATCTCCCCGATATCTACATACTTTCACTTTAAAACTATGTCCCCTCATAAAAGCTACCTCCACCCTAGGAAAATGTCTCTGGCTGTCTACTCTATCTATACTTCTGATCATTTTGTACACCTCTATCAAGTCACCTCTCATCTTTCGTCATTCTAAAGAGAAAAGCCCTAGTTCTCTCAACCTTTCCTCGTAAGACCTTCCCTCCGTTCCAGGCAACATCCTGGTAAATCTCCTCTGCACCTTTCCCAACGCTTCCACATCTTTCCTGTAATGAGGTGACCAGAACTGGACACAATACTCCAGATGTGGCCGAACTAGGCTGTTGGATAGCTGGAGCATAACTTCATGACTCTTGAACTCAATCCCTCTATTAATGAAAGCTAACACACCATACGCCTTCTTAACAACTCTATCCACCTGGGTGGCAGCTTTCAGGGAACATGTAAAAAGCCTTGGAGTTTTCCTTGATCCTATCCACCAAGGTTTTCTCATGCCCCCTTATAGCTCTCCGAAGCCCCTTCTTCAGCTCCTTCCTGGCTAACTTGTATCCCTCTAGAGCCTTTTCCGTTCCTCTTTTCCTAAACCTTACATAAGCATCCTTCTTCCTCTTAACCAGTCGTTCGACCTCTCTCGTGAACATGAACCCCAAGATCCCACTGCTCCTTCACACTGCCAAGAATCTTTCCTTTAACCCTGTATTCTGCTTTCAAGTTTGCCCTTCCAAAATGAATCACCTCACACTTTTCAGGGATAAATTCCATCTGCCACTTCTCAGCCCAGCTCTGCATCCTATCAATGTCCCTTTGTAACCTAGAACAGACCTCCGCACTGTCCACAACGTGACCCACCTTCGTATCGTCTGCGAACTTGCTAATCCACCCTTCCACTCCTTCATCCAAATCATTTACAAAAATCACAAATAGAAGAGGACCCAGAACAGATCCTTGTGGTACACCACTCGTAACTGAGCACCATGTTGAATATCTTCCGTCCACTACCACCCTTTGTCTTCTAAGGGTCAGCCAATTCTGAATCCAATCTGCCACATTTCCCCCATCCCATGCCTCCTTACCTTCTGCATGAGCCTACCATGGGGAACCTTATCAAACGCCTTAATTAAATCCATGTATCTCACATCCACTGCTCTACCTTCATCCACGTGTTTGGTCACCTCTTCAAAGAATTCATTAAGAGATGTGAGGCATGATCTACCCCTCATAAATCCATGCTGACTATCACGAATCAAACTGAGCCTTTCCAAGTGATCATAAATCCTGTCTCTCAGAGCCCTTTCCAATAATTTGCCCACCACTGACGTAAGACTAACTGGTCTGTAATTTCCAGGGTTATCCCTGTTCCCTTTTTTGAACAAGGGAATGATGTTTGCCTTTTCCGGCACTATACCCATGGACAGTGAGGACGAAAAGATCATCGCCAGAGGCCCTGCAATCTCGTCCCTCGCTTCCCATAGAATCCTTGGATAAATCCCATCAGGCCCGAGGGACTTATCTATCTTCAACTTCCTCAGAATTCCTAGCACATCTTCTTTACTCACATCAACCTCCTCTAGCCTACCCGCCTGTTTCACAACGTCCTCCTCTACAACTAGGTCCCTCTCAGTTGTGAATACTGAAGAAAAGTATTCATTAAGGACCTCTCCATTCTCTTTAGGCTCTGTGCACAAAGTCCCTTTACAATCCTTGATCGGCCCTACCCTTTCTCTGGTCATTCTCTTGTTCTGCACATACGTGTAAAAAGCCTTGGAGTTTTCCTTGATCCTATCCACCAAGGTTTTCTCATGCCCCCTTATAGGTCTCCTAAGCCCCTTCTTCAGCTCCTTCCTGGCTAATTTGTATCCCTCTAGAGCCTTTTCCGTTCCTCTTTTCCTAAACCTTACATAAGCATCCTTCTTCCTCTTATCCAGTCGTTTGACCTCTCTCGAGAACCATGGCTCCCTCACTCGACCGCATCTTCATTGCCTGCTAAGGACAAACATATCGAGCACATGTAGTATGTATTCGTTAAACAATCTCCACGTTTCTGTGGTGCTCTTCCTTGACAGCATCTGTTCCCAATTTATGTTACCCAGTTCTTGCCTAACTGAATTGTAATTACTCTTCCCCCAGTTAAAAACCTTACCCTGTTGTATATACCTATCCTTTTCCATGACTATTGTAAAAGTAACAGAGTTATGATCATTACTGCCAAAATGCTCTCCTACCAACAGGTCTAACATTTGGCCCGGTTCGTTGCCAAGCACCAAATCCAAAGTGGACTCTCCTCATGTTGGTCTATCTACATACTGTGTCAGGAATCCTTCCTGAACGCACTGGACAAAATCTGCTCCATCTAAACTATTACAACTAAAATGTTTCCAATCAATATTTGGAAAGTTAAAGTCACCCATGACTACAACCCTGTGACTTCTGCACCTTTCCAGTATCTGCCTCCCAATCTGCTCCTCTACTTCTCCGCAAATATTAAGGGGTCTGTAAAAAACCCCCTACAAAGTGATTGCTCCTTTCTTGTTCCTGACCTCAACCCAAACTGACTCTGTAGACATATCATTCTTGAACTGCTTTTCAGTAGCTGCTATACTTGCCCTGACTAGCAATGCCACTCCCCTACATCTTTTTCCACCCTCCCTATTTCTTTTAAAGCATCTAAATCCTGGAACTTCCAACATCCATTCCTCTCCCTGAGATACCCAAGTTTCTGTAATGGCCACAACATCGTAGTTCCATGTACCGACCCATGCTCTAAGTTCATCCGCCTTATTTCTGATACTTCTTGCATTGAAGTATACACACCTCAAACCATCTCGGTGTCCACAATTACGCTCCATTGACCGCATTTCTTTATAAATCACCTCACTCCCTGTTGTGTCTGTTGGAAGGCCGAATACCTCATCCTCTGAATTATAAATCTGGTTCCCCACCCCCTGCCAAACTAGTTTAAACCATCCCGTACAGCTCTAGCAAACCTCCCTCCCAGGATATTTGTGCCCTTCCGGTTCAGGTACAACCTGTCCTTATGGTACAGGTCCTACCTTCCCCAGAATGTGCTCCAATTATCCACATAATGGAAGCCCTCCCTCCTACACCAGCCCTGTAGCCACGTGTTTAGCTGCAGTCTCTCCCTATTTCTTACTTTATTATCATGTGGCACTGATAGTAATCCAGAGATAACTACCCTGTTTGTCCTGGACTTCAGCTTCCAACCTAACTCCCTGTACTTGGTTTTCACATTCTCAGTCCTTTTTCTACCTATGTCATGTCCAGGAGGTTTACTTCTTAAGGTTAAAGTTATACTTAAGCAATTATACAAACAAAGGGTGGCAATTCCATAATCAAGAATTGTTACTTTTCACATGAAAACTGACCTCAATTTTCTTCAAATGTCAGAATGAGTTAAGCTAGTTAAAGTCAAGAAACAATTACTTGAGTCACAAACAGTCATGCCAAATTTGTTCAAGGAACAAATTGCACCACAAATGTTCCAGGAACAGCCAGTCAATGAAAAATAAATCAAGTAAATTTTGGTCAATGAACAATCGTTCAATGGACAATTGGTGAAAGATTTCATAGTGGTTTCTAGACTCATAGCAAAACTCACTGAATACTACAGCAATACTAATGAGATAATAAATGACACTCAGTCATAAGTCCTTAAAGATTAAGGGCAGTTAATAAATCCTACCATCTCCTAGGTTTTACTAATAGGGGCAACAAAGACATTATGTTGAATTGATATAAAACACAACTCAGTATCAGCTGGAGTAATGTACACAGTTCTGCATGCCACACCTTTGGAAGTCTGTGAAGGTATTGAAGAGAGTGCGAAAGACATTTATGTGAATGATTGCAAATGTTCAGTTCTGAATATAAACAGGAGGAACGGACTGTTCTTCTTGTAAAAAAGAAGACTGAGAGGAGATCAGATTTAAATGTTCAACATTGTTAAAGGTCTGAAAAGAGTAAATAGGGAGAAAATGTTCCCACTCATGAGAGGATGGAAAATTAGAAGGGCACGGATGTTAAAGTAATTAATGAAAGCAGCAAAAGTGATACAAAGGAAAATTTTTTTATGCGCTGAGGACTTAGGTTCTGGGATACACTGCTTGAGATGGTGGTGGAGGCACTAAGTGAAATGGTCATGTTGACTGGGACAGACATGAAGAGCTGAATGTCTTCCATTCATACAGTGGTAATTCTGTGATTCAGGATTACAGGTATCATTTGTATGGCCAGCTTTGATGACAAAGTGTAATTTGTTCTGGAGTAGGGTTGCTGGACTCGAAACAATAACTCTGCTTTCTTCTCACAGATGCTGCCAGACCTGCTGAGTTTTCCCAGCAGTTGGAGTTTAACCTAGATAATTGCGAGGTGCTACATTTCAGTACGGCAAACCAGGGCAGGACTTATACACTTAATGGCAAGGACCTGAGGGGTGTTGTTGAACAAAGAGACTTTGGAGTGCAGGTTCATAGTTCCTTGAAAGTGGAATCGCAGGTAGGATGGTGAAGAAGGTGTTTGGTACATCTCCCTTTATTAGTCAGTGCATTGTGTATAGGAGTTGGGAGGTCATGTTGTGACTGTATAGGACATTGGTTAGGCTACTTTTGGAATACTGTGTTCAATTCTGGTCTCCCTGCTATAGGAAGGATGTTGTGAAACTTGAAAGGGTTCAGAAAAGATTTACAACAATTTGGCCATGTTAGAGGGTTTGAGCTATAGGGAGAGACTGAATAGGCTGGGGTTATTTCCCCTGGAGGGGTTGAGGGGTGACCTTATAGAAGTTTATAAAATCCTGAGGGGCATGGATAGGATAAATAGACAAGATGTGTTACCCAGGGTGGGGGAGTCCAAAACTAGAGGGCATAGTTTTAAGTTGAGAGGGGACATATTTAAAAGGGACCTAAGGGGCAAATTTTTCGCGCAGAGGGTGGAGTGTGTAAGGAATGAACTACTAAAAGATATGGTGGAGGCTGGTACAATTACAACATTTAAAAGGCATCTGGATGGGTAAATAAATAGGAAGATTTTAGAGGGAGAAGAGCCAAATGCTGGCAAATGGGGCTAAATAAATTTAGGATATCTGGTCGGCATGGGCAAGTTAGACTGAAGGGTCTGTTTTCATGCTGTGCACCTCTATGACTATATGACCAACCTACCTTTGAGGTGCACCCATTCGTCTTTGACTATGAACCTCTGCACAACCCCAGCTGACTATTCGCAACTGACACTCAACCTCATCTTAATACAGTGTCACACTGAGCCCTTGCAGTGACCCCTAACAAATGTTGTCTACCTCTCCACTGAACACATTCCTATCAGTCATATGTCTCTTCTTTATCTTCTTGCAGGATAAGGGAGAATACAGAACTCCAGTGAGAGGCAGTGACCCAGAGGTTTCTGTCCTCCTGTCACTATACCAACAACTACAAAGGAAGAGGGTCTGAAGGCAAGCAGATTGTCGGTGCGCCTGGCTATTGAAAGAGAGAGATGGGAGAATACCAGACAATTAGTGATAGAATAAGTCATTGCACTGGCACACAACACACATTCATGTTAACTTAATGTCAACAGCCAGTGAAATATGATAATGTGCACATTGTTGATTTAACACCACCTAACCCTGATATTCCTATCATACATCTCCAGCAGCCAAGTGTGGAGGAACAGGAAGTGATTCAGGAGCATGCATATACCTATGAAAACTGTGGTCATACATATTGCATCAAACATGACAGTCAAATGAATGCAAAAATATTGTGAATACCACATGGAACAACACTGATGTAAAAAAAACTCTTTCCAGCAATTTGTTTTTGTTTCTGATTTTCAGCCGCTGCGGTTCTTTGATTTTTTTAATATAAGCCTAACCGTTGTGTTTTAGCACTCACTGATGTGCAGCAAAGGTCTCTCCAGCTCATTGGCAGCAGGGCAGTGCAGGTACATCATGTGAAGAAAGGTGGAGAAAGTAGACATGGGTGTGAGCACTCTGCACAACGTGCTTCCAATTCTCACCCATGCCCCTAAATCAGTGCCCACATGCTGCCTCCTGGTGGGTAAGTTTGTCAAGGTGCAAATTGGAACATCTTTGGTGCAGCTGTCAAGGGCTCCAAACCCAGAGCACACCAACTACAAGAAACTCAGCAGTCAGAGCAGACGTCTGAAAGGTGTGTATCACTGTTGCTGTAACAGATACTGCACCAGGTAGGAGTAACAAAGGAAAGAGGATTTGCAGTCACACAAGAATATTCATAAGGCTTTTTTTTACATTATGTTACATTGTTATATTTATGCTTAACTTTTTTAGACAGATAATAAATTATTTGTTGCTGTGGTGATTATAATGAGGTCAGCCATCTGGACTAAATAGAATGAGTTCCTTGATTGGACCAGATCAACGACCCCAATCAGGGAGCCCTGGCTGACAGATAAAAAGCAAAGTGTCAGAGATAATGCCACTCTGATGGCTGACTCTGAAGAGGCTGTACTGAAGTGAAGGACTGTTCATCTATAAATAAGGGGCAACTAAGTGATGGGATACTGGCCTCTGTGGAGCTATTTCTGTTTCCATCCATTTTCCCATTTCATCCATTTTGCCTGCTGCCTACCAGGCATGTTGACTTTCTCACCTATGGTGAATGGTAAAATAAGAGTTAAAGACTAGCTATGGGTATCTGTTGTGGGAGTGTTTGGCTGATTTCTAAAAAAATTCATTCACAGGTACAGACATCGCTGGTGAGGCCAACATTTATTGCCCCTCGCTAATTGCCCTTAAGATAATGATGAGCTAACTTCTCAAACCCAAACAAACGGCCTGCTAAGTAGTTTCATAAGATAATTAAGGGCCAGTCATTTTGCTGAGTCTGAAATCACATATAAACCAGATTGGGTAGGAACAGCACATTGGCTTCTCTGAAGGGTGCTAATGAACCGATGACCTTTTACAACAACCTCAGTTTCATGGTCACTTTATTGGTACTGGTATTGATATTCACTGATATTGCAGGACTTCCTTGTGTGAGGGTCCCCAAACAAGTTTTGATCTCAATAAACTTGCATCATATCTAATATCCCAGATATCTCCCAACTTACAGCTGAAGTGCTTATAGCTAAGTAGCCTCAATGGTATTTGACCTGGGACTCATTGTTTGTGATCCTTTGGGCAGCACGGTGGCTCAGTGGTTAGCACTGCTGCCTCACAGCACCAGAGACCCTGGTTTGATTCCAGCCTCGGGCATCTGTCTGTGTGGAGTTTGCACATTCTCCCCGTGTCTGCATGGGTTTCCTCCCACAGTCCAAAGATATGCAGGTTAGGTGGATTGGCCATGCTAAATTGCCTGTAGTGTTCAGGCAGGTGTAGGTTAGGTGGATTGGCCATGCTAAATTGCCTGTAGTGTTCAGGAAGGTGTAGGTTAGGTGGATTGGCCATGCTAAATTGCCTGTAGTGTTCAGGGAGGTGTAGGTTAGGTGGATTGGCCATGCTAAATTGCCTGTAGTGTTCAGGGAGGTGTAGGTTAGGTGGATTGGCCATGCTACATTGCCTGTAGTGTTCAGGGAGATGTAGGTTAGGTGGGTTGTTGCTGGGATGGGTCTGGGTGGGATGGTCGGAGGTTTGGTGTGGACTTGTTGGGCCGAAGGGCCTGTTTCCACACTGTAGGGGATTCTATAAATTATAGCTGTCACAGCTACACCACATCAGTGTTAGGGAAACTATTGGAGAAAATTCTGAAGGAGGGAATTAATATCTACTTGGAAAACCATGTGTTAATTAGGAATAGTCAGCATGGCTTTATCACAGGAAGGTCATGCCTAACAAATTTGTTAGAATTTTTCAAAAACGTGATCAAGTGTGTGGATGAGGAAATTTCAGTTGATGTAGTTTATATGGATTTTAGCAAAGTTTTTGACAAGGACCCACATGGGAGATTGATTGAGAAGATTAAAGCACATAGATCTTGGGGAAACTTGATGAGATGGATCAGAAACTGACTTAATTATAAGACACAAAGAGTAGTGGTAGAAGGCTGTTTGAGTGACTGAAGGCCAGGGTCCAGCTGTGTATTGCACGCTTCAGTACTGGGACCCTTAATGTTCGTTATATACATAAATTATACATGTGAAAATATGGGTGAATGTTAAGCAAGTTTGCAGATGACACCACGATTGGTAGGATGGTTAATAGTGAAGAAGGTGGTTGTAGGTTGTGGGAAGATTTAGATGGGTTGGTCAGATGGGCAGAAAAGTGGCAGATGATTTTTAACCCTGATAAGTATGAAGTGTTGCACTTCGGAAAAAGAAATAAGATGAGGCAGTATTTAATGAATGGCAGGACACTGGGTAGCTTAGAGGAACAGAGGGATCGCGGGATAATTATTCACAAATCCATGAAGTCAGCAGAGCACGTGAATAGGATAGTTAAGAAGGCATATGGGACATTTGCTTTCATCAATCTTGGTGTACAGTATTAGAGCAAGGAGGTAATGTTGGAGCTGTACAGAGTGTTGATTAGGCCACAGCTGGAGAACTGTGTGCAATTCTGATCACCTCACTACAGAAAGGGTGTGATAGCACTGGAGTGGGTACAGAGGAGGATCACCAGGATATTGCCTGGCATGGAGAAATTGAGCTATAAGGAAAGATTAGGTAAGCTTGGGTTGTTTTCTTTAGAGCAGAGAAGAATTGGTGAGGGAACGTGATCAAGATCTATAAGATTATGAGGAGTATGGAGAGGGTGAATAGAGAGCAGTTGTTCCCCTTGATTGAGGGGTCAGTCACAAGGGGGTATAATTTTAAGGTAAGGGGCAGGCAGGAGATTTAGAGGGGATCTGAGAAAAAGACTTTTTCACGCAGAGGCTGGTGGGAATCTGGAATGCACTGCCTGGGAAGGTAGTGGAGCCCAGAAAGCTTATAAATTATAAAAACATCTGGATGAGTACTTGAAATATCATAACATTCAAAGATATGGGACAAATGCAGGGAATTGGTATTAGCACACTTTTAGTGGTAATTACATCAGTGCAGATTCGATGGGCTGAAGGGTGTTTTCTGCGCTGTATGACTAGAACAAGGAACAATACAGCACAAGAACAAGCCCTTCGGCCTTCTAAGCCTGTGCTGACACATTGTGCCCTTCCATATTAAAACTGTCTTCACTTACAGGATCCGAATCCCTTTATTCCCTTCCTATTCATGTATTAATCCAGGTGCTTCTTGAATGCTGTTATTGTGTCTGCTTCCACCACCTCCTCTGGCAGCACAGTCCAGGCACTCACTACCCTCTGTGTGAAAAACATGCCTTGCACATCTATTTTAAACTCCTCCTGTCACACCTTGAACCTGAGTGCCCTAGTAATTGAACCCTCCACCCTGGAAAAAAAGCTTCATTCTTTCTACTCTAACCATGCCATTCACAATCTTAAAAACTTCTATCAGGTTGTCCCTAACCCTCCTGTGTTCCAGTGAAAACAAACACAGTTTATCCAACTCAAAGATTGCAAGAACTGCAGATGCTGGAGTCAGAGATAACAGTGTGGGGCTGGAGGAACACAGCAGGCCAGGCAGCATCAGAGAAGCAGGAGAGCTGACGTTTCAGATCAGGATCTAGCAACATCCTGGTAAACCTTTCTGCATCCTCTCCAAAGCATCCACATTCTTCTGGTAGTGTGGTGACCAGAACTGTACGCAATATTCCAAGTGTGGCCTAACTAAAGTTCTATAAAGCTGCAGCTTGACTTGTCTATCCTTATACTCAATGACCCTTGCAATGAAGGCAAGCATGCCATAAGCCTTTTTTACTGCCTTATCTACCTGCACTGTACTTTCAGTAATCTGTGGACCTGCACACCCAGACCTCTCTACAGAACCTAAGGGTTCTGCTATTCACTGTGTAATTTCTACCTATTCTTGACCTTCCAAAATGCATTGCCTCACATTTATCTGGATTAAACTCCATCTGCCTTTTTTCTGCCCATGTCTCCAACTGACCTATATACTGCAGTATCCTCTGACAAGCCTCCTCACTATCTGCAACAACACCAATATTTGTATCATCTGCAAACTTACTAATTAGACCAGTTATGTTTTCCTCCAAATCATTTATGTAGATCGTGAATAGCAGGTGTCCCAGCACTGAGCCCTGTGGAACACTACTAGTCACAGCCCTCCATTCCAAAAAGCATCCTTCCACTGCTACCCTCTGTCTAAACCAGTTCTGCATCCATTTTGCCAGCTCACCCGATACCGTGTGACTTTACCTTTTGTACCAGTCTGCTATGAGGGACCTTGTCAAAGGTTTTACTGAGGACCATGTGGACAACATCAACCGCTCTTCCCTCATTCATCTTCATCACGTCCTTAAGAAACTCAATCAAGTTAGTGTGGCATGACCCGCCACCCCCACACACAAAACCATGCTGTTTACCACTAATCATTCCATTTGCTTCTAAATGCATACGGATCTTTTCCTGAGAATCTTTTCCAATAATTTCTGACATGAAGCTCACAGGCTTGTAATTTCCTGGACTATCCCTGTTACCTTTCGTTATCAATGGGAAAATATTAGCTATTCTCCAGTTCTCTGGGACCTCACCTGTGGCCTAAGAGGATACAAGGATGTCTGTCAATACTCCAGCAATTTATTCTCTTGCCTCCCTCAATATTCTTGGATAGATCCCATCAGGACCTGGGGACTTGCCTATCTTAATACTTTTTAAGACACACAGCACCTCTTCCTTTTTAATAGCAATTTGGCTTAGAAATTCAACACTCCCTTCCTGGAGATCTACCTCCACCAATTCTTCTATGACTCTCTGTCATCGTCAGATCTTTCCCTCAAGCACCTAGCCAGGAACTCTTCTACAATGTCCATACACTCCCAAATCTATGCTGGGAATTAGTGGAAACAAGGATTCCATTTGAGATTCTACTAATTACTCTCTAGAGCTTTACTAATCACAAGAAATAAAGAGGAGAGTTCCACCCTACATGTGTGTTGATTTCAGTATTAAGCTCCATAATATAGAATGGATCAAACACTGTACATTTTCCAACAGATCACAAGATAAATGTGGACAAGGGCTCACTTATGTAGTTCCAACTCAACAAACCTACAAAACCACATCTGAACCTTGTCTCCCTTGAATACTTCTAAATATTTCGTCTTGACTGATGTACCTGGGAATTCTTTGTAGTTTGTTCTGACACCAATATTACAATTTCTTTTAATGAGATTTGTCACCCAATGCCCTCTTGAATGCTTCAATTGAAACTATTTATTCCCACCCCACATTTTCTTCTTTTGCAAAACAATTTCAAACTCTAGTTCTGAATCTGTTTAAGAGGGGAAACAGTTTCTCCCTATCCACTCTGCCTAGCCCCTAATGATTTTGAAAACATCTATCAAATCTCCTCTGAACATTCTTCTCTCCAAGGAAAACAGTCCCAACTTCTCCAACTTTCCTCGTAACTGAAGTGTTTCACCCCTGGACCAGTCCTGGTTGTGTAGTAGTAATGTTACTGGACAAGTAAACCAGAATCCCAGTCTAATATTCTAATATTGATTCCCAGCATAGTACATGGTGAATTTGAATTCAATTTTTAAAAAAAACAAGCAAAATACTAACCTACTAGAGACCAAGTAACCACTGTTGATTGTTGTAAATATCTATTTGATATAGTATCTCTACAGTGTGGAAGCACTACCTCTCTGAAGAACATCCCACCCATACTCACACCCCTAACCATTCCCTGTAACCCTGCATTTCCAATTGCTAATCCACTTAACCCGCACATCTTTGGACATTGAGGCAATTTAGCACAGCCAATGCACACAAACTGCATATCTTTGGACTGTGGAGGAAACTGGAGCACTGGAAGGAAACCCACACAGATACAGGAAGAATGTGCAAACGTCCCACAGCTGCCCAAGGCTGGAACTGTGAAGCAGCAGGGCTCACCACTAAGCCACCGTGCTGCTTTTAAGGGAAGGAAATCTGCCATCTTAGCCTGGTCTGACTACGTGTGATTCATTGCAATGTGGTTTGGACATTGTAGAAGAAGCCAACAAAAACATGGAAATATCTAGCTTTGAGGACATTATTTCAATAAGTATAAAAAAGAAAGTGAACGAAAAAGGGGAAAATAGTGTCAGAGACAATGGGTGAGTAGTGGGGCGGGGTAGGGGGAAAAGGTGGATGGCTCTTAATTCACTGCCTGTGTATGGAATTAGAGTGGTGAATTGATCACCTATTATAGATTCCAATAGTTATTTGGTGGTCAATCCAAATCAATTTTCGACCAGCCTGACAAGTTGAAAAGCCTACCTTTGTTAATTTTCCAACAAACAGTAATCAGGCAAATTTTGTGAATAATGTTGTGATTGAAAGTTTACCAGGCTTATGAACAATTCTCCTCCTTATTTTAGCAGCGATGAGTTTGATAAGAGGTTAGTGCATATGTGTAGACTGCATTAGCAACTTTTCAATTAAAGAGGAAATGATAAATTGGTGGTGGCAAATAAATGAGGCAAATTTAAGTGAAAAAATGTTAGACATGTTACACTATCTTAAGGGTTTAAAGCTCCCAGTCCGCAATATGCTCTCCAACAGCAGCTGTGTCTCCCATCTCCCCTGCAGGCAAGGAATACATTTGATGTAAGTGACAAGTATTTGCTTAGTCAAGCATTCATACGGTGAATCAAGAAATCATTCAGGGATCAGAAGCAACAATAGACTTTCTAGGGACAGAATGTATAATATGACATTTCTCACTATAAGTCAATACCGGATAGCAATATGTTGATTCCAGTCCTGAATATTTTTCGTATACCTCTAATGTTGAAGTATGCTTCAACATTAGAGTTATAATATTCATCTAAAGTGTAGAAGGAAAGTTTGTGTTCCACCATGAACCCTTTTAGGATACACCAATTCCCCATAAAATTCATATGTGCCCATGTTGGTGGCTCTTTGATGCAGGCAAGCCAATGTAGGTATGCAATGGAATAAGATGCAATAATTATAAAAGGGGAAAAAATGGACTAGCAGTGAGGCAGAAAAATCCAGTGCAAAATTTGTACGTCCCTTTTTCTAAGCAGAGTGTGATGGTTCCAATATTTCGTATCAATGGATAAAGCAATTGGTATCTCAAAATTGCATCAGAGACCTACATACTACACAGCGCTTCTCCATGCTTTCCATGCACTTCTTCCCCCATTCCTCATAGGTAGAGTCACTTCATATTGGGGCTGCATTTCCAGCCATTGTATAGATAATCAGGATAAAAATGATCAAATGCCAGCAGAGACCCAAGGAAGGTCCAGGGACTCAGGTAATATTCTAGGGAGCTGGGTCCCAAATCCACTATGGCAGATGAATTGAATTTGAATTCAATCAAAGTCTGGAATTAAGAATCTAATGATAACTTCAAAACCATTGCTGACTATTGGGGGGGGAAACCTATCTGGTTCATCCATGCCATTTATGGAAGGAACTGCCATCCTTACCTGGTCTGGCCTATATGTCACTCCAGTCCCACAGCAATATGGCTGACTCTTAACTGCCCTCTGGCCAATTAAGGATGGGTGATAAATATTGGCCTAGTCAGTGACAACCACATCCTCTGAATGAATCATAGAATCCATTCGGTCCATTCAATCTGCATTGACCATTCAAACATTATCCCCTTCAGACCCACTTGGTCCCATCCCCATAAGTTAGCATGGCTAATCCACCTAATTTGCACATCCCTGGACACCATGGGGCAATTTAGCATGGCCAATCTACCTAACCTTCACATCTTTGGACTATGGGAAGAAACTAGAGCATCCGGCGGAAACCCACACAGAAACATGGAGAACATACAAACTCCACACAGTCACCCAAGGCTGTAATTGAACCTAGGTCCCTGGCACTGTCAGGCAGCAGTGCTAATCACTGTGCCAATCAGAGTGAAAGGGGCTCATCGTGAACCAGCAAACAATTTTTCACTGCATCAGTCTTTAACTTCCATTGGTTCTGATAATATTGGCAATTTTGTTAGTTTTAAAGCAAGTAAAAATGAAGAGAAAAGTATAAAATATATCAACAAAAAACAGTTCTAACATTCTGAATACTTCAGAGGAAAGAAGATTCAGTTCTACCACACGTGCAAATATCATGCAGCTATGGTACCATTCCAGAGGTCTCACTGAGCAGATGCTTCAAAAGCCAATTTCCTCCTGACGGTTTCGCCAAGATTATATAAACTGTTGTAGTTCTCTTGAATGTGAAAATTTCGGCTATTCCCATTGGCCAATGACTAAATTGGCCTATTGGCCTAGTGGTATTATCGCTGGACTGTTAATCCAGAGACCTAGAAAACATTCCGGGGACCTGGGTTTGAATCCTGCAACGGCAGATGGTGGAATTTGAATTCAATAAAATATCTGGACTTAAGAATCTAATGATGACTGTGAATCCATTGTCGATTGTCGGAAAAACCCATCTGATTCACTAGTGTCCTTGAGGGAAGGAAACTGCCATCCTTACCTGTTCTGGCCTACATGTGACTCCAAATCCACAGCAATGTGGTTGACTTTCAACTGCCCTCTGGGCAATTAGGGATGGGCAATAAATGTTTCTGTCCAGCGATGCTCTCATCCCATTGATGAATAAAGGAAAAAAAGGAGTGGGCCAGGTGGATAACACAAAACATGCTCCAGATTCTATGTTATCAATGTTTTGAAGGATTCACAACTAAACATTATATACTTTAGTTTACAAGGAAATGTTGTCTTGTATTTATCTTATACTATTGTAATTTTTATCTTGTACTTCTGAACTTACTGTGCCAAATTAACTAGCACCAGAAAGTCAAAAGCCAATAGGAAAATAGCAAATAATGTTGCATTTATCTTAGCTTGCAGGAAACCCTGAAAGCAAGGTCAGTTTCAAACACCTGATATTGTTAAGATAATTGACTGCAAGAAAATGGAGATTTCTTTTCAAAATGCTAATACTGTTTCTATTTCACAATTAGAGGACATACTTTGTGCTATACTAAACATGTAAACAAATATTCAATATTATCAAAAATATTTCCCCTTGAAGACAACATACACATTACTGTTATAAGGTGCACTGTGCAGTGTACCAATGCAATAAGCTTTAAACTGGGGACTAACAATTAGCATTCTGATAAACTGCCAACTCCAGCACAAATATAAGTAAACGTTCCTTGTTTGCCTGTAAATCACAGATTTTATGAGATATAATTGCTATTAGGACTGTGAGACATCCAAGATAGATGATTTTGATAAAGTTAAAGCGATTATGTGAATTTTCTGATGGAAACGTCACTATTGAAAAGCTTTGACAGAATAGGACAGGGTAGATTGAATCAGACCACTTCCTGCAGTTCAGGGGTCCAAGCAATAGACCACAGAAACCCAATTAAATTTTGAGATCGAGCAAAGAGAACAACAGCAACTCTTTCCATAGGAAGTTCTGAGACTGCGAGTTATGGTTAGTGCTTAAGACATTATATCAATAATTTTAAACTAATTCTCCCAATGAGACAAGATGGATTTGGACACCCATTTTGCAACCAACTTAACTTTCAATTGAAGCTGTAGAATCTGATCACATTACCTTGCTCCTTAGTAACTGAAGAATTAAAGAGAGGTATATGTGAACAAAGTGTGGAAATGTGACTAGGACCATTTGCACACATGAAGAATAAATGTTGCCATGGAGCAGTTGAACTAAATAACCTGCTCTATATTATGACTTCCATATTATTTTGATGGGACTTTGATTTATTTTGGTGATAACATGAACAATGAGAATAATGTCTGAAGTGAATTTTAATAATCCTGGAACATAAAGAATTTAAGAATCAAAAGGAGGTGTTGGCCATATTCCCTCCAGCCCGCTCTGCCATTCAATTAAATCATGGCTGATCTTTGACATCCATTCCAGCTTCCCACCCACTCCCGGTATTCTCTGATTCGCCAAGAGTCAAAAAACCTATCCATCTCAGCCTCAAGCACATTCAACAAATGAATTCTAAAAGTTCACAACCCTGTACAGGAAAAATAATAAAGCCATCCTATCTCTTCTAACTACTGATAAAACACAATCTAACTAGGAAAATTTCTTAAATATAAGCAAAGATTTTTCATTCTCAATTTCTCACTAGATTTAGAATGGTATCCACTTTCTTATCTATCCAGTTACAACCCCAGAGAATCTCCTGCAAAAGCTTGTCTTCATTTTTCTTCACCATTACTTCCCATGTCCCCGAGTGATCCATCCTCAGTCATCTGCCATTTCTCATCTACACACTTTCCCTCAGAGACATCATCTGAAAACCCACCAGATTTCAAATGTCCCTGATGACATCAACTCTCTCCAATGAGTTTCTTGTTCAACATCAAATTATGGATAAGCAAAAATCTCTATTAATTAAATATTGGAAGACCAATGGACCATTGGCTTTGCCCCCAACCCAAAATGCCATTTCCCTAGCCATCAACTTCATCTCCCTGCTTAGCCAATGCCTGAACTTGAATCAAGCTGGTTGTAACCTTGATATCTTAACTGATCACACTCTGAGTTTCCAACTCTATATCCTCTCTGCTTATCTCTTATCCTAATTCTTCTCATTTGATCACTCACTCCTTTGCAAAATCTTTGGTCCAGAAAGTGAACAATTTAAATGGTAGAGCCAACTACTTTCAAAAATTAATTGTTAGAGATTTTAAAAATTAAAATTTTAAAAAAACTTGAAAAGCTACTTTTTCCTCAATACCTTTACTTCTCTCTCTAATTCCAACCTTTCCTTTCATTTCTTTTTTTTCCTTTCTATACCTTGTATTTGACTCTAAATCATTCTTTTCTTTCTTCATTATCCCCCTGTATTTCCCTTGTGCAATAGCTAAATTCGGTGGATGATGATATACCATTGATAAATTTGCAAGTGACGCAAAAACAGATGATAAAATAAATTGCACTGAAGACATAATTTACAAATGAATATGTATAGTATTAGGTGAATTCATTCAGTGAATGGGTGAAAATTTAGAAAGTGGAGTTTAATATGGATAACTGTGAGGTTGTCTGCTTTGGGTGGAAGAATAAAAAGGATATCTATTATCTAAATAGAGAGAAACTTCAAAATGCTTCAATGCAAAGGGATTTGAGTGACCTTGTGCATGAGTAACAAAAAGATGGCATGAAGGTACAGTATTTAATAAGGAAAGCAAATGGAATTTCAACACTTATTGCTAATGGAACGGAATATAAAAGCAGGGACGTTTGTTGCAATTCTATAAGGTATTGATGAGACCGCACCTGGAGTATTGTATACAGTTCTGGTGCCCTTACTTGAGGAAGCGTGTAATTGCACTGGAGGCAGTTCAGAGAGGGCTTATTAGATTGATGCCAGAGATGAAAGTCTTGTCTGATAAGGAGAGATTGAGCGGTTTAGGCCTATACACACTACAGTTTAGAAGGACAAGAGGAGATCTAATTGAGATATAAGATGCTAAAAGGGATTAACAAAGTATATGTTTTTGGGGCAATCTAGAGCAAGAACTAGGGATAGACAATAAATGCTGGCCCAGCCACTGACACCTAAACCCAGATCCCACCTGTCAATTAAGAAAAATGCCTACTTCTGCTCATACTTCCTTTGTTCTTTCTGAATCCATAAATCACATACACCATTAATCCAGCCTTTCAGTAATATCTGAACTGCCTCATTTCCATCACTGCATCATCGTCAGCTCACATTTCCAGCAAGTTACAGGGTAAATGTTGTGGTGAAGTTACAGCAAAAGTCTAACTAATGGGATGCACCATTTTGAAATGTCTCATTTCAATAAGTTCCAGTCTGTTATATTAACAGACTTATATTGTTCTTGGTTATAAATACTTTTTCTTCCAAATTACTTTAATTTCAAAGTAAACTTTTTTTTTCAACTAATTTTGATTTGCTGGAAAGGATTGATTGGAGTAATCAATGTGGGTAGATTGTGTTGGATTTACTCAAGTGCTGACTAAATTTATTGCTTACAATTCAATTAGAAGTGGTTTGATGGGAAAAACTGAGATTTAGGTCAATTATTAATTTTCTTTCAAATCATTTATATTCAAATTCTTTAATAGAAATCACAATTGGCCAATTTAAAACAAAAGCACAGAATTCCAGTGTGTAATGGCTCAAATTGTAGTATATGAATCCCAAGGATTTTCCACACAGCGAATTCCTGGTCACAGTTTGATAATCAAGGACACGAGCCAAGCAAAGTTTTTTAAAAGTAAAGAGAAACATCAATGGCGTATCAAAGCTTTGAGCCTTCTGGTTTTGTGATCATGCCTCTGTGACAGATGGAGAACACGGTTGTCAACTGGACTTTTAGTTAGCAAGGATATTAAGCTCAGAGAGATTTAACAGGACAGGTATGGAAGGTTTGGAGTTATAAAGAAAGGCTGGATAGGTTGTGACTTATTTCACTGGAGTGTAGGAGGTTGAGAGGTGACCTGATAGAAGCTTATAAAATAATGAGAGATGTAGATAGAGTTAATGGTATAGATAACACAGTATGGAGCTGGAAGAACACAGCAGGCCAGGCAGCATCCGAGGAGCAGGACAGTTGATGTTTCGGGTCAGGGCTGTTCTTTCTTTTCTGAGGAAGGGTCCTGACCCAAAATGTCAACCGTCCTGCTCCTCTGATGATGCCTGGCCTGCTGTGTTCCTCCAGCTCCACGCTGTTATCTCTGACTCCAGCATCTGCAGTTCTTGTTATCTCTAGAGTTAATGGTAGTTGTCTTTTCCAAAGGGTGGAAGATTTCAAGACTACGGGACACATTTTCAGGGTGAAAGGAGAGAGATTTAAAAAAGATACAAGAGGCAAATTGTTTTACACAGAGGGTGGTTTGCATGTAGAATGAACTTCCTGAGGAAGTGATGGACGTGGGCACAGTTACAACATTTAAAAGGCAGTTGGGTAAGTACATGAAAAGGAAAGGTTTGGAGGGATATGGGCCAGGTGCAGGCAGGTGGGACTAGTTTAGTTTGGGATTATGTTCAATATGGACTGGTTAGACTGAAGGGTCTGTTTCCATGCATAATGACTCTATAACTCCTATAACTCTATGACATAGTCCAGGAACATCTAAAAAGGATGAAAAATAAAACTAAATTTTTTTTTTGTAAAACATTAAATAGAGAGCAAAGAATTGATAATGTCACTGCTGAATAGTATTGCCGAGTATGTACAATTAGGAATGAAAAATCTGGACAGAACATTCTGGAAAACTCTGCCCTTGGAGCGCAGGTGATTACTCTATCCCAAGTCTCCTTTATCCTTATTAAAGCCATTACTTCCAGTGAGATAGAAGAGAGAAAAAGGAAGAAAAAATTGCATTTATTGTAATAACTTTTGCAACGTCAGCCCATCCAAACCACTTTACAAGCAATTAAATACTTTTAAAAAGTGTATCCGCTATTTAGTGTAGGAGACACAGCAGTCAATTGGCACACACCAGTTATACAAAAAGCAAACTGGTAATGAGCAAATAATCTTCTGAATTGCTTGCTACCTTTGCATGTTAACTTTCAGCAACTTACAAGTAAGGTCACCTAGGTCCCTCTGGATATCTAAAAGGATGAAAAATAAAACATAAACTTTTTTTTGTAAAATATTAAATGGAGGCCACCTAGGTCCCTCTGGACATCACCACTTTACAATCTCTCATGATTTAAGAAATATTCTGTACATTCATTCTTCCTACCAAGATGGATAACTTCACACTTATCCACAACAAACACAGAAATTACTGGAGATACTCTGCAGGTCCAGCAGCATCTGTGAAGAGAAAGTAGAATTAATGTTTCCAGTCCAGAATCCATTCTTCAGAACAAACTATAGTCGGGAAAAGGTTGGTATATATGCTGAAGATTGGGTGGTGGGAGGAGGGGATGAGTAAATGATTGTTGGAGATGGAGCCCAGAGGCAGAGAGAGAAAAACAGTTGGGCAGACAAAAGGATTGGTAATGGTGAGTCAGGGAGAAAGAAAAGTTGCTAATGGAGACGATTGGTGGGTGATAATGGGTTGGCTATGATGAAAGCAGCTCATGTGATGACAGGGCCTGGGGATTGGGTGTTGACCAAGGTACTCCTTCTTCTTCTTCAGAAGAAGAAGAAAGTGCTTAGGCCGTAAAATTATTGAACTCAATACCGAAGCCCAAAGGCTGCATGATCCCCAAATGGAAAATGAGGTGCTGTTCTTCCAGCTTGCGCTGAACTTCACTGGAGCACTGGAGCAAGCCCAAGACAGAGATGTTGGCCAGGGAACATGGCATTGGCTTGAATTAGCAGGTAACTGGAAGCTCAGAGTCACTTTTGCTGATAAAATGTAGGTGTTCTGCAAAGCGGTTGTCCTGTCTGTGTTTTGTCTCCCCACTGTTGAGGAGATCACATTGTGAACAGCGAATACAATAGATTAAATTCAGTGAAGTGCAGGTAAAATGCTGCTTCACCTTGAAGGTGTGCTTGGGACCTTAGATAGTGAGGAGGCAGGGTGTAAATAGCTAAGTGTTGCACCTTCTGCAATTACATAGGAAGGTGCTGTGGGGGTGTGGAGAGGCATTGGGAGTGAAGGAGGAGTGGACCAGGGTGTTCCAGAGGGAATGGTCCCCGTGGACGGCTGACAAGGAAGGATAGGTGGAAAGTATATTCTGGTGGTGACATCCTGCTGAAGGTGGTAGAAATAAAAGCTAATGATCCTTTGGATGTGGATGCTGGTGGGATGGAACGTGAGGACCAGGGACACCCTATCATTGTTGTGGGAGAAAAGGGGTGAGGGTGGAAGTGCAGGAGATGAGTTGGACATGGCCAGGGGCCTTGTAAATCACTGTAGCAGGGAACCCTCTGTTGAGGAAGAAGAACATTTTGGAGGCTCCCCTACAGAAGGTGACATCGTTGGAACAGGTGCAACGGAGATGGAGAAATTGGGAGAATGGAAAAGGGTTTTTACGGTAAAGCAGTGTGTGAGGGTGTACAGTCCAGGTAACTGAGAGTCAGTGAGTTTATAGTGGACATGGTGGCCAGCCTATCCCCAGAAATGAAAACATAGGTGATGAGGGAGGGAGGAATCAGAGATGGACCAGGTGAAGGTGAGGGCAGGGTGAAAATTGGAAGTGAAATTAATACATTTTTCTAATTTCAGATGAGAGAGGAGAATAGCACTGATGATATCATTGACATCCTGGAGAAAGAGTTGCCGGGGGAAGGGGGGTGGGGGCGTGGGGATGTGACCCGACTAGAACAAGGAATGTTCCACATACCCCACATACAGAGGCACAACTGGGGCCCATGCAGATACCCATGGCCAACCCTTTGACCTAAAGAAACTCAGAAAAGTTAAAAGGAGAATTTGTTGAAAGTCAGGATGAGTTCGACCGGGTGGAGGAGGCTGGTGGTGGATGAGGAAGGTTCAGACCTTTTTTACGGGAAGAAGCAGAGAGCCCTGAGACCATCCTGATGGGAGATGGACATGTAAATGAATTGCACATCCGTGGTGAAGAGGAGGCGGCTGGAATCAGCAAACTGGAAGTTCTGAAACTGACATAAAGTGTCAGAGGAATCATAGATGTAAGTGAAAAGGGACTGACAAGGGGAGAAAAATTCAGTCAATATAGGAAGAGATTATTTTCCATGGGGCAGAAACAGGCCAAAATAATGGGTCTGCCTGGGCAGTCCTGTTTGTGAATTTTGGGGAGAAGGTGGAAGTGGACTGTACAGGGTTGGGGACTCTGAACTGGGAGGCTGCTGGGCAAAGATCCGCAAATGAAAGGGATTAATGACTGTCATGGAAACAATGGCCTGATATTCCATGGTGGGGTCATGGTCCAGGGAGAGATAGGAGGAGGTGTCTGAGAGCTGCTGCTCAGTCTCTGCAATGTAGAGGTCAATCCGCCAGATAACAGCACCACCCTTTTAGACAGACCTAATTTCAAAGTCAGAGTTGGATCTGTGAGCACAAATTGTGGTCATTTCAGAGAGAGATAGGTTTGAATGGGTAAGGTGGACAGAAAAATTAAGTTGATTGATGTCATGTCGACAGTTCTCGATGAGCAGGTCAAGTACAGGTAAATGTACAGAGCGAAGGGTCCAGGTGAAGGGAGAGTGTTGGAGGTAGGCGAAGGGGTCTGTGGAATGGGGATTGGACTCATGTCCAAGGACATGGGAATGGAGAGGCAGGCAATGGAAGAAGGATTCAAAGTCATGTCATGCCTGAAATTCATTGATATGGGGGTGCAACGGTATAAAACTAAGGCCTTTGTTGAGTACAGAATATTCAGCAGAGAGAAGGTCTGAAAGGATAGTGAATACCTGACAAGAGGTGGGGTAGAAGGGTGCAGGCAGAGGGAAGGGGAAGGGTAGGAAGATTCCAAAGAGACGTGTGTAACTTTGAGTTGTTGTAGCTCACATTCCTTAATTCCTGAAAGGAAAAGAAAAAAAGGTTTCTTATTAAAATTTTGAACGAGCTGTGCATGAAATGGAACTGGGGGCCAGAACAGCTCTGAGACAGCTTGTGGCGGTGCCGATGAAGATTGAGGTCGAGACTGTGCATGTGGCAATGCATGGCACTGAGTGTAAATCTTAGAATGTGACAACAGCTGTTTGAAAAGAGTTGAAAAAAAAACACAGCGATCAATCCTGGGTGGATTCAAAACACAAAGGATGAAACTCAGTTGGAATCCATGTGGTGGGAGTCTGAGCCTGTCACACTTATCTGCATTATACTCTACTTCTTGCCCACTTACTCATCTTGTCTAAGCCCCATTGAAGCTTTTTGTTTCCCTCCTCACAACTCACTTCCCACCAGGTTTTGTATCATCTGCAAACTTGGATACATTTCTTAGAATTTTGAAGATTTATTGTGGACTTGAAATATTAACTGTATTTCTATCTGCAGATGCTGACAGATCTGATTTTCTGATGAAGGGTTTAGGCCCGAAATGTCAAGTTTTCCTGCTCCTATGATGCTGCTTGACCTGCTGTGTTCATCCAGCCCCATGCTTGTTATCTGGGATTCTCCAGCATCTGCAGTACCTTTTATCTCTGACAGATCTACTGAGTTTCTCCAGCATTCTCTGCGTTTGTTTCAGCTTTCCAGCATCTGCAGTATTTTATTTTTATTGAAAATAGTGTAATTAACTCCACATCCAAATCCCTAACACGAATTGTGAGAAACTGGGACCCAAGCACTTAGGCTTGCAGTACACTGCTGGTCACCACCTCCCAGCCTGACAATGACCCATTTCTTCCTACTCTTGGCTTTCTGCCTGTTAACCGATCATCAATCCATATTAGTCTGTTATCCCTCACTGCATGTACTTTAATTTCATTCAATAACCTCCAGTGTACTTATCAAAAGATCCCTGAAAATCCAAATATACCACAGCCACTGACTCCACCTTATTGATTATAATAGTAACATTCTTAAGAACTGTATCAAGTTTGTGAAGCATAATTTCTCCTTCATAAATCCATGCTGACACTGTCCAGACAACAATGATCTAAATATCCAGTAATCATATCTTTTATAGTAGATTCTAGTATTTTCCCTATTACTCAGGTTAATGGGTCTGTAGTTTCTTGTTTACTCTCCCTTTTCTTTAATAGTAGGGTTGCGTTTGCAACTTTCCAATCTGTAGGCACCATTGCAAAATTAAAAGAATTTTGAAACATGATCACCAATGCATCCATTATCTTTGTAGTTATCTTTCAACACTCTGTCTCCAATACTACTTTTTGTTTACTAAAACTAACCCCTTTTTACGTTCCTACATTTATATTTATTTTCTTGCTATTTTACATTCATATTCTGTTCTGTCTTTCTTTATCAATTTATTGGTTCTTCTTTGCTGAATTCTAAACTTCTCCCAACCCTCATGATGCCACAAAAATTTGTCATCTGTATAAATATCCTCCTTTGATTTAATATTTTATTAAACTTTCTTTCTTAACCATGGTTTTCTCACTATTCCTGTTGGATTTTTTTTGCCTCAAAAGGATTTTTTTTTAAAGGCAAGCATTAATTATTTAAATTCTAGCCATTGCCTATCTACCATCAAACCATTTGATGAATTTCTCTAATGCATCCCGGCCAACATCCTGCTCATAACTACAAATTGCCTTCAAATAGATTTAAGACCCCAATTTCAGATTCAACCACATATTTGCTGATTTGAAGGGAAGTTCTTTCATACTATGATCACTATTCCCTATTCTTTTACAACAATAGTATATTTAACCCCTTGGAGCCCTATGCCCTTTGCAACTAAGACTATTGGGAAATCTAGAATAACAGGGTTGACCATTTTGAAGGCCTGAGGTATTCTGCCCTTCCCCACCCAAGTCCTTACTTTAACAGGTTAAATGTATCTTAAAACACACTTCAGCATTAACCCTTTCAGAACTGTTACCTTCTCCAATAAATTATTAATTGTGCCTAATTGAAGAATGGAGTAAAGATTTCTTGCGCAATGTTGTGTGAGACTTTAGTAATGTGCAGGTCCGGAAAAGAAATTTGTCCCTCCCCTTGTATTCGAAAGTACAATCCTTTGTTTTTGTTAGTGCAGAGTAAAAGGTTAATGCTTGAATATATAAATAACAAGATATTAGTAGTAACGTGATAGTTTGAATGATAATAAAGGCATTCTAAAGAGGTAAGCAACCCATGTAGACCTCATACTAGGCTTAAGTAACTCCATATGAATAAACGGTTACCTTGAAAAGATCACAGACTCCAGAAACCTCTCCGTAAGGAGGAAGTGCACCCAATCTCGCACAACAACAGCAGCATTAGGAGCATAGGAACTGAAGGTCACTCTCTCTGTCATGACGCAATTTATTTCAATCACAAATCTACATCACAGTGCCAACAGCACACGCTCTCTAAAGCTTTCAACATTATGTAAATTTTGGTAAGACATGGATTTATATTTACAACCTGCTCATGCAAAAAGCCAATGATTTTGATTGCCATCTTGGAAAGGTGTCACAATCTGAGTATAGGTTTTCCAATGATAGGAGCAGAAAACAATTGGAGAATGAGTCGTCCGGACAAATAAGGAATGGTCACCTTACACCGTACAGGTCAACAGCAATATTGGCAGAGAATTCAATCCTCTCAGGTAGGGACAGATGAATGGGATAAAGAAAATAAAATCATTAATGGCATAAATTATCTTTTTTTCTGATCTGCTGCTTGACTAAGTCTGGTGTTGAGTGTTAGATGTCTGACATCAGGTGTTTCAGAGAGTTGTACTGCAGAGCTGACTGTGCTGAGCACTGACTCACACTCTGCTGCGTGTTCCTAAGACTAGACTCCATTTTGTAAGAGCAGAATCTTATATTGAACTAGAATAGTATTGCAGTGATGTTAGTGTATTGTAGGAATTACATTTTCCATCAACCATTGTCCAAATTAAATGCACATTGAACAACTGGCAGAGATATACTTAATGCATGATGTGGAGGCTTTTCTGAAGGAATTCAGTCTTTAAAAAATACGTTCCCTGCTGATTTTCAATATACCTGTCAAATATTACATTGTACGGCACAAATTATTCACTATGATAATTGAATGTGGAGCATTTTCCTCCCATCGTTGTCCATTTAGGAAAATGTATCTGTGTCAGTTAACTGAAGGCTACAAACAATGACAAAGTATCTTAGTTTATTTTTAAAGAAGGGCTATTTTTCATTTTTTTAAGTTTGCCTTTTTCAGTCCCTGACCTCTGGAATGCATTGGACAGGAAGGCAAAAATTCTGAAATATCGGCTATTTTCTTCCAAACTTTCATAGTGCATTATTTCTAATGCGATCCTGCCGATTGCTTCCCTCTCCTGAATGTGTTAATTCACGTGCTAATGCTGATTTTGAGGGAGAATTGAATCAAGCTGACCATGTTCCTCACCGCCAATTCCACGTTCCCTCATTATGCTAACTCGGCCCTGACTGCACCATAAAATGGGAAAGTCCCAATGTCAGTACCAGACTAATATGCTTGCTATTAATGCAACCTCTGCCCACAAAATTGCCACTGTCTTAATGCAGCCATGTAAGTGTATTAGTGTTTTAAAATGTGCAGTTATATAGATAGACTGCAGCTCTCTACAGTTCCAATGTCGCGAGCTCCATGGTGCATCTCATTCATGGAAACTACACACATCATCCACTATATATCTGCTACATCATCCACTATAAATATTTCTGTGGAAGAAAAAGCCTGTGAAAACCTACTACTACTTAATAACTGTCATGGATTTACTATGTCATTAGACCTAGAACATTTGTTTACTGAAATCGAGTTGTAAAGGCCTGAAACGCCTCAAAACACTGAAATCACTGGAAATTGGTAGCTCATACAATAGACAGAATTGCGTTTAAGTCAATAACAGATTGGAGGATAATGTCTTATAGTACTATAATATTGCGTATGTTATGCACATAATACTTTATTTTTAATCTTGGTTTATGAAGTAATGTAAAACTTTAATTATGAATTGAAAAAATAATGTATTAGCTCAAGCAATATCTTTCCAGAAAGGTAACTGAAAAGACAAGGTGATTTGCTGTTAAGTTGACAGTATTAAAAACTAGATAGACTGGTATGACAAAATGACACTTGCTATTTCCAAGAAATATGGTTCTTCTAACACACTTAGCATCTGAATACAACTTCCTTTATGTCTGTTGTTTCTATAAAAATTATACTCTTTGAAAGCCATCGAAAAAACGCTCATAACATAAGCTTTCATTGTATTATTGTCAAAGCCGTAGATAATTGCACACCTGCGGTAAAGTTCCAATTTACATTCTACATTCGTCAAAAAGGTGAAGCATCAATTACGTAAAGTAATTAAATTTATTTTGCAGATAGTTTAGCCGCTGTCACATTTCAGGCCTGACGAAAATGTCAGTGTAACGAAAACACTCACAATAATGTCTAACATATACTGTAGCTCGAACTTGTTTTCACCTGAGCAACCCTGACATTGTTTTCGGACGTGAGATGGTAAGTGGGGTTTCGAAGTTCGGCAGAATAGCTTTTCTGTGACACGTAATCAGTCAACCATCCACGCTGGAAATTCTAGTGCAGCGGAACATTTTACCGAGATTGTGTGATATATATCAAATCACAAACAGCCCCTCAGTTGCCGGGGGTTGTCAAAGTGTAGCTGCGAGGCAGAATGAATAATCGCTGACACAATGCCATAAGGGGACGTAGTGTTAAACTGCTGAACAAAACACGACATCTCACTGTTGAAGAAATGAATGCTTCAATTAAGAAATCAAAATATCTCAAAACTTTCAAAAAGGAAACCGAATTTACTGTGCTGTCAGAGAGAAACAAACGGTAATTAAGTTAACACCGAATTCTAAAGCTTTTTTTTCCCCCAGAAACTTACCTCCAAGTAAAATATTGAGGACTCCTTCAATTATGTCACCTTTTAAGAACTCTCACTAATCCCTATCATGTTTAATTCTACAACCTCCTGCCTCGAAACAGCCAGTATATTATTGATCTCAAATGCTGCTAACTTGATATCAAATCTCGTATCCAGATCTAGTTACTTCTTTCAGAAAACGGGTCAAAAAAGAATGATTTCAAACAGCCAACCTCGCTTTCCCTGGTGGTGTCGGGCTAAAGATTAGTCGAAAGACAAAGTCAACTTTTCTTAAACCTCCTTGAAGTTGTGCATTGATCACAAAGTCTGTCTCAAAAGCGGACAGGCTTTGATAATTAGATTTTGTGTGTTTTTTGTTGTGGTTGCTCTAACATTGTGCATCTGCCCACTCGGTGCTGAGCTGACATCTCCAGCATGACTCAGTCTCTCTGCGGCAGTAAGTATCCCTTTTAACGCAACATTAAACCCAATCCCGGTTCAAGCGACGTGTGCTGTGTACTTAAAACACAAGAGGCGACCGGTGTTAATTTCACACCGCATAATCCCCTTCCACCGGCTCAAAGATAATTTATCACCGAGATGCTTTATGACAACTACTGATCAACCGCAATTACTACCTAAATCTGATGTAGTTTAAGTGACAGGTCCCAGAATATAGATGGCAGCTTGCTACTTTGTTCCTTAACCCTTCGAGGACTGAACTAACTTTTCTTTCGCTTAACTTCCCCATTAGACGAAACACATGGGATAAAACGAACCCTAAGATGCTGCCCGTTACATTTGGGATGGGGAGTATAGACCATTGCAGCGGGAGAGGTGTGGAAAATAAAGTGAGCCCTTAGTAATTTTCCACAAGAGTGGAAAACCTAGTGACAGCGATCGGTGTTGGAGAGAGGTGACTTTCTTTAAAAAAACAGCCAATCTTCTTGGAAGGCTGGCCATGGAGAAACTTGACATCACAGCATTACTGAAGCGACACATCCTGATCTCTGGAATCTCAGGCACGCGTCTCCAAAGTTCAGCACCGCTATCAGTTCTCCATCTAACGCAATGTTTCATTATGGGGGGGGGCCCCCCCCCGGACGTGGAGATATAGAACAAAGAAAAAGAAACATACCATGCAAAGAAACAAACTTATAAAACCACCAAAAGAAACCCACTTCACCCGCAATGTGTGTGTCTCTCCCCCTCCCCAGTGCCCAGATGGCACTCCACAAAGTTAACACTTTCAACTCGAAATTTCCAGCCTCAGCAAGGTACGGATCCAACGCGGTGCATGCCCATTTTGAAGGAGCACTGGAAGCACTGGGCAACACAAAGCTTGACTGTAGGCGTCAGCGGTCAGGAAGGAAGGAACGGGTTCACTTACTTCACTCCGAGGCGCTTGGCTACTGCAGGGAGATCCCGCTGACTTGGTAAAGCGCAGCCGGCAGCTGCCCTCATTCAGACTGTGGCTCTCTCTCTCTCTCTGAGTGTGTGTGTTTTTCCGCTAGGTGCCCCACACTAAAATGGCTGCAAGTGAGGGAGCTTCAGCCAGTGGGATGTTTTTTTTTATTGACGTTGCAGCCCTGCCACTGCAGTGCTGGATGAAAGAGAGAGAAGAGAGAGAGCGATCAATAATTGTAGCCCAGGGAGTGGAGTGGGCAATCCCAGCTAATGGAACAATCCAGCCTCCAGCAACTGTGTGAGTGTAGAGGGGTGGGAAGCGAAACACAGAAAAACTGTAATCTGCATTAACCCCCAGCCCTCTCCTCCCAAGAAAACATCCTAAGACAAATATTGTACGGGCACATTGTGGTGTGTCTGCATACACATATGCAAGGCAAGACATAGGTGATTGATAGTAGCTGATTCATCCACTCTTACCGTGGGTAAATGTGACTTTCGTCAACACGTGTCACCCAGTTTTATTTTTGCAGTCGTGCATGGGATTTCTTGCAGCATCTGCATTGGTGCTGGTAGTTACATTGCTACAGCAGTATAAGTGGACAATAATCTAGCATGTTTTACAGTAGCATGGTCTGTGATGTGTTGTCACCAAGAAAAGACCAACAGAAATCTTTACTTCCATGCTGTGTTCAGGAAGGGTCAGGTGCAGTTCGTTTTCATTTTCTCCTTGGCACAATCTTTGTCAGAGGTCATTTTTGCACCCTCCATTGTTGGGAGGCTCAAATGCCTCCCAAGTAGCATCAACAGCCCTCACAATCAGTTGCAAAGAGTTGCCTGGGTCCATCTAACTGAGATTGTTTGCCTCTTCCATCTCCTGGCTACATGGTTGTGAATCGTGAAGGACATGGGGCAATGAGTGAAACGGATCAAATATTTAACTGCTCTCCCTCTGCCATACCGAATGGTTGCAAATGCTCACTGTTAGTGAGCTGTGCTGTTTTTGTTTTGACTAACCAGCCATTGCTAATGAAATGTTAGGAATGGGATATAGCACAGACAACACATCAGATAGATTAAGTGATATCACACAGAAAAGATATTTCCACGTAAAATCAGTCCATTTGACAGGGCTTCAGTTCAATATTACTTTGGGACTTATTTCAACAAAGTATATGTGAGCTTCAAAAAACACGAGGCATCACTCCCAATGAAATGTCCTTGAAAATTAGGCTACCATGACGTTAGTGCTGTCCGTTAGGTACGTGAGGAAAGGGCAGGCTGATTTATTTTTATTTATACTTTCATGTGATGTGAGCATCGCTGGTTGGGCCGGTATTTATTGCCAATACTTAATTGCCCTCAAGAAGGTGGTGATGAGCTGCCTTCCTGAATTGCTGCAGTCCATTGGTGGATGTCGATCCACAATGACCCAGTGACAGTAAAGCAGCTTGTTAGGCCATTTCAGAGCTAACCACATTGCTGTCGGTCAAGAGTCATATGTCTGCCAGACCAGATAAGGATGTCAGATTTCCTTTCAATTTCAGTTGTACATTTTAATTTTAAATTCTACCAGCAGCCATGGTGAGATTTGAACCCATGTCCTCTGACTATTGTGGTGGCTACTTTTAGCAGAACATGAAAGTGCACTTTCTACCTACCATGTTCAATGCTTAGAAAGCTGTGTCCCCAAATTTCTCAGCCACTAGTCTTGTAGGGATCACTGTTTGGACCAGCACAGATTGCCCATCCTTAATTGCCCTTGAAAAGTTGGTAGTGAGCTGGCTTCTTGAGCCACTGCAGTCCATGCAGTGTAAGTACTTCCACAGTGCTGTTGAGATGGGGCTCCAGGATTTTGACCCAGTGACAGTGAAGGAATGGCGATATAGTACCAAGTCAGGATGGTGTGTGTTTCAATGTGTAAAATGGCTCCATGGTCTGTCTATGCAACAGAAACTGCATTTGAAAGCAATTTACTACTTTTGAGATATTTTTGATGAATGTTATGGAGTGGTATATATATATATACAAGTTGTCATTTTTATGACTGATGAGGGAATAGCTATTGCTCTGAGTCTAAAGAAGAAAATAGTATTTCTGTCATTTCTCAGTTTACTGAGAATAAAAACCCATTTCTCAATAAAGCTACAGTAATCAGAAGACAGTCATTTGAAACTGCTTTTATTTTCAAGTGGATTCCAAGTGCGGAGACTTGAGAGCAAACCTTAGCTTTAAACAAATCATGTAAAATTTAAACCCTGGTGTTAAAATGGACATTAATTCACATTGCTACGACTTACTCTGCTTATTGGCAGCCATTAATCTTGGTGAATTGGACATTCCACACAGAGCTTCAAGTAACATAAGGACTGAGGGAAATTTAAGCACAATCCATCCTGTAAGACTTGGTACCAACTGAATGAATATTGTGTGGTGCTTAAGTCGATGATCTCTTTGTCACATACAACAGACTTCATCTTGGCTAAAAATAATTATAGGTCTCTCTGTAAATGAATATATGCAAAGTGGTATTTGAAGCCTTTGTGTGCAGGGAGAGTTCCTGATAAGATCAGGTTGTCTCGTAATGTGATGGTGTAAGGAGCAACACTAATTTGGGAAGTAAAAACCGGAAGAACTGCAGATGGTGTAAATCAGGAACAAAAACAAAACTTGCTGGAAAAGCTCAGCAGATCTGATAGCATCTGTGAAGAAAAATCAGAGTTAATGTTTCAGGTCTAGTGACTAGTTCTGAGGAAGGGTTCAGATTTTTTTCTTCACAGATGCTGCCAGACCTGCTGAGCTTATCCAGCAACTTCTGTTTTTCTTACTAATTTGGGAAGATTTTAATGATTGTCGGTGGGACTACAGGGACAACTGTGGGACTGACAGTTAGTGGAGGGAGCAGAGATTTGGTCCTCCGAAGACCTGTACCATAATTTGAATCCTCTCCACCCTCAGTATCACTAATGTACTCTTGCTCATCAAGCTTATGGCTCTCTTCCAATATATTGTTCTCACTGTAGAGGCAAGTGATGCAACATGCTTGTTGTTTGATACCCTATTTCTAATCCTGTTTAGCCAAAAAGGTATGCATTTACATTTGATCAACCCTTGAATTTCCTGGACACGAGTCTCCTGCTTCATGATAAAAGAAAAGGCCAAGACTACCTGCAGTCAGGAGTGGGGAGAATCAGCATGAAAACCACACCCCCTTTCTCAGCAGTAAGAATGCTGTTATCTGTAGTTTATACGTCCAGCAACTGATATGACAGCAACTGAGAAAAGGTGGATGTAGGGTAGGTGGAGTAAGGTGGCAGGTAGACAAAGGGAAATGGTGATAGGTGGACAAGTCTTTAGAGTGACGATGAGGGTCAGTGAAGGGCTAAGCTGGCAGGTACGTGACTAGTTGGGGTGCCATGTGGATAAAGGGTTAAAGTGTCAGGTGAGTGAGGGAGGTATGGTGTCAGGTAAATGAATGAGTGCTTAGGGTAGGTTGAAGGGTCATTCAGAGGCTGGAGGATCCAGTCTGGTCAATGGGGTCTTGGGACGAGGTGGGAGACATCGGGAGTTTGTGGACTGATGTTGGGGGGTGAGTAGAGAATGATTAGCTGTAAAAAATAACCTGAAAGATCTGTGGATGCTGTAAATCAGAAGCAAAAACAGAACTTGCTGGAAAAGCTAAGCAGGCCCAGCAACACTTGTGAAGAGAAATCAGAGTTAATGTTTTGGGTTTCCAGAACTGAGGAAGGGTCACTGGACCCGAAACATTAACTCTGATTTCTCTTCACAGATGCTGCCAGACCTGCTGAGGTTTTCCAGCAATTTCTGTGTTTAGCTGTGAGTTGGGGGCTGTTGTCAGTTCCATTGTTACCCAGGAGCTACAGCAAATCTTTAATTCTCTATTAAGCTTACGTGATCTTCAACCCTCTGGAATCTTTAAGTTCAGGGGACCTTTTCAGAGGGTGTCAGAGGTCGTGTAATTAACCTAAGAAAATTTCAAGTCACTGGGCAATTCCTGTGGAGACAGCTGTATTGGAATTTTCACATGGTCTCGATATGCAACTCCAGTCTACTCTGTAGAAATGATAGTTCCTGGAATTTCTTGGTGATTAGTTTAAAAGAGAGTTGTCGATCTAACAGGAAACAGAGTCAGGATGACTGGGCCATTTTCAGATTGGTATTGTGGCTTCACCAATGTACAATTTATAGTAATGGCTTGGACGAACACTCTTAAGTGTGTTGTAATTAGATTTGCTGATGATACAAAGATAGGTTGGATAGCAAGTTGTCAGGAGGTCACGAAGGGTCTACAAAGGGATATAAATAGATTACGTGACTGAGTAAGCATTGAGCAGATTGAGTCTAATGTGTTAAAATATATAGTTGTCTACTTTGGCAGGAGGAACATAAAAGCAGAATGTCAGTTACCTGGAGAGAAGTTGCAGAATGATGTGGTACACATGGATCAGATTTGAGCTCCCTAATTAAGGAGGTGTATATTTACACTTACTTTAGAGGCAGTTCAGACAAGGTTCGTTAGACTGGTTCCTGGAGTGAAGGGGTTACTTATAAAGATAGGTTGAACAGTTAGGGTCTATAATCATTGAGTTTGGAAGAATGAGAGGTGAGCTTTTTGAAACATACAAGATTCTTCAGAGCCTGACAGAGTGGAAGAATTTAGAACCATTTCAAAATAAGGCATCAGCCATTGTAAACAAAGATGAGTAAGGACGTTTTCTCAAAGAATCATTAACCTTTGGAATTCACTGCCCCATAGAGCACAAGAAACTGGATCACTGAAGGCTGAGTGAGACAGCTTTTGATCAACAAAGGAGTTAAAGGTATTTTGGAGCAGGCTAGAAAGTAGAATGAAAGTCACAATCAGGTCAGCAATATTTATTTATTTTTTCATGAGATGTGTGCAAGGCAACTGTTTACTGCTATTGTTTATTACTCCTTGAACTGAGTGATTTGCTTGGCTATTTCAGAGGAACGTTAAGAGTCAACCACATTGCTGTGGATCTGGAGTCATGTGTAGGCCAAACCAGGTAAGGATGGACTTTTGTGATCAAAATGTGTCTGATGGTTGATGATAGCTTCTGAGTCTAGATTTCAATTCCATACTTTTATTAATTGAATTGAAATTCCACCAGTTGCCTTGATGGAATTTTTTACCCCAGTCTCCAGAGTATTAGTCTTATGTCTGGATTACTACTTCATTGATGTTAGCACTACACCAGTAATCCTCCCTTCCATGGAAGAATGAGCTATTATTTTGTTGAATGGAAGGACAAGCAGGTGTGGGAGTCTAATGGCCTGTTCCTGTTTCTTATGTTACAATGTATAATCTCTGCATGTTGTCTTCTGGTAAGCCTCCACTTTTCCCATGCACCTGGATGATTTTTTATTGAAGGATTCCAGCAGTCTGCGCTTCCACCCACCAACGGACTACTTCAGTATCTTAGGACTCACAAATGGTGCTGAAAATTGCGCAATTATCAGCAAACATCCTGATTGCTGGCCTTATGATGGAAGCAAGGTCATTGATAAAGCAGGTGATGATTGTTGTGCCTAGGACATTACCCTCAGGAACTTCTGCAGAGATGTTCTGGAGCTGAGATGACCGGCCTTCAACAACCATAACCGTCTTCCTATGTGCCAGGTATGACTCCAATCATCAAAGAGTTTCCCCCCGCCACCCCCAATTCCTAATAAATTCAGTTTTGCTGGGGTTCTTTGATGCTACACCCAGTCAAATGCAAGGTAAGAGTGATCACCCTCACCTCACCTGTGACATCAATAGAATGAGTGGAGCCAATGTAACATGAATATTCCATCGGAGCCAGTAGCTTATATATCTATTCATTTGGTGGATTATTGGGAACATTCATCACGGTTAGTAAGCTTCTTGAAAACAACATTATCTTTAAACAATTTGTCCTAAATGTGACAATGTGATTCATTCTTTACTATTCTTGACTATTACGTAAGATAAGTGCACATGGGGCGGGGGCCATGGGTACAAGGGTAGGTAATTAGTTTGGATAGAGAATTGACAAAAGGACAGAAAACAGAAAGTCAGAATAAACAGGTTATTTTCAGGTTGACAGGCTCTTACCATTGAGGTACTCAAGGATCAACTATTTACAGTCTATTTTTGTGACTTCAAAAAAGGGGCTAAATGTGACATAGTCAGACTTGCTCCTGATACAAAGCTAAATGGAAAAGTACGTTGTTAAAAGGACACAGAATGTCAGCAAATTGATATAGACAGATTTAGTGAATGAACAAAAACATGACAGACAGAGTATAAAATAGGGAGCTGTGAAATCATTCGTCCTAATAGAATGAAAAGGAAAACAGATATTTTTCAATAACAATCCATTAAAACAGTGTTCAGAAAGATTTGAATTTCTAGTTACTGGTCTCACATTCAAATCAGTGTTTCTTGTAGCCTAGACATGTTGCCATCTCCCTTTCTGTTCCTTCTCCTCACCCTCCTGTTCCTCAGAGTTCCTCACATGAAAGCTGGTGGCAAGGGCTGTCTGGTCATGATGAAAAGGCTGCATTGTTCCATCATCACCTCTTACAATGGAGAATTTTGATAACCCCCTTTACCTAACTGTGGAGTGCAAGCTGCAAGGTATCACAAATTTCTCCAACTCCAGTCCAAAATGCCAATCACAAAAATGTTCATCACCATCAAAGTGGTCTTTGCTGTGATCTGAGATTGCAATTATAACAAATAGCAACTTTCAGTGAGGACACCTGAAGTATAGACTTCTCATACATTGTTCCTCATTGAGGTTCATTAGGACAACTTTTCCCTGAACACTGTTACTGAATACGACCTCCTGCTAAGAATTCTTCTATTGTTCTCCCTTCTCATCTAGCACCCCTCTTCTAGCAGGTCTTCCAGCTCCATGTAGCTCTGTTCATTATCCCAGACATGCTGCATTCCGAGCGGAAGGCCTACTGGTGTTTCCAAGACCAGGCGCATTTGGTTTGTACAGTGTTTTTGAAGTCATTAAAATGTACTTCAGCATCTGTCTCAGTCTTTGCTATACACCTTTGGAACATTATAGTAAACCCCAAAGAGTTGTAGAATTGTCACAATGTCCAAAAATAATCTATTAACAACTAATCTGTAAGTAGCTGCTGATCCCTTTAAATAGTATCAGTTAGCTACAGGTGGGTGTTGTACTTCCTGCTGTTCAATGCTTTTTCAGATGTGCAAATTTAAAAAGAGATTTGAAGAAAGCAGATTATTGTTTGAACAGCAATAGATTGGGAAAGGGGCAGATGCAACAAGAGCTGAGTATCTTTGCGTTCCAGTTGCTGAAAGTAGGCATGCAGGCAGCAGGCAGTGAAGAAGGCAAGTGATATGTTGACCTTCATAGCAACAAGATTCGAGTACAGGAGCGGGAATGTCTTGCTGCATATGTACAAGGACCACACCTGGAATATTGTGTGCAGTTTTGGTCTCCTTATCTGACAGGGAAAACACAGAAAGGATGTTCCCGATGACCAGGGAGTCCAGAATCAGGGGTCACAGTTTAAGAATATGGAGTAGGCCACTTGGGACTGAGATGAGCAGAAATTTCTTCATCCAGAGCCTCTGGAATTCTTTGATACAGGAAGCTGTTGAGGCCGAAACATTGATTCCTTTCAATAAGGAGTTAGATATAGCTCTTAAGGCTAAAGGGAGCAAAGGTTATGGGGAGAAATCAGGAACAGGGTACTGAGTTGGATCATATTGAATGGTGGAGCAGGTTAGGAGGGTGAATGGCCTACTCCTGCCTCTATTTTCTATCTTCCTATGTTTTAAACCCTAAACAGGCAGCATGGTGCTGAATCATCATAGCATTCTGACTGACAACATCATCTTCCTGCTCTACAAAATTCAGCTGGAAGTCTACTTTGTAAAACTTTCTCAGATGACGTTCTGTGAGTGTCATGTCACAAGTGAGCCTGCAAACTGTGGACATCACGGTGGAGTTCTAACAGAGGGACAGAATACCCCCAAAAACACCTACAACTGGACCCTATTTTTTGGCACTTTAATGTTATCAGACAGAAGGTAACTGGAATTTGCACTTGGCCAGTGAAATCCTTATCCCGAAACATAATCTTTCATAAAGTCATTGTAATTCTCATCCTCATTCTTTTCCAGAAGCTTTTCTGGAAGGCCCCGTAGACCCGGTCTGTGGCTATAGTGTGTAACTTCCGATCCACCACATATCATTCTGCCAGTTCATCCAAAACAAAATCAGAGCTGTCTAGACATCTGCAACATTCCTTTAATCATTCAGTTGTGTAATCTGTTGTATTTCTCTCGTCTACAATGTACCTTGTTAAACGACCTCCCTGGGGATGAATGAAACTCCCACAGAGTTTCAGCAGCCAAGCTTTGAACAGTTAATGTACACCTTTCATGAATCAGCCTTGCTATCTGTTTTCAGTGTGAATAGTTGTGGAATCCTTGATTCCGTGAAGATTTATACCTTGTACACTTTGCCAGGAAAATAACAAGATAATGTTATGTTAGTGGATGCACACCACCTGTGCATTCAGCAACCCGTAACCCTTCCTACTCACATGGCAATGTGCATAGATAGCTTGCACATGATGTATTTATTTACATGCCTGAAAAAGAAAGGATCTTTCTGTCCAGCTATTGAACTGCCTGTGTGTAAAAGCATTGCTAAAATAGGCTATCTGATGCTTCTTTGATGCTGCATTGAACTGAAAATTGAATGATGCTGCTGATATATCCAACTACTGTGTGAATGACATTGCTACATTAAAGCTCAATGTAGTGCTGTCATTTCCCTCAGAGAACACCATTTGTATAATGTTCTTTGGCCACATTTCTACTTGCCTTCAAGCCTCTCTGCCTGGGGTCACCTGCTATTCAAGCTCCTCATCATTCAACAGGGACAGCAAATTACTTGGCACTGCATCCATGGAGGAAATCTCTGATTACCAATCTTTTAAAGTTATGAGAAACTTCTCTGACCATTCAATACTGCATGCCTCTCAGTTGCTTTAACTCTTACTTCAACTAACGATAATGTATTAGGCTAACATGTAAAATTTGTGGAGGATTCCTGTTTTTGATATTTTAATAATCATGAACACTATTCGTTTATACACTTGAAAAGGAGGAATCTGCAGTAGTAGAAGAGTATTGGGACTAATTAGATCGTTATTTCAAAATGTCAGCCCATCCACAATGGGCCAAATGGCCTCATAGTGTGTTGCAGGATTCTATGATTCTAACATAGAAAATGAATATTGATCCTTGGTTTATGAGTTGTTCTGAATTAATTTGCTTTATTCACCAACAGCTTAGGATCAAATGTTTAAGTTAACATAACAGAAGTTTAAGAAAAAGAAACATGTATTTATATAGCACCTTACATGATCTCCAGCAACCCAAATGAGAGAACATGTGAAATGCCATGAAACCTTTCATTGGCAGAGATTCAATGCAAATGTATGAATTTGCAACTTTATTCCTTCTTAGGACATATTTGCTTCTGGATTACTGTCAAGATGATGAATAAGAACTCCAAAGTACTACATACATTTTTAGCTTTTAATTCCAACATGCAATTTTTTTGTGATGTGGAGGTGCCGTTGTTGGACTGGGGTGGACAAGGTCAGAAGTCACACAACACCAGGTTATAGTCCAACAGATTTATTTGAAGTCACAAACAGGAAAGCTGACGTTTCGGGGTGGGACCCTTCTTCAGAAACGTCAGCTTTCCTACTCCTCTGATGCTGCCAGGCCTGCTGCGTTCCTCCAGCTCCACACTATGTTATCTCAGACTCCAGCTTCGGCATTTCTTACTATCTCTAAAAAAATACTGCCGATATAAATTCAATGGTGACCGGCAAAGAACTGTGTGGGACCCATGGAATGTTCCTCTCATAAAGTTTCAGGGAAACTTCAAAGAGAGACATATCAGGAAGAGATGAGGAGGCAGCTGACTGTCATGCCCCTCTCGGTGGAAAGCCACCTCTTACAGACAGCATCTTTATTGTTTTGCCATTGCAGGAATATACAAAAAAAATTATTAAAATCCAAACGTAACCTTTCATCATGTGTACAAGTGGAAGTAAGTGTGCTCATGAAAGACTGTGTACTGAGATTCAAATGTACCAGCCTCACTTTAAGTGCTAGTGCGCAGTGAAGATAACAATCAAAGAACCACCTACTATTCACTGCTTCATTGCAGATAAAAGGGCTTTCTTGCTCAGAGTCCTAGGAGCTAGCTAGCTAACAAGTCAGTCAAAGGAAAACAGGACAACAGAAGGACTATCTCACTGTGAACGCTGCCAGCCAATCACTGTACAAGGACTTCAGCAAAGCCAGGAATCCTGAAATCAACTGTTCAACCTGCAATGTTCAATTGTCTGCTCTTCATGAACCACCTACAAATCCATATATGCTTTCTTTTGGAATTGCTTCCTATTCTTAACCTGCGTGTATTTGTGTTGCATAATTATTTCTTTTAGCATTTACTAGCTAATAAACTCACTCTATTGTTGCTTCAAGAAAGCCTGGATAAATTGGCTGCTTTTAAAACATTGATCCACTTAGTCTGGGAGAAAGGCATTGACGAGGGAGGGATCCTTTTCAAACTAACCTTGTTGTAAACAATTGTTGGGGCAGATGAATAATAAAAAAAGGAAGCCAGTTCATCTCTTCTCACCCTGGGGCTTAATGATTTGGGGTATCTGTCTGGAACATTAATAACTTGGGGCACTTCACTCAGAATCTGGTTGCAACACTATCTGCTAAATCTCTGTAAATTAGACATTGCATTGCATTCTGTTAAGTGGTAAACACATTAATATTTATAGTAATAAAGCATTGTTAGAACTTACACAATTGCTTCAAGTGTGTGCTAATGTAGGAAGAAATATTACAAATTTCGATTTCATTGTCACTAAATAATGAATTTGTTGGCTTTAAGGATCAGTATTCTCAATGCCTTAAATCTAAGTTCTTGCAATGTATTGGCATTTTTGATGGTCTCAGACCCAGGGGAGAAGATATTCATACACAGATACTAATTTCCATTAATTGAAAATACCATTACCTTCTGCTGCATAGTACTCTGCCAAAAGTGTGTCCAACCTTCCACATAATTGTAAATTGCATGTTTTCAATGACAGTGAGAAAACATCATCAATTATTCAGAAATGCATTGAAAAGATTGATGTCGCAACATGCTGTCTGATGTAAACACTAAATGTAAGAATTCTGATCTCGGTAATAACAGCTTAACTTTAAAGTTATGTCTCAGTCTATTTCTTTCCATCCAATGGTTGTGACATTGATTGGTCACAATTACCTCAGTTGGAGAACCTGAAACTATTGCCAGTAGCAACCGTCACAAATTACACAAGTTTGATTCAAGCCATTCTATTACACAATATATACTAAGGCATTTGAAGATCTCGTTTTCAAAATTATTACAGGTACAAATAAAGTGGCACAATTCTGTCAATTGTACAGTACATAACTGATAGCTGGCACTCATTAAACTCATCATGCAAAATTTGAGAGTTAACAAATGGATTCTAAAAACAGTGAATCAGATGAACTGTGACTGAAACATGATATATGGATGTTGAACATCTGAATCTTCTTCCCCTAGGTTTCTTTGTTCAAACGATCAATTTACAAAAGAATGGCATTGTAGATACCACAGGAGGTGGGAGGCAGGGGATGAGACCTCAAACTAAGCACAAAGGAGACCAGCTGTTATTCTTTCATTCTCCTTTCATCTGCTTCTAGCTAATTTCATCTATTGACTTAGTAATTAACCACTACCTCTCTGAAGCACAATGACATTTAATAGCACACAACAGCCCCATTGCTCATAGGCGTAGGCGGGCTGCTGCTCATGAGCGGAGGCTTAAATTCAGGAAGTGCTTCCTTCAGTTACGGTTCTGATAAAGTAATCTTCACAGCATGACAATGACCCTTTAAAACTTTCTTCGCTGAAATACTTATATATAATTCACTTGTCAAGGGGCTAACCCAATGGCTCCAGCTGTAAATGAGTCTAAAATTCTCTGTCTGACCACTGGCTTCAATACCATTTACCTTAAACATATTTCAGCAGCCTTCATAAAGCCACTAAATTAAGTTGGACATCTGTCTTTAAAAGAGACACCTTAGTAACATTTATGCTGTTTTACACAAATGGCAGAGGTAAAAACTGACTTGTCCAGGTTATCCTGTCCTCCCTGAAGTGAGAAATCGGCATGTGGGAAGCAACAAGTTAAAAGTGGGGACGTTTACGCTCAAAATATAGGAAGAGCTAAAATGTTGTTAACAAAATAAAACTGCTGCACTTGATGACAGGAAAATTAGCAGAAATGTTCAGTGTAAAAATGAGCAATTGTGTAAAGTGTTTTTAATTTTTTTTTGTTCTGAGTTTACTGGCAGGCTTTCACAACACAAAAAAAAAGTTGGGTTGAACCATTCATTTCTTGCAAGTTTCAACTTATTAATGCAAATAATACCTTTATCATAAGAATCAAAATTACTTTAAACAGAGCTGCTGCATGTTAATGGTAAGTCTGAGAATTCTGACCCATAGCCACCATGTTAATGGGAAATTTTTCCATCATCTAACTTCGTTAGACTTTTCAGTTAGAAGAATGCAAAATATGTTTCCAGTTCAATTTTATTGGTATCGGATATGTACACTGCATATGTATAGCAATGAACAAAGCGTGGAGAATAAGTGAACAAAGTAACATATATTGAATGAAATAACGTGGGAAGATTTCCTCTCTGCACCAGCTGTGGTAAGGTACAAACAAATGCGTTATAATTTTTGCTATATTCAACAAGAGGGAGAAAATCTCCTGCAAAATGTTTGATCCTGGAAGATTCTTCATTTAGTTCTCTTGATTATCTGATTCTCAAAATGGCAATGAAAGCAACTCATGAGCAAATCTTGCACATCCTGCCATTTCAGTAAACAAGTGAACCACAATTTCACTGAAATTGCATCCTGACAAATGAAACTTTCACGGATCCTGAAAAAGAACAACTTTCACCCATTTCATTAAGCAAATTAATTAGTTAAAATACATACAGAAAGGAAAATACAAATAGCGAGTTTAAACTCATGGGTTTTGTACAATCCTATTACATTGGCAAATGGTTACCATGACAATTACTGAATTTAGTCATCCAAAAAGGATGCCTTTTCACAGGTGGAGTTTTCATGTTAGCTATATTGTTCAAGTTGATTTTTCATTGCATTCTTTGAAGGTAGAATAGACTTGAAGTGTAGTAGTGAAGTGTAGGTGCTTAAGTAGAACTGCATTCAACCTGATTTGCCCTGTTAAGATCAATGCTCGGTTACTCGGAGTAAATGGTCTAAATAGAAGCTCCCTGAGCTCAACTGTGTTGAGGGAAGTTCATGGATATTACCAATTGCTTGTAAATTCCTAATTCAGGGCTTTGGGTCCATTTTTTGATTATGAGTGGCTACCTAACTGAAATAAGGCTGGGGCTCCAATTATCCATTTCAGGACCCAAATGGTGGCAAAGCACCAGCCTAAGTTCAGCAATAAGTGATCTGACACCATTTAGGAAGCACGGCCATGATGTTTAATCTGACAGAATTTCCCAGGCTCCTCCATATATTTAATTCTTCTTCTGCCTCTCCTGTTATGACAATGACAATTTAGTTGCACCAGCATTGAGAATTTCCTCTTCAGCATTGGCAGGTTCCCACATAGTGATGGGAATAAGATCAGGAATCTACCTCAACTATGAAGCGCCATGAATATTTTACATTTTACATGACCTCCCTCACAAAGAAAGTGAAGGTGCAAGTGTCCAAGTGCTGAATATAATGCTGGAAAGTGTACAAGAGAAATGTTGGCCCTTATTTCAAGGGCATTGGAATATATTGGAAGTCTGACTTGTACATAGTACTGATGAGACCACATCTAGAGTATAGTGAGCAATTTTGGTTGTCTTATTTAAGAAAATACGTTGGTAGCTCAGAGATGGTTCACTTGGATAATCAGTAGTGTGGGGAGATTGTCTTAATAGCAAGGGTTAAACACATTGGAACTCTACTCACTGGAGTTGAGAAGAATGAGAGGTGATCCCAATGAAACTTGTAGCATTCTTAAGGGGCCTGACAGGGCAAATGCTGAGAGGATATTTCACCTTATGGGAGAGTCTAAAACCTGAGAGCATTGTCTGAGAATTAAAAGGCACCAATTTAAGACTGACAGGAGGAGGAATTTCGTTTCTCAGAGGATTGCGAATCTTTGGAATTCCTTGCCATGGAGAGCTGTGGGGCAGAGCCCTTGTGTATACTTAAGGCTGAAATAGATAGATTCTTGATCAGTAGGGGAATCAAGGGTTATGGACAAAAGGCAGGAAAGCTAATGTTCCTATTTCTTATGGTGTTAAGGTCTTATTGAGTCGAGCAATTACAGGAATGACGAGTGACAGTTATTGTGATAGGCTGGAGAAGTTTATTCACTATAAAGCAGAAAAGTCTAAAAGGAAAATTGATTTGGGGGTTTAATACAGTGAAGGGTTTAGGTAAAGTAACTAAACAGAATTTGTTTCCAGTTTTTGAAAGATCAATGTCTGAATGATGCAAAATAAAGATGACTGACCAAAAAAATCCAGTAGCAACATAGGAAGAAATCCTTTATGCAGCAAGTCATTAGATTTTTGAAATCAGTGGTTGATAGAGCGGTGCACTGGCAGCGTTTGAAAATGAGTTGATAAATGTTAGGATTGGATAAGGAATAAAAGGGAAGCTTATGGCAGATACCATAAGGCTGAAGTCTTAGAGGAGAATAAGAAATGCAGAGGGTAACTTAAAAAGAGAAATTAGGAGAGCAAAGAGGGGGTCATGAAAAACACTGGCCAGTAAAATAAAGGAAAATTCAGAAGAGTTTTATAACATATTAGGGTCAAGCAGATGACTGGTGAAAGAGTAGGGTGCTTTAGGATCAAAGTGGCAATCAGTTGTGTGGAGTCAGTTGTAGAGGTTTCTTATTACTATGCATCTGTATTCACTGTATGAAGGATGATGTAGTTACAAAAATGAGAGACCGAGACTGTGATAAACTTGAACAAATTAGAGTTAAGACATTTGAGGTTTTGGCAGTTTTATTGGGCTTAAAAGTGGATGTACCACGAGGCACAGATGAAATGTATCCGAGGCTGATGTGAGAAACAAGGGAAAAGATTGTGAGGGCTAGGTTGTTCATTTTCGAATCCACTCTGGCCACAGGTCCCAGAGGAACTGGAGGGTTGTTAATATGGCACCATTGTTCAAAGACAGTGGTCGGGATAAATCAGGAAATTATAGACCAGTTCATCTCACATAAGTGGTAGAAAATCTATTGGAAAAAAATTCTGAGGGGCAGAATTAGTTGCTACTTGGAGAGGTAAGGATCAATCAAGGATAATCAACAGGGCTTTGTCACAGAGAAATCAAGTCAAACAAATTTCATTGATTTTTTTTGAGGAGGTAACTGTGTGCATAAATGAGAGTAAACCATAATATCAGCTAAACTGCACCTTGGCAAATTAAACCGTAAAGGATCCTATAAGTAGAGATAACAAGGTGTAGAGCTGGATGAACGCAGCAGGCCAAGCAGCATCAGAGGAGCAGGAAAGCTGACATTTCGGGCCTAGACCCTTCTTCAGAAAAATCCTCCCTGCCTCCCTGTCTTTCCCTATTTATTTCAGAACCCCCTTCCCCTCTCCCATTTCTGAAGAAGGGTCTAGGCCCGAAACGTCAGCTTTCCTGCTCCTCTGATGCTGCTTGGCCTGCTGTGTTCATCCAGCTCTACACCTTGTTATCCCAGATTCTCCAGCATCTGCAGTTCCTACTATCTCATGATCCTATAAGTGAATATTTTCATTAAGTGCCCTGAAAGCAAAAAACTTTGATCATGTGATTAAAACACATTTTAATCCTATGTTATTTGCATAAACAATTGGGGTGCTTTGACATAGGTGTTAGGCATCTCCCACCATTCAGTTAGATTGTTGCTATCTTAACTTCACCTACTCATCATGGTTCCATGATACCATTGCTTAACAAAAATGTATCAACCTCAGTTTTAAAATGTCCAGCTGACCCCCAGCTTTAATAGTTTCCTTCGTGTGTTTTCTTCAGTTTTTGTGGCAAAATCTACTTTCTGACATTACCCTTCACCACCCTGGCTGTAACTGTGAAGTTATATCCAGTTCCTCTGGATTGCCCATCAGTGAAAATAATTTCTGCCCATATATCTTAATTAGCTCCTTTGAGTTAAAATTCCTCTGTGAATTAAAAAGCTCAATTCGACCAACCCTCAATCATCGATTGTAAAGAGAATCTGAGTCTAGTCTAAACATGCTGTCCTCAGCATTGAATTCTTTTAGTCTCAGAATCATTCCAGTGAATCTGCAATGCAACCTGTTCAAAGCCAATGTGCAAAAACCACCTGATTCTGGTACAACCCCCATGTAAACTCTAAAATTGCAGTGTTGGCAATATTATGACCAAATCTGTCCACAGTAAAGGCACCTTGGCATGATGGTATAGAGAGCTGGCCTTGCAGATAATTGTAAGGCTATACCAGGTACTCACTGTGATAGGGTCCCAGGAACTGGAAACTAAGTCCTGGGAGCTAAGTTGGAAACCTAGGTTGTAATTATTTCATGTCACAGAACTAATGCACACCCAAAGCTTACAAATATGGGAGCTTAAATTCATTGATGACCCAAATCAGATTCGGTGGCTGGCTAGAATGGAAAAGGATGAACATCAAATTAATTTCATCCTTACTCCTCCTTGTCATCATAATCCAGCAATACGGTGAATGTGAAATAAACGTGGTGGACTACATCCTTCCAGTGTAGGTTGTTTGCCTGCACACAGTCCACCATTGGAAATCTTGTTTTATTATACCTCCAAAGAAAAGTGTAATTGTATTTAACTTCTTGAAGCTAACACCTATGGGGAGTCACTTAATGTAACGTACTGGTATGTTATGGTACTGACAAAGTGAGCTAACTTCCTTGAACAAGCCTAGAACTTTCTTGAACAGACATTTGCCATCATCATTCACCCAACTGGAGACAAAGATGAGATCAAAGTTTGTAAATGTAGACAGGAACTGCAGTGAACAAGAACATTTATCTCCCGGTGCTCCAATGCCAAAGATCTTGACTGAATTGTGCAAGGCATGAACTTCATACAGTTTCCTTAGTGAATGGGATGCTTGTCACATTATACCCTGCAAAGGAAACTCGAGGTCACAGGTCTCTTCACAATAAGAATGGCTTCCTTGAAGGTGAATAAATCCCAGGACTGGATGAATTGTATCCTGGACTGTTAAAGGAAGTCAGGAAGAATAATCCTGAGGATTATTTTCCAATCTGCACTCGATACAGTTGAGATACCAGAGGACTATAAATCTGCAAACATTGTAATATTATTCAAAAGGGGTATAAGGGAAAGGCCAAATACTTACAGGCCTATCAGTCTGATCTCAGTGGTAGACAAACCGTAGGAATCATTAATGAGAGTTAGGATTAACTGTCACTTGGAGTGGCATGGATTAAGCAGGGATAGTCAGCATTGTTTTATTAAGGGAACATTATGTCTTACTAGATGAAGGTTTTAAAGGTGCAACAAGGGAGGTTGACGATGGTGGTGCAGTGGATGTTGTCCACACGGAATTGAATAAGGTATTTGACAAGGTCCCAGCTCTCAGACCGTTAAGAAAATTTAAAGCCCATGGGATACAGAGGAGTTGGCAAGTTGAGTCAAAAATTCCTCAATGACAGGAACTAAACAATAATGTCTGATGGATGTTTTTGCAAATGGAAAGCAATTTCTGGTGGTGTTACACACTGGTCAATGTTCTATCCCTTGCTGTTTATGGTATGTATTAATGATTTAGACTTGAATATGAGAGGTCTGATTAGGATTAGATGACTCAAAGATTGGCCAAGTAGTTGATAGTGGAGAGGATAGGAAGATATCGATGATTTGGTTAAATGGCTAGAAAAATAGCAAATGCAATTCAATCCAGAGAAGTTTGAAAATAGGAGCAGAAGTAGGCCATTGGTCTCATCAAACCTGCTTCACCATTCAATATGACCATATCACATACTCTTTCAACACCTTGCTCTCTCTCTCCCCATACTCCTTGAAGCCTTTAGTATCTAGAAATCTATCTACCTCTTTGTAAATACATTCAGAGATGTCTCCTCCATGGCCTTGTATGGTAGAGAATTCCTTAGGTTCAGAATGGAACCTGTTCCATCGTGTCTGGAACTATGAAAAAGACTTCTTACATGCATTGGGTAACTTACTGAAAACTTTGAAAGGACTTCATCAACACTCAGACAACATTTATTGTGGAAATTCTCTTTGTTTGAGGTTCACCAGTGGTAAAGAAGTGTTTGTTAGGGGCACCCTTGTTAGTGTCCTTCATGGCTGGAGGAGGAGTTGGAATAGGACATAAGGCCCAGCTGAGCAGCACCAGCTGCTACAGGGAAGAGGGATAACACGGAAGGTAGTGTTTGTTGTTTACTGATGTACAAGGGGTCCCTGATTTACAAGCGTCTGGCTTATGAATGCTTGTACTTACAAACAGGATCCCGTACAGGGATGTAACTTTAAAGACCCAACATACGCATGTTTCCTGGACTTCTGAACGGCTGCTTTACCATTTCCTGCTCTGTGTTCTGACTCGTGTACAACTCGACTTGCAAACACACCCCAGCACGGAACCCTTTTTCAACCAGGGAACTGCCTGTACAGGATTCCTCCTCCGCACCTCCTCCACCAGAATCTTCAAGTGCTGCATCCAAGAACCTGTATGCCTTTTACATCAGTTCCTGGACCATTCTGAAATAGGCCGTTGCATATAGCTCAGTATACTCCACACCATCAGAGGAAATGTCTGCATGGAGATCACATGCATTGCTCCTCAGAAATTGCATCTCATCAGCACTTGAGTACTGAACCTCGAGCTTTGGGGTTTAGCACATCTGGGGAAGTGCACATCATGGTAATTCACAATAAGAACCAAATTTGAGTGTTCAGATAAAAAGTTTAAACACGTTAGTTATTTTAGCACTATGGCCACTTTCCTTTCTTTCATCTTTTTAGCCAAAATAACTCCCTTAGAATCTGATCTTGTTTTGGCTGATGCCTTCTTTGCACAGGGAAACTGATGATCATTTTGCTACTAGCAAGTACAGCATCTGTTGCTTCTCTGAGGTATTCATAGAATGCATTCTAGCTGATCTGACAGATACCTCTGTGTTGGAGTTAAAGCTGTGGTAACAGTCACAGCTACAGGAACAGCAACAACAACAATTATTTAAACAGCACCATTAGCATAATAAAAAAAACCAGGTGCTTTTAAGGAGTTTTATAAATCTAAGTTAGATACAAATTTATAACAAGGAATGTTAGAGTAACTGGCCAAGAATTTGGTCAATGATGAATTTCTTACCAAGTGACTTAAAACTGGAAAATGAGATGGAGAGTTTGAAAAGTGTAGGGAAGGCATTCTAGAGTTTAGGTTCAAGACTATTGAAGGCACAGATATGATTGGTGGAGAAATTAAAACCTGTTCTGAGGGAGAATCACTAGACCCGAAACATTACCTCTGATTTTTCTTCACAGATGCTGCCAGACCTGTTGAGTTTTTCTAGCAACTTCTGTTTCTGTTCCAAATTAAAACCATGGATTCAGAAGAGAACAGAATCAGAGGAGTAGAGATATTTCACTGGGACTGAAGATTACAGAGGTAGCAAGGAACAAAGCCTGAGATTTGTAAGCAAAAGGAAAATTTTAGAATACAGATCAGTGATCGCTTGTGTGCAAGGAGAATGGAAGTTGTTCCAAGTTAAGAAACGGGCAGCAGAACTTGGGTGATCTCCTGTTTATCAAGGGTAGGATGTGGAAAGCCACTCAGGAGTTCATGGGGATAGTCAAGTCTAGAAGTAATAAAGGCATAAATGAGGATTTCAGCAGCAGATGAGATGAGATACCAGCAGAAGTAGAATTAGGTGGTGTTTGCCACAGATGGAAGGTCCATAAGACCATAAGACCAAAAGACATAGGAGCAGAAATTAGGCCATTCAGCCCATTGAGTCTGCTCCACCATTTATTCATGGCTGATAAGTTTTTCAACCCCATTCTCCCACTTTCTCTCCATAACCCTTGATCCCCTTGATAATCAAGAACCTATCTATCTCAGTCTTAAATGTACTCAATGACCTGGCCTCCACAGCTTTCTGTGACAGTGAATTCCATAGATTCACCACTCTCTGGCTGAAGAAGTTTCTCCTTATCTCCATTCTAAATGGTCTTCCCTTTACTCTAAAGCTTTGCCCTCGGGTCCTAGTCTCTCCTGCCAATGGAAGCATCTTCCTGAACATTCACTCTGTCCAGGCCATTCAGTATTCTGTAAGTTTCAATTAGATCCCCCCTCATCCTTCTAAACTCCAATGAGTATAGTCCTAGAGTCCTCAAACATTCCTCATATGTTAAGCTTTTCATTCCTGGGACCATTCTCATGAACCTCCTCTGAACCTGCTCCAGAGCCAGGTCAGATGCTCATTCAATCTCAGACAAGATTGCAACTAGATTGGCTGAATCTCAATTTGGAAGCTAGGAGGTGGAATTTGAATGAAAGGCTGAAGACAATGGTTTCAGACTTCTGAATATTTAATTGGAGGAAATGTCTGTACTTCCAATATTGGATATCAGATAAACAGCCTAGTAATTTAGTGAGAGCAGAGGAGGAGATTTTAGTCAAGGTGGCTTTGAGGCAGAACTGGGGTAGAACCATACATGTGAAAACTAAAACCTCGCTTTTAGAAGATGTCACCTAGAGGCAGCATGTAGATGAAGCCAGGGATAGATACTCGGATTTAAACACAATTAACACAAGATTTAATGATGCAGAAATGAAAATAGAAGACATCAATAGCAATTCTTTACCTTAAATAGATTAGGTCGATAAGAATAGAAACAAGTAAGAGCAGTCCCAGTGTGCCAGATGACTTTAAGAAGGTATTGTGGTCAATCACTCAAAGCTGTAGATAGGTTGAGAAGGAGATGCCTCATCCTTAATATAGTCAGTCAATGCGACTTTGATTAGAACTGATTCAATACGGTGGCAGCAGCGGAAACTTGATAGAAGGGTTTCAAAAACAGAGTTCTAGGAAGGATGTGTATGGATTTAGGTGGTGACAATATGTTTGAGGATTTTGGAACGGAAAGGGAGGTCAGAGATTGTGTAGTAGATCACAAGGATTGTGGAGGCCAAAGTTGATATTTTGATGAGAGAAATGATGATAGCAGCTTTAAAACAGACAGGGACAAGACCCGAAGAGAGAGAGTTTACAGCATCAATTAACATGGGGATCAGGAGGGGAACATGAGTAGCTGGCAATTTAATGGAAATAGGCTTGAGGGAACAGTGGGTTGGTCTAGAGGACAGGATGGGATCTGAGAAGCCACAACAGGAAATAGCAGAGAAACTCAAGAAAGATATGAGTTCAGGGCTGGAGTGAGGGGGAATGTTAGAAGATGTTTGGCCCATTGGGCTAGTGGAAGAGAAGGATGTGGCAAACAAATCATGTTGGGCCTTTGAAAGTGATGACCCTGTGATAGTGATAGTCCTGTGGTACATTCCATCACGGATATAATTCTGCTAGTATCATTGTATTTGTCTTTGCCACTGCCACTAAATTGTCTTCCTTATCTAAAGGATGCTAAGGAAATCCCTCAAAGGAATTGTTCAAAGCCAAGAGGTAAAAACATTAGGGTAGATTTTAGTCAAATAGATAACCGACAGGGTATGCTCTCAGGAGGTATGATCCAGTTTTTACAATGGGAATTAGAACCATACTGATAATGGGAATATGTCATTGGAGATCACAATAGTGTTAAGGTTGTTCCAACAAGCATCGCAGTCTTTCCCAGGAATTGAAGACCTTTCACAGAAGGGAGGGATGTGTCTTGTCTCACACTATCTTTATAGAGGACTGTGAGAGGATAAGGAATTTGAGCTTAGTGACAGAAACATTGTTTTTCCAAAAGCTCCATTGAGTATTGTCTGGAGATTCTTCCTTGTCAAGTTACTGCAGCTTCGGTAGGTTCTTTACATCTGCCTGCAACCTGCAGAGGGAATTACAAAAGTTCCCTGGCTTTAAAGGTACATACAATTGTGTAAAAGAACATACAGAAACAGCTATAGGTCCGTGTGACCATTTTAAAAGCACAACGGTGATGAAGTGAAACTGAACAGAGCGTATCCACCTGACCTGGTGTATGCACATACTCCTGCCTGGCTAATGTTTTAGAGATCCCCAGAAGGAATCGAAATCACTAAAAAAAAACAAGGGCAGCAGAGAACTTTACCGCCAGAACTAGACTTGTGCTGGCATTTAACACAACTTTTGATATTCACATAGTAAGCCACAGATGTGGTTAGTTGCAAAAAACCCTTCAGATAAAGGGGTCTGCAGAGAGGTCCTCGTTGAACCTGAGCTGTCTGTTAATTCTTTTGAGGACTGTAATATTCAGTAGTTGCATTCTGCTTCTCTCCAGATGTAGTAGTTCACCAACTGAACTTTCCAGAGTTCATTTTCACCTTGTTTGAGTAATATCAGCATTACCCCCAACTCTTTGTGCACAAACCTTAGCTCACTGAATGAAAAGATGGGCAAAACTCATGAAACCCACACTGAAAACGTGTTGACAGATGGGAAATGGTTTATAAATGATACCAGTATGGACCACCAAGGGGATCGTGGGAAGGCTTTAAGGCAAGGTATGTGTCAGCATATGAGTTTTAGAGGCACAGAATAGTAAATTTCCTCACTAAAAAAGGTACTATTCCATCGCAGTGCCTCCAATACCCAGGAAAACATCAAAAAAAATGGATCTCCTCAATTATTAGAGGAGAGGCAAAACATTCCCAAATCCTCAAACTTCTGGGTTTCATTTAACATTCATAAATATCTGAGGAAAGTTTCAGGAAAGTCAAAAGGAGAATTCTAATGCTGTTAACACAGCCGAATCAGGGGAAAAGCAGTTGCACACATACATGCAGCACAGTGCAGCCAGCATGCTAATGAACCTTACAGTTGTCGCACTGCCATGCTATCACCGTTACAATCATAGTGCCGCTTCCTTAGAATCGAGCTGCCATGGCACATGCTCTAAAAAAGAATTGATTCCAGAAAGATATTTACATTTATCGATCAGTAATGTGCTTTTAAACAGACCTGCGCACCTCAGCCTAGATGCACATAAAATGCATCCATTGATGAGCTGACCAGTCATTTTAAATTATCATGACCGAGTTCAAAAACAGCAGAATGCGTCAATGCATCTTGTAGCTCATTTTCCGGTCAGGTAATTCACAGACGTGTCTTCCAAGCCAAAACCCCCTCCTCCACCAATGTGTGCTCCCCTTCTTCAACCCCCACCTATCCCTACACACCAGAACATTATATGTGGACCAGTACATACATCTAACATTTGACTGTATCAGTCAGAATGTTAAAATATGTTGTGCCAGTTTTACATTGTTCAGTCAAATTTGCTTTTATTTTGAAATGGTATTCCCTTATATAAGCCCATATTCATCCTATACATTTAAGTGTCCCAGACTGAAACAGAAGTGCCTCAGTGAAGCTTTAGGAAAAATCACATTAATTAGTATGTTTCAGAATAAAAGCTCATTTATTTTCAGCAGTGCTCCCCCATCCTTATGTCAAAGTCCAATCTATAGCAATATTAGGAAACAGCAATGCCCTGGTAAATGCTCAGAGTATGCTGAAAATACTGCAGTACTGTGCCAGCAGAAACCCAGTGCTCGACATTTTCAAAGTAAATAAGGTTAAAACAAGGTTAAAGACTAGTTTCACAGTTAAGAGAGGAAGGGGATTCTTATGTTGATCAAGGTTTTATTGTTTTCACATTCATTGGATGGTCAGTATATTAGGATAATGACACATTGAGTGATCCATCAATAATGTACTGCAGTACTAATGTGACCGATACAGATCAAAAGCAAGACATGATCACGGGTTCTGTTAAATCTGGTTGGCATTTCCATTTAATAATATTGTTCTTTTTTATGTTTTGCTTTCTGTTGCATAGGTGATTGTGATAAAAATTGTTAATAAATTGGTATTTGGGTACATGGATTTGAGATGGAGGAAAAACTGATTTTTAGTTTTAGTTCTGTGAAGGTGACTTTTTTTAGAAGTCAGAAAGTCATGTTGGACAGGGAGATTGAAATAGCCTTGCTAAGAAATCATGCGACGTAAGCTAAATGGCTCAATAAATGTTTTGGTGAGATAATTGCTGTTTATGTTTTTATAATCAGAGAAAGGTGACGGCAGGGACCAAAAGCAGGTTGAGTTCAGAAAAAAAGATCCATTCCAGCAGAAGGGCAATTTTTTGTAGTTTGTGGAATTCTTCAAGTCTGGAAAATCTGAGCTGGAAAGTACTCTTAGGCTGTTTTGGAAGATCAAGTTGACAGAGTTGGAGTTAGCTTAATAAAAACCAAAAGAACTGCGGATGCTGTAAATCAGGAGCAAAAACAAAGTTGCTGGAAAAGCTCAGCATCTGTGGAGGAGAAAATAGAGTTAACGTTTCGGGTCCGGTGACCCTTCCGCAGTGTGTGTGTTGGAGTTAGCTTATGTTTTTTTTTTCTGAGAGTTCAGTAATGAAAAGCTATAGAGTCAAAGAGGCCTTCAGTGTGGGAAAAGTCCCCTCAGCCCATCAAGTCCATGCTAGTTAAAAACATACACCTCACAGTCCTAATCCCATTTTGCAGCATTTGGCCCATAACTTTGTATGACTTGGTATTACAAGTGTACTTCTAAATACTTCTTAAATATTGTGAGGGTTCCTGCCTCTACCACACTTACCGGCAGTGCTTTCAAGATGAGTCAGTTTGTTCACAGGATGTGGCGATCACTGGCTAGGCCAGCATTTATTACCCATCGCTAATTGCCCTGGAAAAGGTGTTGGATCTACTTTCTTGAATGACTGCAATCCTTGGAGTGTAGGAATACCCACTATGCTATTAGGAAAGGAGTTTTGGGATTCTGATCCAGTAACAGTGGAGGTATGGTGACATAGTTCCAAGTCAGGATGATGTGTGACTCAGAGAAGAAGTTGCATGTGGTGGTATTCCCAAGCATCTGCTGCTCTTGTCCTGTTGGATGGTAGGGATTGTGGGTGTGGAAAGTGTGCTGTTGAAGATGCCTTGATGAGTTACTGTAGCATATGCTGTAGATAGTACACACAGCTGCCCCTGTGCATTGGTTGTGAAGGTTGTGAAAGTTGAAGTTGGTGGATGGGGTACCATTCAAGTTGGCTGCTTTGTCCTGGATGATGTCCAAGCAAGTGAAGAACATTCCATTACACTTCTCACTTATGAATTGTAAATGGTGGATAGGCATTGAAGAGACAGGAGGTGAGTTGCATGCCCCAGAATGCCTAGCCTCTGACCTTCTCTGTAGAACAGTATAGATATGGGTGGTCCAGTTCAACTTCTGGTCAATGGTAACACCTGGATGTTGTTTGTAGGGGTTTAAGCAATGGCAAATCCTTTGAATGTCATGGGGCAATGGCTAAATTCTTGCATGCTCGAAATGGTCATTGCCTGCCACTGTGGGTGCAAGTTTTACTTACCACTTTTCAGCTCAAACTTAGATGTTATCCAGGTCTTGCTGCATATGGAAATGGACTGCTTCAGTATCTGAGAAATAGCTTATGTTGCTGAAAATTGTGCAGTCATCGGTAAACATACCCTCTGTTGACCTTATGATGGAGGAAGGTCATTGCTGAAGCAGCTGAAGATGATAAGTCCTAGGACATAACCTAGTGAGGAACTCCTACAGAGATGTCCTGGTGTTGAGATGACTGACCTCCAACAACCACAAAGATCTTCCTTTCTGCTAGGAAAGACTCTAACCTGTGTGGAGTATCCCCCATGATTCCCACTGGCCACAATTTTGCTCAAGTTGCTTGACATTATACTCCAGCAAACACAGCTTTGTTATGAAGTCCAGTGATGTCAGCTTAAGATTTCTTTCCAGATCTCACATCTGGAAGTCTAGTCTCTTGTCCACATTTGCACCAAGATTGTAATGTGATCAGGAATCTATTGCTCTGGCAGAACCCAAATTTGGGCAGTTTATACCTTTGCAAGTTCCATTTGATAGCACTATCAACAGCCACTGCCATCACTTTGCTGATGATACAGAGAAGAGCACTATGGTAACAATTGGCCGAGTTGGGTTTGTCCTCCTTTATGTGCAAAGAAATACTATGTTAGTTGAGTACAAAATAAAAGTGGAGATGGGAATAGTAGTTCACTGGAGCTGGGTGTCTATAATGGATATTGCTGAGAATAGGAGTTAAATCATTTCTTTTTGCTCTCTACAATAGGAGTTTTCCAAATTGTCTTACATAGCTTTGTACTACGTGGCTTTGTTTTATTATTTTCTTTCATGTAATAAACATTTATTTTCTTTTATTAAAAGTACATTGACGGACTGTATGAATACGTTCAATAACTGATCACCATGGGAACCAAACTGCAAAACTAAACCTTATGGTTTCTCAAGCCACTCTGGAATCTGATTTGTCAAGTACTACCAATAGCTGGGATTGTAACAATGATACACTAGCTCTACATTGTAGTGACATTTTGATTCCAACTAACTGCATTACTCACCTCCCTACTCCTCCTAATGCTGGAATAATTATTTTGTGTTCCAGTGAGATCTACTTTAGGTTGAAGTACATTAAGTCACAGGTAGGGCACATCTAAAAAAGCACATCTAGATAATCTACATGTCCCTCTTTAAACATCCTGTATCACTGTGGATGATAAAGAGAATGAGACAGGTTTCTCATCCCTTCTTTTCATGAAGTCACTTAATTGCCTTGTAAAATGAATTCCTAAGAAATCAAGATTATGCTGTTCAGATTGACTGTCACTTCTTTTTATTTCAAAGATATACTTTATTCATAAAAAAATTTCCGTACGTATACATTGACACAAAAGCAGTTTGGTTCTTCACAGTTGCATATCAAGTAAACACCAAAATGTTGGAGGTTTGACCATTCCCAAAACCAAAGACCTCTCTTACATCCACAATACTAATATTTATATATAGTTGACACAGCAGGAGGGTCTAATAACTGAATGGACCCCCATTTACCTTCAGCCGAAAGACCTCAGATGGTGGTCTTTCCCCAATCTGCTTTGACGGCAGCTGCCCCAAGCTTTAGAGCATCTCTTAGCACGTAGTCCTGGAGCTTAGAATCAGTCTGAAACACTTGGTCAGAGTCAACACCTTGTTCTGGAAGACCAACAAGGAGCAAAAAGCATCCTTCACTGAGCTGATGATCCTCCAGGTGCAGTTGATGCTTGTCTCAATGTGCGTCCTGGGGAACAGACCGTTGAGCACAGAATCCCGTTTCACGAAGCTACTCAGGATGAATCTCGATAATAGCCATTGCATCATCCTCCAGACTCCCCTTACAAAGGCACATCTCAAATGCTTTCTCACCATTGAATCACAAGGTTCTCATACTAGGGCTTGAGTGTGAAAATGAATGTTGACACCCCAGTGTAGTCCTGGGGGTGAACTGCAATGTCAGAGGTGCTAGCTTACAGATTGGTCACCCACTTGGTCAAGTGGATCTAAAAGATTCCTTGGCATTATGTCAAAGAAGAGCTGGGAGGTAATCTCTTGTGGCCTAAACAGTGGAATTGACCCTGATGCTGTAAGGCAGCAATGCTAACCACTGAGCCACTGTGCCGCCCTATTTATCCTTCAATTGGCATCACAAAAACAGATTATTCAGTCATTGTCACGATGTTGTACGTGGGAGGTTCGTGTGCACATAGTGGAGGCTAAATTTCCATAAATCACATCTGTGCTGCATTCCAGACAGCACTTCATTGACTGTAATGCATTTGGCAATGTCTGCTAGTTCCATTTGGTAGATAGCAGGAATAATTCCAACAGATTACCAAAAAAAAAATAGAACTGTATAAGTGATGCCCCATCAGAAGCCAGGAAATCCATTGTTAGTCTATTTGAGGCTCCAAACAATCATGCTATACATAATCACTTTCTGATTCTGAATGACATAATTAACTTTTCCAGGTGATTCAGCATATATGCCCATTGGAACTTCTGGGTTATTTATCTTACATAGATGACACACTGAACCAACTAGACAATAAGGGGAAAGTTCTGCTTCTTTCTTTGCCCCACCCTGTGCCACATGTCAACTTTATAAAAATTAAAATTATTCTTTAAAGCCAGTTCAATCTTCTTTGTATTTTAATTCATCATATTCAATAATAATATATTGCTGCCTTGGCCTAGAATTCAATAAATATGAACCTACCTGTTAATATTTGTTTCAAAATTGAACAATAGTTAACTGGAAGTGTCGGGTTCAGCTTATCTTCTTTGGAAGAATAGCTATCTGATGATACCTTTGCAAATACAATATTGCTTGCCACATCATTTATTCGTTTTGCAAACAACTTCTGTTTTACATAATAAACACGGAAAGAGCAGTATTGCATCAAATGGGCCCAATGGGTTTACTTAGTGTGAACGATTTGTAGCTTGTACTGTTTAGTCTACCACACAATTTCTTCTGTAACTGAAATGTAGTTATTGCTGACAAACGTCTGGTATATTTGCACTATAGCAACTGAAGTGCAATTATGCAAAATACTCACATGCAAAATAAGCCTGAATTGTCGTTGTCATCATTAATTGCAAGAAAGCAAATGTGCAGTTGGTACGAGCAGTAATTCCTGGAGTAATAATTCTCAACCGTTCTCTTACCTGTGAATGCAAGTCTTAAAATTGCCAGAAACAAAAACAGAAATAGCTGGAAAAGCTCAGCAGGTCTGAGAAGGGTTCTGAATAGAAATGGACTCGAAATGTTAACTCTACTTTCTCTCCACAGATGCGGCCAGACCTGCTGAGTTTTTCCAGCAATTTCTGTTTTTGTTTCTGATTTCCAGCATCTGCAGTTCTTCCTTTTTTTTAAATTGCCAAAGTTGCATTTCACTGATGTCAGGCAAAAGAGCCTTCATTTTTACTACTTGCTCCTAAAAAAACAAAATGGGCCACAATCACACGTATTGAATGAGCTTCACCTTCTTAATTCGCAAGTATCAGATGCAAATGGGTGCACATACAAATAAACATTGCTTACTTGAAGTGAACTTCTTAAATAAAGAATCATGGCAGTGCCCTGGATAATTGACATTCATGTTAGCTGGTTCTGATTGCATACCAGCTGAATGTTCTAAAGTGAAATTTCCTATTAAAACATATTAAAGATCCATCACGCTTACAAATCCTGGAGCCCAGTGCACATTGACAGTACATGTCAGGCACAAAAGCCTGGTAAAAACATGAATTCTGACAGGATCTGGAAGCACTGGGTCTCTAACCAGAATACCCAGTGGCAGGCAAATTATACTGGGACAAATTCAAAACACTTTGGACACTACAATTCTCAAATAAAATCCTCAAAAACACTCAACTAATCAGGTAACATTTGCAGAGAGAGAAAAAAAAGAAGTAAGATGACAGGTTGATGAATTTTCTTCACAATGGGAAATAACCAGTGATTAACCATTTTTAAGTAGAGAATCAGAAAGATTTTTAAATGGGGATACAGTGAGCACAGGAAGTGAATGCAGAAAAGCACGAAGGAGAAAGGATGAGGTTTGGATGCCCACAAAGGGAGTAAGGTGCACGTTGGTATTGTTAAAAGTAGGCATGAATGTGTGTAAATGGGACATAAACTCATTATCTGTCAAATTCATTAGAACTGTCAACAAACCTGACAAAATAAACTGTCTAAAATATCAAGAGGAATTGTCAAATATTTTATGAGGACCTGTCGACAGGATGTGTTAAAGGTGTCAAGAGGATCAATGAAGAGGATACGACAAATGTCAAGCGGACCTGTCACAAATATCAAGTGGGCATGTCAAAGTGTCAATGTATCAAAAAGACATGCCATGAAGCCTTGTCAAATGTGCCAAAAGGGCATGTCAGACTTGTGAAGAGGACATGTGGAGAAGACATATCAAAAAATGTCAAGAGAACATGTCAAACGCAACTCTCAAAGAGAACGTAAATATTAAGAACTGCCGATGCTGGAGAATCTGAGATTTTCTGAAGAAGGGTCTTGACTCGAAACATCAGCTTTCCTGCTCCTCTGATGCTGCTTGGCCCGCTGTGTTCATCCAGCTCTATACCTTGTTATCTCAAAGAGAACGATCAAGTTACCAAGTCATTGGGAAGTCCTGCCCTTCAAATCTATGAATGAAATTACTGGAATGTTAAAAATAACTCACTTCTAGTTATCGCATTCTTTATCTGTTCACATAAGTCTGAGGGTTTCTATTAATGGATTACTGCTGGAAGACTGATTTTGCAAACATCCATTATCACAGTAGGGTGCCTGCCATTTCATAGTTTGATTGACTGCTCCAAATGGTTATAGACTCTTCGAAGTGGGAGTACAAATAAATTCCAATACTTTTTGTTATAAGGGATTGTGCAATTAAATAAAATGTTTTTTCTTACAACACATTATGTAGTTGAAGAATTGTAAATGCAGTAGGTTTACTTTGATGAATGAGTGTTTCTTTCTAGTGAAGTCTGCAATAGGTACTGAGCACTTTATTTTATACAATTTATAACATTGAAGACTGCTCATGGTGGACATTAGATGAGGACAAAAGGTGATGGGGAGGCATGAGTTCACAAAACTTGGCATTACTTTGGCATACCAGTCAAAAAGGGTCATCAGGTTTGGATACAGGGCATTGGTGGACATGGAAAATACAAGGTGTTACACTGAACGACGGAGGAGTATATATTGTCATGTGAAATGCCATGGGAGTGGGTAATGGCAAGCATTGTCAAGGTGGAGTCACGGAGGATCAGTTGAGGGTGAGGACTAAAGGGCAGTTTTACATTTTATTGCTTTAATTTAAAATTCAATGCAATGCCAATGAACTGAGAGAGAACTTGCACATAGTCTGCTCCTGCACTCTGCAGCTTCTGCTCCATCTTTGGCATTGCCTGGGCTGAGTTCTAACACAGCCCAACTTGGACCGAAGATCTAACATCCACGCAGCAGCCATTTTAACAGCCATGTTCACAGTACTGGGCTCACACACCTATCATACAGACAGATCCAGGCCATAATTTTCTCAATTCAATGCTCCTCACTGGAAAATTCAATGTCACACACATACATTTCAGGTTGTGAATAAGGTGAGAGAATAAGGTGTGGAATTTAGAACAATGAGAGGTGATCTCATTGAAATATATAGGATTCTTAAGCGGCTTGAGAGGGTAAATACTGAGAGGATGTTTCCCTCATGGGAGAGTCTAAGACCAAAGGGCATAGTCTCAGAATAAATTTAAGACTGAGATGAGGAGGAATTTCTCTTTAAGAGGTTTGTGAGTCTTTCAAACTTTGCCAGAGATGGCAGTGGAGTCAGAGTCCTCATTTAAGGCTGAGATAGATAGATCCTTGATAAGTCGGAGAATCAAGGGTTATGGGGACAGGGCGGGAAAGTGGATGTGAGGATTGCTGGATCAGACATGATCCAATTGAATGGCAGATTGGCTCGAGGGGCTGAATGGCCCATTCCTGTTCTTATTCCCTATGGTCTTATGATTGTATGGTGTGAATGAGTCAGGGCTAGACGTTGACAGAAGTGTCTGACTACATTCAAAGAGAATTCAACTTTACAGTATTACAAACATCCCCACACCATAGCAGCATAGAAAGAGGAGTCAGCCATTCAACCCTCAAAACCTCCTGCCATTCAACTAGAACTTGGATATTCTGTGCATCATCACAATCTGCTCAATTTTGCTCCATCTCGCATGCTTCCCTTACTCAACAAACATCGATGCATGAAAATTTTCCATGAACCCTAGCATCCACAGCCTTTTGAGGTATTCAAATGTAGAATTCCACTACCAATTGCATGAAGAAAGGTGCCTCCTCTCTTCACTCTGGCCTGGCTCTAATTTTAAGATTTTTCTCCACTTGTTCTCCATGTCCCAACCAAAAAGATAGTTTCCTGTATCTACCCTATTGAATTGTTTTATTATTTTAAATAATTCAATAGGCTCATGTTTCAACTATCTAAACATAAGGAAATGCAATACAAATCAAGGTCACGCAATCAGCCTTTTAATTTAACCCTTTATACTCTAATATTCTTCTGGAGAATCGGTGCTGTAACTTTTCCAAGCCCAAAACAAAGTGTAATAAACACAGAAATTGCTGGAAAAATTCAGCAGGTCCTCAGCATCTGTGGAGAGAAATCAGAGTTAACATTTCGGGTTCAGTGACCCTTCCTCAGAATTCAATACACAATGTTGATAAATATAGAGCTGATCAGGCAGCATCAGAGGAGTAGGAAAGTCAACATTTCCAACCAAAACCCTTCATCAGGACTGGGGAGGGAGAGGGGAGCCCAGAAATAAATAGAGGGAGGGGGGTTGGGGTTGGGAAAAGGGTAGATGGGACTGTGATAGGTAGATAAAGGTAAGGCGTTATAGTGATTGCTCAGTGGGAAGGGTGGAGCAGAGATGTGAATAGGAAGATTGACTGTATAAGATAGATCAGGAGGCAGGACATGGGATAAGGCTGCAGGTGGAGGGATTTTGAAGCTGCTGAAGTCAATATTCAGGCTCATGAGTTGTAAGCTCCCAAGGCGAAAGAGTGTGGCAGAACAACACCTGATATTTTGCCTTGGGATTTTACAGCCCAAGGGCTTGAATATTGACTTCACCACCTTCAAAATCCCTCCACCCGCAGCCTTATCCCATGTCCAGCCTTCCCCTTCCTCCTCGTCTCCCTGACCTGACCTAACCTGCCCATCTTCCTACTCACCTATCCACTCTACCCTTCCCACTGACCAATCACAATAACCCCTACCTGCATCCATCTGTCACCATCCCAACTACCTTTCCCCAGCCCCACCTCCTCCCTTTTTTTACAGGCTCGCCACCACCACTGTCCACCATCCCCACCCCCAGCCAGTCCTGACAAAGGGTTTCAACCTGAAAGGTTGGCTTTTCTGCTCCTCTGATGCTGTCTGACCTGCTGTGTTTATCCAGCTCCACATTTATTGACTCTGGCTTTTGGCCTCTGCAGTCCTTACAGTCTCCCAGTCAATACAAGGTGTTCACTGGAATGCAGTATTCCAGTTGGTCATTCTGACCAAGACTCTGTGTAACACATTCAGCATGAGTGTGGAAATGTTTCTTTTACTCTCAGCAGCCTCAAGTAAAAGGATCATAATCCACAGAATTAACAAGCTTGGACGGTTCAGTGGAGCCTGTAACATTGTGTCTCCTGGAAATGGAACATTCAAAGACAGTGATAAAGTAGGTCTATTTTACATCTCACCTGGAGAAACAGCACGGTACCTGAGAGTTCAGCAAAAGCAGCAGCACTGATACGTATTTCTTGGAGGATAAAGTAGCTAAATTGGATGAAGCATTAAAAAAAAGGGAGGGGAAAGAGTAAAGCATTCTCATCAACTTAGAGCAAGGAGCTAATAATTGATTCAGATGCTATGGTTATTCGGTATAAACAGGCAAAGTGTTATCACACACCAGATTTAGCATTGCAGGCACCAGCAATTGGATTTTGCAGGCAGCGTCAAGGCAATATTTTATATCAAGAAAGTAAATGAAGCATCACAGCAGTGCATTTTTGTTGGTACATGGAGATGGCAGTGTAAAATAGCAAAGATTTTATAAAGAGGAATTTTTACAACATCATAATTTTAAATGATTACCATTAAAGATGCATCCAAATTTGAGTTAATTGTGATTAAAATAGATTCTTTGCTACTAAATGTTGCTTTGTATTCCTTGTTTCAGTTTTGACATCTATTTTATCTTGTTTTCATGTTGTTATATTGGGTGGTAATGTGAGACTACACCCTTGTGAGTGAAAAGCAACAGGTTTTATTGAACATAGCTTTATGCAAAGAATGGTAAGTGAGGGCAAGATCTCTGGAACCCCACAATTCCATCTGATCTGACATCACTATGATTTAGTCCTTGTGCACATGCTCAGTAATAGTACCCAGATTAAAACTACAAATCACTTTACATCTCCCCCTTGTCACACACACTGCTCCCTTTTACCATAAACATTCAACACATTTAGTCCATTTTGTCTCTCCCCACCTGTGCTCGATGATCTAATCTATAACCGAATTGTTGGTTCCTATAGAAGATGCGTAAAACACACATGCTCACTTGTTGTTTCTTTGGAAGGCTAACACATTGGTAGAGTGGCTTGACAGCTTCCGACAATGACTGATCTCTGGACTGTGACCAACAGATAAAATTGAATGTACTAGCAGCAAAGATCAATCAAGTAAAAACTGACTCAAAGGAGAAGAGTCCAGTACTTGGATGATCACAACCACATGTGAAGAAAAGCAAGGAAATAAAATGCTCACTGTCCTTTCTATTTGCTTTGATCTCTGAACTAATGATGCATGTAATAGATGAGAAGAAGGGTGAAGGACATTCTGAAGGTTATACTGTAGACAAGGAAATTAAGTCTTGTCCACTACTTTTAGGACAGAAATTTCTTTTTCTATCAGTAGTGGCACCACTTTGACACTTGTTGTAGTGTAGAGCTGCTGAAGTGAAGGCAAAGATCTCTCAGGGGCTCCATAAGAAAGCAGGCCCATCACAGACAATGGAATAGACTGCTAAAACAGGAATGACAGGAAATGTTTATTGGTATTTGCAGAGTTATTTGAAAGGACAAGGTCCTTCCACAGGCAATTTCAGCCACTAATACGGAAACAATGATTCTTTTTGAATGACTTGATGCACTGGCCCCGGATCAGGTTCAGAGGACATTCACAAGAATGGTCCCAGGAATATAAAGCTTAACATATGAGGAACGCTTGAGGACTCTAGGTCTATACTGAATGGAATTTAGAAGGATGAGGGGCTATCTAATTGAAACTTACAGAATACTGAATGGCCTGGACAGAGTGGATGTTGGGAAGATATTTCCATTGGTAGGAGAGACTAGGACCCGAGGGCACAGCCTTAGAGTAAGAGGAAGACCTTTTAGATTGGAGATAAGGAGAAACTTCTTCAGCCAGAGAGTATGGAATTTACTGTCACAGAAGGCTGTGGAGGCCAGATTATTAAGTATATTTAAGACTGAGATAGATAGGTTATTGGTTGTCAAGGGGATCAAGGGTTACGGGAGAAAGTGGGAGAATGGGATTGAAAAACGTATCAGCCATGATTGAATGGCAGAGCAGACTTGATGGGCTGAATGGCCTAATTTCTGCTCCTATGTCTTATGGTCTTATAGTCTTCCAAATGTCTCTCAACAAGTGATCCAGAGATGGCCTGATGTGACATAGCCAGCACAACCAACAAACAGGACTGGTTTACCGGAGATGCCGTTTATCGAAAGAAGATGTCCTACTAGCCTTTCCAGAATATTCATGCCCGAAATAATGCAAGAAGAAGTTCTGCAGAAGATACATGAAGACCACATGGGAATTAGAAGTGTAAGCTCAGTGCTGGATCAGCTGTGTGCTGGATCAGCTGTGTGCTGGATCAGCTGTGTACTGGATGCAAAAACATTGAACGAATGCTGTCTACATACTACATATGTCAGAAAGAGAGCAGAAGGAGATTATAGTTTCTGACTAACAAACTAGATCATGGAATATTGTTGAAACAGATTTATTTTTACACAATGGAGAATGTGTTTCATAATTTCTGACTAGGACTCAAAATGCCCTTTTATCTGAAAGTTGAAAAATTGAGAGTTGGAAGCAATTATGTCAGCAGTAGAGATTCTATTCACTGAGCAAGGGATTCCTGAAAAAAATAATATCTGACAATGGAACCAAATCCACCTTTAAAGAATTTAAGGAACTCACTGAACAGTGAAGGATTCAGCATCAGTACCTGATAACAACAATACCCAAGAGGGCATAGGTTTATGAAAAGGCATATCAAAACAATCAATAGAACGCTGACAAATACTGAGAGACTAAGGAAGCTCCAAATTTTGCCTTATTGTCATTTCAATCTACACACTCCAAAGCAGACATGAAATCGTCTGTGGAGCTACTAAATGAAAAAAAGTATAAGCCACCATTGCCAGGAAAGATACTCACTAAAGGCAACGGGCGACTGGCAAAAGAAGGTCGACACTTCAGAAGCTCACTGAATCCCTGCTGGTGTTGTTGAAATGACAAAATCTACACGCACCGGATCCAGTTGTGAAAAACTGGAACCCAGCAAAGGTTATTGGTAAGGCTTGACACTATCCAGGAAAAAGCAGCTTGCTGGATTAGCACTTCATCCATAAACATTCAGTCCCTCCACCAACAATAGTAATTGTGTGTACCATCTACAAGATGCACTGCAGAAATTCCCCAAAAATTCTTAGACAGCACCATCTAAATCCACAACGATTACCATCAAAATGGATAAGGGAGGGGGCCAGATATGTTGGGTCACCACTGCCTGCAAGTTCCCCTACAAACTGCTCACTATCCAGCCTTGGAAGTATATCACCATTCCTTCAGTGTCACTGGGTCAAAATCCTGGAACACCCTCCCCAGTGGCATTGTGGGTATACCTGCAGCAAATGGACTTCAGCAGCTCACTGTCCCCTTCTCAAGGACAACAAGGGATCAACAACAAATGCTGCCCTATTTAGTGGTGCCTACGTCCCATGAGTGAATAAAACACAATTGACAGGTTCAGAGGACATTCACGAGAATGGTCCCAGGAATGTACTTCAGTCACATGCCAAATAACAATGCATCAGTCTACCAGCTACATGGAGAGTAGCGCGCAAAATACTCAATGAAGCTCAAGCAACTTCTGTGATTATTAGGGGTGGCACAGCGGCTCAGTGGTTAGCACTCACAACTCCAGGGACCCAGGTTCAATTCCACCCTCAGGTGACTGTCTGTGTGGAGTTTGCATATTCTCCCCATGTCTGCATGGGTTGCCTACAGTCCAAAGATGTACAAGCTTGGTGGATTCGCCAGGCTAAATTGTCCATAGTGTTCAGGGATGTGTAGATTAGGTCAGTATGGGGGAGAGGTCTGAGTGAGGGTCAGCATGGACTTGTTGGGCCAAAGGGCCTGTTTCCACACTGGAGAGATTCTATGATTATTTCTGACTTATGGGAACCTAGAGACACATCATATGTATTGTCTAAAATTCCTGTAAGCTGGGGAATTTTCCATATTTGTCAGCTGTGAGCAAATCTGAAGGTTTTGTGTTTGCACCTCCATTATATTCTCACACATTTATATCTTGTACTAGTCAAATGAAGTCTGTCAAGTTACCTTCAGTTTTGGATAGATTATATAAAACTGCCTTGAACAGTTTTTAATGACCTTAACTCAGGATTTGGATAATCTTCACAAACTGCTTCACTGTGTTATTTGTCTGAATCCTCCTACGGAATTGTTGCCTTGAAGTATACTCTCCAGTTACATACTGCAGCAGGGTGACTAAGGAATAGTAAACTAACCATATGCACATACAAGTTCCAATTGTCAATTAATGGTAAAGCTGCTTCAAGAACTTTACATTTTATCAGATTTGCACCTGAAGTCAGAATACATGAGAGAGCAAATATTCTTCAGCTAGATAGGAATAAGGGGGAGAAAGTATAGGCCAGAAAAAGTTCAGAATATAAGAACTGAAAGTTAGACTATTGAGTCTGGCTAAAAAAAATTTGAAACTTGGATAGTTCAAGGGCTACAATGTGTAAACAAAAGGAAGCTCTGAGATTATAGGCCTGAATTTTTGTGGAGATTGGAATACTCAACATTTTAGACAAAATGGCACTCCAGCCCTGATTTCAGAATTCTTGGCCAATACCAGTAACTTTTATTAGAGGTTGATGGCAGACATTTCACGTATCTGCACTCCATGAAAATGAAAGCACATTTAAAAATGCTGCTGCCTTGACTTGAGCAACTTTTGTCACCCATATTCCTAAAACACAATTCATGGACTTCAGATATTTGAGGAAAACACTGAAAAACACCTGAGTTCTTAGGAGAGGCAAGGTATCATTTTGGAGAGGTCAAATGCCCTTTTTTTTGGATTGTTAACAGAGGTGTTAATTTGTGTAAAAGGTGGATAAACCCTGTGGAATTATCAAGGAAATAATTTATACTCCAACCCTTTGAACTTTGTTAGAAACAATAGCTATTACTATACAAAAGCCTGGTTCGGCCACATCAGGAGCATTGTGTCCAGTTCTGGTCGCCTCATTACAGGAAAGATGTGGAAGCGTTGGAAAAGGTGCAGAGGAGATTTACCAAGATGTTGCCTGGAATGGTGGGAAGGTCTTACGAGGAAAGGTTGAGAGAGCTAGGGCTTTTCTCTTTAGAATGACGAAGGATGAGAAGTGACTTGATAGAGGTGTACAAAATGATTAGAGGTAAAGATAGGGTGTACAGCCAGAGACTTTTTCCTAGGGTGGAGGTACGTATTATGAGGGGGCATAGCTTTAAAGTGAGTGGAGGTAGATATAGGGAAGGCATCAGAGGTAGGTTCTTTACTGAGAGAGTGGTAGGGGGCGTGGAATGCATTGCCGGAGAGGGTAGTGGAGTCGGCCTGATTAGGGGCATTTAAGCGGCTATTAGATAGGCATATGGATGATGGTAAAAGGTAGGGGTGGAGGTTAGATAGACCTTAGGATGAGGGTAAAAGTTCAGCACAACATCATGGACCAAAGGGCCTGTACTGTGCTGTACTGTTCTATGTTCTATGTTCTATTATGACTTTCAGTTGAAAGAAAGTCAGTGCTTTCAATTTCAAGAGATGTTTGTTGACTATTTTCAAATTTTTTCATGGAATGTAGGCTTCACTGGTTAAGCCAATGTTTATTGCCCACCCCTAATTATTCCGAGGACAGTTCAGAGTCAGTCACATTGCTGTGGGTCTGGACTCTCAAGTAGGCCACACAAAGTTTGTAGATTTCTTTCCCTGAACGGACATAAGTGAACCATACGGGTTTTTACAACAATCAACCATTAAGCTAGCTTTTTTTAAAATTCCAGATTATTATTAAATTCAAACTTCACCACCTTCCATGTCGCCAGCTGAGAGTTATGAATTATAAATGTTGAGAGATTATCAGTTTGATTGACAACAGATTTTGTAAGGGATAATGTGATTAAAGGAAATCTCCGTTTTAATAATCGATGAAGTACTTGAAGGAACACAAAGGTATTGAATGTTTTCTTTAAATCAGATGTCTTTTTAATTTAGTGAAAGATGTAATAGATACTAAGAAATTTAATTCATGACAGCATGTGTCAACATGTCATTTTTTAAAATTCATTCATGAGATGTAGATGTCGCTTGCAGGACAATCACTCCTGAGAAGATGCTGGTGAGCCACCTTCCTGAACTGTTATAGTCAACGTGCTTTAGATAGACCCACAATGCCATTAGAGAGGGAGTTCCAGTAACAGTGAAGGAACTGCAATATATTTCAAACCCAGGATGATGAGTAGATTGAAAGATATTCCTTGAATGAGAACTGGATGAGTCAGCATGGAGTGGGTTAAGTTAAAAGGGTGTGACTCCAGACCCACAGCAAAATGATTCACTCTTAACTGCTTTCTGAAATGATCGAGTAAACCATTCAGGGGCAGTTAGTGAAGGGCAACAAATATGGCCTTTAAAAAGATTTTTTTTTAAATGTTTGAGTCAAAAATATGGAAAAAAGGAAGCTGCTAATTTCGAACTTGCTTTTGATCTGAAGGAACAGGCAGTTGTCAGTCTTTGGAGAAATAATCTAATTGATTTCATGCTGCGCTTGACTCTAATTAACCACATGATGCTTAATTTACAGCAGTTAAACCTTATGGACTTGAGGATTCTGGTAACGTTATGCACAACACATTAGAAGTGGAATAATAAATTTTGTCTTCCTATACTTAGAAAATGACCATGTCCTTCACTTCCCATAAGCAATCCCATAGGGCATCTGTGAGTATGTTAGATCATGGCAGTCACTCCTTGTTTAACAGCGTCACAAAATGGTTTCAGTTTGTACTCTGCTGTGAAAGTTACAGTACATTACTCTAGTCAGCTTACAATCTGACTCGAGCTCACTGGCCCTGAAACTCAACGTTAAAGCCAAAGGAAAATGAGCTGTACACATTTTTTCCAGTGGTGAATGGCATACAGACCATATAAAATGTGTATAATCTACAGGGGTGTATGGAGGTGGGACAGCAGCCTTTAGAAAGCCAATTCTAGCTGTAGATTACAGTAGCAACCTGGGGGAACAGCATGTAGAAGAGAAAATGCTTGGTTCAGTGAACTGCCTGCAGCTTGACTGGATGTCTTATGGCTGCTTTTGTGTCACTTTACAAAAATGTTGAACACGGCACTTACACTGAGAGGTCTTCTGGTTAACTTGGTATCACGCAGTATGATGACTCATCACACAAAAAGCAATTATTTGCATGCTCTAGTCTAAAATCTCATCCCCGGATTTTAACAAAGTAATATCGTGACCTCCAATACCATTTGGCATACACTCATAATTGCTGGACCTTGGTAATTGATTCAATCACTTTGCAGAAGAAAGCACAGCCCAGGAGAGACAGACTTTATGATCACTCACTCTCTCCTCTCCTTCCACGCTGTGTGCTATGATAGAGCTCATTAAAAACAAGACTATGCTTAAACACACAGCTGGAATTCATTGCTCAGGTTGTTATGTTTTCATATAGCCTTGTAGGAAAAGAATCCTGCATTACTTGAGGATACGATTCTACATTTACTGTCAATATTTTCAACATTGTGTTCAATTTTTATTTATTTTTAAAATAAACAGAACAACATAGGGAATGAATTTCTATTCCAAATAGCAACTTCAGTTAAAAACCACTTTGTTCACATCCGATATCTTTCCCAGTTTTTCCTGTTTGTACTTTTAGGCAGTATCAGATACTTTTTCTGAGTAAGAGATTGCGTTATTTCTTAAATCACCCTAATCTACTAACGCCCATTGGCCCTAAATTCTGAAATTCCCTCCCTAGACCTCTTTGTGCATATGTTTCCTTTATGATACCTTCAATTTGTAACATTTTGACCAAACATTTAGTCACAGATGTTTAATCATAGACACTCTACAGTGTAGAAAGATGCCACTCAGCCCATCAAGCCTGCACTGAACGTCCAAAGAGCATGCCACTCTGACCCTATACCGATAACCCTACATTTACCATGGCTAACCCACTCACCTGCACATCCCTGGACACTATGGGCAATTTATCATGGCCAATCATGCACACCTTTGGACTGTGGGAGGAAACAAGGGCATCTGCAGAAAACCCACACAAACAATCATCCAAGGCTAGAATCAAGGACAGGTCCATGGCACTGTGAGGCAGCAGAGCTAACACTGAGCTACCATGCTGCCCACTTTTAGTCACTTATCCCAATAGATCCTTATGTGGCGTGGTGTCAAATCTCCTGCAAGATTCTTAAAGTGGCTAGAGAAATGCAAATTCTTCTGGTTATTTTCCTCACTTCATCAATTTAACTGCTTTCCGTTACATGGCTAACTTATTTGTTTGCAGGATGCTCAATTTTAAAAACACTGTAATGAGAGATAAGTATATGGTTGGATGCAGGACTCCATTCAGTGGTTTATCTGGACTTTTGAAGGCAGCATGGCTTACAGGTGGTCTTTTGTTGGAAGATTGTGTTCTCAGTAATGTTTAAAATAAGTGACATTTCAAATTATTTCTGAAATTGAATTTCGCTTTAAAGGCATCCTTATTAAGCTTCTACTTGCAAGTCAGTCATAGAGGATGATTCATTTATAATTCATGTTGGATTCAATCCAAATATTTTGCACATTTCATGAACAAAAGACAAAATATTCTTGTACTGAACATATTTTAAAATATTATGTCCACTGTTCAACATTTTGTAGGTTCCATTCAGTTTAAATCTATTAACCATTGCAAATATAAATTGGTCGATCACGCCACCTTGTAAGCATATTGCTGCCACCCATCTAAAGCAGTAGATAACTCAAATAGTGAATATTTCATTCTCCAGATAGCAAGTCATGTGAAAATAGCCCAATGAAGATTGCCAATCATCTTTTACAGACTAGATCATAATAATCTAGTTCAAAACTCCAACCAGTTTGCTTTTTAACATGCTTGGCCATATACAAATTGTTAAGTATCCATAGTAATCAATTGAGGAATATAAAGTACCAACAGAAAAAATATGGTCACTATAAGTCTGTGAGTTTAAAGTCCTCCTTCAGCAACAAGAGGCACAACTTCACTTACTTGTCAAAGGTTCCCCAATGTTGAGGAATACAAGAATTAACTAAGATTAGATCATTCACTTGCTCAGGTCTGCTCTGCCATTCAGTAAGCTCATGACTGAGGGCAGCGTTGTGGCTCAGTGGTTAGTACTGTTGCCTCACAGCACCAAGGACCCAGGTTCAATCCCACCCTTGGGTGACTGTCTGTGTTGAGTTTGCACGTTCGCCCTGCATCTGCACAGGTTAGTCTGTCAGTGCTCTGGTTTCCTCCTACAGTCCAAAGATGTGCAAGTTAGGTGGGTTGGCCATGCTATATTGCCTATAGTGTTCAGGGATATGTAGGTTGGGTCTGTTAGCCATGGGGAAAATGCAGGGTTCCAGGGGTAGGGTGGGGGGTGGGTCTAAGTGGGATGCTCTTTGGAGAGTTGGTGTGGACTTGTTGGGCCAAATCGCCTGTTTCCACACTATAGGGATTCTATGACTGATTTGATTATGACCTTAACTTTCCTGCACGTCATCCATGACCAGCAGAAGTAGGCTATTCTGCATATTGAATCTGCTGTACTATTCAATGAGTTCATGGCTGACCTGATAATCCTCAGCTCTGCTTTCCTGCCATTTCCAGTAACCCTTGATCCCATACTGATTGAAACTCTATGTCAGCCTTGAATATTCTAAATGACCCAGTCTTAATAGCCCTCTGCAGAAAAGAATTCCATAAAATCAATCCAATCTGAGAAAAGAAATTTATCCTCAGCTCTGTCTTAAAAGGGTGATCCCTTGCTCTGACATTGTGCATCTGGTTATAAATTGTCCCACAAGGAGAAACTACTTTCTGCATCTAACCTGTCAAGTCCCCTAAGAAGCTTTTATGTTCTTATCAAGTTGCCTCTCATTCTTCAAAAGTCCAATGAGTATAGGCCCTAACAACTCAACCTCCTTTCATAAGATAATCCCTTCATACCTGGGGTCAGCCAAATGAACCTTCTCTGGGCTGCCTCCAATGCTAATATGTCTTTCCTTAGATAAGTGGACCAAAACTGCTCACAATATTCGGCCAATGCTTTGTACAATTTTGGCAAGATTTTCCTATTTTTATATTTCCTTGGAGATAAAAACCAACATTAAATTTGCCCTCCCTATTACCTGCTGAACTTGGATATCACATTTTATGATTTGAGCATGAGGACCCTCAAAAGCTCTATAAGCAGCTTTCTGCAGTCTTTCTCAGTTTAAATAATATTTAACATCTCTAAACTTTCTTGTCAAACTGCATAACCTCATATTTTCCCACATTATGTTCCATCTACCCACTCAATCTGTCCCTGCAGACTTTTTGTGTCATCCTCATTACTTGTCTTCCTCAAAGGAATGCTAGAATAGAATGCAATTAGTTCAACGTAGGGTGGATTGCCTATAATTCAGCAGTGTTATCTGTAAACTTGGCAATGACATATTCATTTCCCTAATCCAAGTCATTAACACGTAGATTGTAAATAGTTTTGGCCCAGCACTGATCCTTGTTGCTCTCCTCAAATTATGGATTACCATCCTCAAAGTCCCCCTTATCCCACTCTGTCGTCTTTTAATTATGATGTGGGGGTACCGGTGTTGGACTGGGGTGGACAAAGTAAGAAGTCACATGACACCAGGTCATAGCCCATCTGGTTTATTTGAAATCATAAACTTTTGGAGCTCAGACCCTTCACAGAGGGGCTGCACTCCGAAAGCTTGTGATTTCAAATAAATCTGTTGGACTATAACACGGTGTCATGTGACTTCTGACTTTCTTTTAATTAACCAATTTACTATCCATGCTAAAAAGTAATGCCATATGTTCTTATCTTCCTCAATAGCCTTGTGTGCAGTATATGAGCAAATGCTTTTTAGAAATCTAAATAAACTACATCTACTGGTTTCCCTTTAACAACCCTACACATTACCGTGCCAAAAAATTTTAATAAATTTGTCAGACATGATTTCCCTTTCCTAAAGCAATGCTGACTCTATTTGATTATATTATACTTTTCTAAATGCTCTGTTATTACAGTCTTTATAATAAACTTACTTGTCAATAAAAGAGCCCTTTAACTCAGCCTTGATTCTGTTAAAGACATAACCTCCACTGTACCCCAGGAGAGAGAACTCTCCCTACCAATTATCTCTAAGAGAAAAATATTCTCCTCATCTCGGTCTTCAATTGGCACTGTCTAATTTTTAAACTGTGCTTTCTAGTTCAAGAATTCCAAATAAAAGTAAACACTTTTTTTCAGCATCTGCCATGTCAAGTCCTGTCAGTATTTTGACTTCAATAAGATGGTCCGTCATTGTTCTAAACTCTAATAGTATAAGCCCAACCTGCTTAACCTTCACTCCTTCATCTCGGGAATTGGCTCTTTGAATGTTCCTGAAAAGCATTTAGTGAGCTATATCCTTTCTTAAGGAGAAGATAAATGTACATAATACCCTAACTGTGATCTCACTAAGGCCCTGTATGATGCAGCTACACTTCTCTACTTTTTTCTGTAATCCCCCTGCAATAAATAGTATTTCATTTGCCATTCTAAACAATTGTTGTCCCTGCATGCGAGCGTACTAATATTTCTTATTCGTGAACTTAAACTCCCAGATCCCTCTGTATTGTACTGTCCTGTATTGCCTTTCCATTTAAATTATGTGCTGCTTTTCTATTTTTCTTGTCAAAATGAATGTTTGCACTTTTTAACATTGGATTCCATCTTTCAAGTTTTTGACTCCCCACTTATCTGGTCTATATCCATTTGTAGACTCCTCACGTCTACCTTACAACTTACTCTCCTTCCTATCTTTGTGACATTAACAAATTTTGTTACTATACATTTGTTTTCCTTATTTTAAAATTGTTCGTAAATAGTTGAGGCCCCAGAACCAATTCCTGTAGCATTCCACTAATTGCAGTTTACTAATCTGCAAATGATTATTTATCTCCACTCTCTGCTTCCTAATTGCTAACTAGTACTCAACCCATGTTAGTACGTAACCACTTCTAATTGGGGATATTATTTTGTGAAGTAGCCTTTGATGTGGCCTTCTGGAAATCCAATTACACCAAATCCACCGGTTCCCTTTTATCCACATTGCTTGTTTCTTCCTCAAAGAACTCTATTAAATGTATCAAACATAATTTTTCTTTCCTAAACCATTTGAATTTGCCTGATTGTATTATGATTTTCTCATTAATAATGGGTTCAGACATTTGTTGACAAATTGGCCTATAGTTTCCTGCTTTCAATCTTCCTTTTCTTGATTAGAAATGTGACATTTGCAATTTTCCAATCTGCTGGAACCTTTCAAAAATCTAGCAAATTTTGCAAACAATTTATCTACAATCTCTATAGCAACTTCTTTTAAGATTCTAGGATGCAAACCATCAGGTCCAAGGGAGCTGTCAGCTTTCAATTTTAATAGCTTTCCCAGTAACTTTACCCTAGTGATTGTTATACATTCTTCCCTTTAATTTGGATTTTCTACAATTCTTGGAGTGTATTTGTGTCTTCCCTTGTCAGGACGGACAAAAAATCCTGATCGCTGCTATTTCCTTGTTTACCATTAATAGCCTCCCAGCCTCACCCTCTTAAAGGGACCAAACCCTCCTTCAGTTACCGTTTCCTTTTTTTAAATATTAGCAAAATCTCTTCCTGTCTATTTTAACCTTTCTAGGTAGCTTTCTCTCACATTCTAATTTCACTGTTCTTTTTAAGTCATTGTTTGCTAGCTTCTAAAAGAAATTCAATCCAATCTTCTCACTTCATACTAATCTATGCATTATTACGCATTTTTTAATTTGAGTTTGACACCATCCCTAACTTCCTTAGTTAGCTACGGATCATTCATCCTGTGTACTCTGTCCTAAAATGTAGCTAATGTTAGGTAACCTATGTTGTACTCCCACCAGATACTTGTATCTAATACAGAAATAATCTGGTTGTACTGCAGGTCTGGTTTTAAACTGGTGTCATCATTGGAAGGGATTTTATTGGGGTTAGACATTGTGGAATAATTTGCAATCAGTCCCATTTTAACCTAATAGCATTCTATTCTAATCTATTCAAGTATTCCTTGGTGCCGTACTTGGTGAATGTTGTTTTGATGTCAAGGTAAGCTACTTCAACCTCTTTTCTGGATGCGCACAGCTATAAAATCTAGTGGAATTGAAAATTAGGATGATGGCAGGTTATGTGAGTGGTTGGTATTTGGTGGGACTAATGAAGACTCTTTCCGTCCCTTTACTGATAATTCAGAGAGATTCATAGGGCAGTATTTGGCTGGGTCCTTTTTTGGATGGGAAATCTTCCAGAATTTTAGGTAGATCTTAATGTACTGGAATAGCTTGACTAGGGGAACTAAAAGTTCTGGTGTACAAGTCTTCAGCACTACTGCTGAGCAGTTATTAAAGCCAATTAAGTGTCAAATTCAAGTAGCTACTTCTTTATGTTACACAGAATGAAGAGCGTTACTGAAGAGGTGTATGTTTGCATGGTGGGGAGCACATCAGTGCAGAGCATTAAGAAAGCAGTGGGAGGCTGACAGGTTGTGGAAAATGCTAGGCGTGTAGTTTTATTGTTGGGTGGTTAATTCTTTTATTAGATGAGTTGAAGAATATCCTCATTGAGTCTGGCCCTGCATGCAGCATTACACCACTCCCCAGGTCTCTGGCTCTGTCAACATCCACCACCACCGCTCCAACCTCAGTGTTGGTCACCCTGGTACTGATGGCTTGTGATTAGAAAAACATATGTTGACCTTGTTTGATCTGAAACCATGAAACTTCATAGGATCTGGATTCAATGTTGAGCCTCCCAACCCATGCTGCGTGTGGGTTTATCCTATAGTAGTGATGGAGGAATCTTGCCTGATTATGTGAATACGGCTGTCAAGTTGTAGACTTGCTCACTGAGCCGGTGCGTTTGATTGCAAAAACTGTAGAATTATGTTATTTTATGCAAATCCAAAATGGTATATAATTTTCTGGTACTAGTCCATTAATGAACAGATTTACTGAATTCAATTTCATAACTTGTCATGGTGGGGATTCAACTCACAACCACTTCTTGCTTGTCCAATTCTTGATGAAATCTTGATGAGATGCTGGGAATCTTTGGGGGGCTAGAGAACCAATGACAGACATGTACAAATTTTTTAAATCAATGTCCACCAAATTTAATGCCAATCAAGCATGTGCGCTCATTGTACAACCTCCATTGCAATTTATCTTTCCCAAGATGAGGAGAACGACACTGCAAACAGTATTCCAGATTCAGTCAAACCAAACTCTTACCCGTGAAGCAAGGCTTCACTGCTCCTGTACTTAAATTCTCTTACAATAAAGGCTAGCATTCCATTAGTCTTCCTAATAATTTGCTGCACCTGCATTTTAGCCTTCAGTGACTTATTGACAATGACACCTCGGTCCCTTAGTACATCTACACTTTATAACCTCTTACCATTTAAGAAGTACTCAGCACTTTTGTTCCTCCTATCAAAGTGGATAACCTCACATCTTTCAGATTACTTTCCATGTGCATGTTGCTTATTTATTGCGCCTATCCAAACCTTCTGCTTTACACCTCCCTCACAACACACAGTGGCTTTGTATCATCTGCAAATTTGGAAATATTACATTTGGTCCCCTCCTCCCAATCACAAAGTGGGGACCTGAATATCTGGAAATCAGAAATGTTCCTGGCTGGAAAATTTGTAATATCAATCATTGCCCTAACTCATACTCTACCAGGTTCACCTTCCCATCAAAGTACACTTTGCTCTGCTTTGTCCTTTTTGCCATTGTGATGGCTGTTACTTTGTGTACAGCCTGTACTTTTTCCAATTGAATTGTCACAGGTTTCTCATGGTGGAGGGCTTTGACTGAGGGCTCTGTCAAGTCCAGATCCTGTTATTAGATACTTGTATTTGACCTATCAGCTATGAGGAAGCTAAACAGAGATTGACAGAGGGGAGGCCAGACACAGGTCAGCAGGGCGTAGTAAAAGAGACATGTTGAATGATTTGGCAACAGTTTATGGAGCAGGATGTCCACAGTCAATATCCTGATTTGGCTAACTTGGATAATAAGCTCTGATTTTTAACCCAGCAAGATAAATAGACCTTTGGTGAAATTCATACGTACAGTCAGCAAGATGCCAAGTGGGGAATAAAAGAAAAAGATGTAGACCAACATCTGATAGCACTGCCAAAAGGCCATGCCAGGCTCACAACAAAATCATCTGGGGATAGAAAGATGGTGACAATAGAATAGGACCCCATGCAGCAGCTATGGCCAGTAGGCGATCAAGGGAGAACCTTGAGCAGGCTAAGCAAGGACAGGTCCCATCCTGGATCAGTGACGAGCAGGTAGAGCCCTTGTTCCATGGGAAGAGACGCCCCAATATTTGACATTGTCATTTACAGTAACTGACCAAGGTCTGGTTTAATGCTGATTGGGAGAGTGCCCAGGAAATGCCAGGGGATGGTACTGGGGATCCCGATCATAATCTGAATCAAAATGAGTTACAAGTCTTCAAGTATTTGCATTGTCCAAGAGGGAGTATGTTTGGAGTGTAACAGCACCTTTCTGTACTCTGTTGAGAAAGATGGAAGGCTCATGGTAACCATTCTATATCAATGTCAGCAGATAAATGGAGTAATCATGTGCCCCTATCTCATATATTCAAATGAGCATGCATTACTTAGTTTTCAGCCAAACACCTTTCTAACATGTACGGTAGAGATCTGGAACCTGAACACAGACATCACCAGAATAGCGTATAGGGGGAAGGGAGAATGCTGCATCACAATTTCCCTAAAATTACCAGTATGGGACCTTCACATTCAAAACATACCTTTTTGTATTAGGTCAAACATACCAGCCAGGGTGGACCTAATTGAGCTCACAGATATCCACAAGAGGAGTGAAATCTTTGCCAATGTTAGTGATGAACTCAAAAAAACTTTAAGGGATTATTGGGAGAAGTACAACACTGGCAATGAACTTCCACCAGAAAAATTACAGCAGACTCGGACACAATTTGCAAATGCACTTAAAGTTTTTGTTACTGTTATTCAGCAGGCAGAGAAAATTCAAAAGGGTGACAGGGATATGAAAGTGGCTAACTGAAGGGATTATTTCTAGGACTGGGTCTCAAACGTGCAGATACACTCGTGCATATGGGGAGGCAATGGCCTAGTAGATTATCACTGGACTGATAATCCAGAGACCCAGATAAAGGTCTGGGGACCAGGATTCAAATCCCACCACGGCAGATGGTGGAATTTGAATTCAATAAATATCTGGAATTACCAGTCTAAAGATGACTGTGAATCCATTGTCGGGGGAATAAAACCCATCTGGTTCACAAATGTCCTTTCGGGAAGGTAACTGCCGTCCTTACCTGGTCTGGACTACATGTGACTCCAGATCCGCAGCAATGTGGTTGACTCTTAACTGCCCTCTGGGCAATTAGGGATGGGCAATAGATGCTGCCTAGCTGGCAATGCCCTCATCCCATGAATGATTAAAAAAATGTCTCCTATCACACTTAGTTGTGTCATTGATCCTGTTTATTTTGATCAGCCTCATCGTCCTCGTGGTTAAATTCACCCACTGGAAGAAGGAACTCATTCAGAAACTAACCATGGACTCAATGTCCCTACAGCCAAGAAATTAATGAACTCGGACTGCTAAAGGACAATATAAATTTTTGCAAGTGCTGTCAAAGAGACTTGACAGCGAGACAGTTTATGTAAATAATAGCTAATTCTCAATTACTCAGTATCTAGTAAATTATTTGCATGTAGTACTGTCAGCTTATTCATGTGTGTAAGGAAGGTAACTAGTGTGTAGGGTAATGTTGTCAATGTACAATGGAGAACACATACTCAGGGAATTAGGCTATCCATCTGGGACTTGATATGTACCTGCATGAGAGCATGATCTGAGGCTGTGATTCCATTTTCCCCAGACAATTCAAGAGACCAACAGGAGGAACCGTAATAAAGTGACTGCTAGCCCAGAATTGGACAGTCTAAATCGAACCACAGCTGTAGAAATTGAGCCTCATAGAAAATTGGCCAAACTAAATCTATTGGCTGCTGAGAACAGTGGAAACCAAGTTTAAAGAAGTCACATAGGTTCAGGGACACCCGGTCACAACCAGCCGGGGGATTGTATATTGGAGAAGTATCAATCAGACTTTCCACTACCTGGACGTCCAGCCAGTGCCTGGGGGCATGCGCTTTACACCTGTCCAGCAGAACAACAGTGAAGGGTTTTGGTGCAACCCCATTGGATGCTTCAAACCCAGCCCATGATCCCATTGACCAAAGAAATAGAATATTCTGGAAGGTCTGGGCAAGGAAATAAAAACACCTGGAAGCCACCCACTCAGCAAAGACTTGCAGCAAGACTCGTGGTGGAAGACCATGCTGCAACCCAGGAAGAAGATCTGCCCTGATCTGCAAGACCCAACTTTTTCGAAGAGAGTCTACACCAGAGAATAAGGAAATTCCAATGGCCTAGATCAGACATGTGGACCGTTGTGGGTAGTATCCTTTCTCAGATGGAGATAGCTTGAAAAAGAGTAAATATTGTTGGAATTTGGGAAATTGTCACATTGTGTTTTTAATAAGGAATATTTTGTTACTAAAATCGAGTTGAACCACAAACCAAATTCTGTGCCCCCTTGTCCACCTCACCAACGAGAGCACATGGGTAAAGTGTTTTTAATACAAAAACTAGTCCAAGTGTCCAAAGCACGGACAACACAAGGCTTCTACTAACCAGAATATATCTTTCAGCAACAGGAAAGACTTGCATTTACTAAACGTACAATTGATTTGCACCCACCACAATCACTTACTGCAGTGTGCACTATTCCCAGAAGGAGACACAAGAAGTACCAGATTAGGCAGGCCCCTGTACCTTTTTCGGGATGGATACCCAGGGTCAAGGCTACACACTGAGGCTATAGCAGCTGGCAGCCCTGAGGAACCAAGCACTGTTGCAGAGGTGGGATAAAATACCCGCCCTAAATTGCCTCAAGCAAACATTGAACAGGTCAAAAGTATTCTCAGATATGGTTTAGGTGCCCAGGTCAAGACAGGCAACCCTTCAGTAATGCCCCCAGCATTATGTATCATGGCAGCATAGTATGCTCCTAATATCTTCCTTCCGCTGATTCCTCCAAAAGCTTTCTTGAGCCTTCAACAGGTGCTGCCTTTGTAAGATTACAATTTGACAGAAGGTTGGCCACCTTTTAAGTATGATGCTAACACTTCCTGCTGGCTGACTCTAACTGCCAGTGCTTCCAACAACCCTACCTCACCTCTCTCTTCAGCAAACTCACACCCCCATCCTGGATCTGGGCAAGTCTTAGCCAATCCCACATCTAGAGTGAATATGTCGGAGTTTGCCACCAAATGTAGGTCACTGCCTTCTATTTACACTCCACGGTTGGCATATTGAATTTGTTAGGATAATGATTCCATTCAATGGTCAATATGAGCTCCTGAAAAATGATTTAATTCTCTCCTCTGCTTGATAAATAATGAGCTTAATTTGGTGCCAGGATTGCAGCAGACTTCTCCCACCAATTGCAGGAAATTGTCCTAATATTTGCTGCTTTAGTTATTACTTTCACAACAGGAAGGCACAAGAAGGACTGAGAGTGAGAGTTTTCCTGCTCCTATGATGCTGCTTGACCTGCTGTGCTCATCCAGCCCCATGCTTGTTATCTGAGAGTAATTGAATTTGATGTGAATCAGGCTGCAAATTGTGATTGTTTTCCCTCAAATTGAGTGATCTTGTGTAACATTTTGATGAATTCCACATTTTTATAACAGTGTGAACAGATGCATGGACTTAGCCCGTAGTTTTCGAGTAATTCCTGGGCTGATATCTTCAAATGAACTGTTAATAATGGAATTACAACTGACTTCAGGCTGTTACTTGGAGATCTGTAACATTAGCCAAACAGCTGCAAACGTTGCAGTCTTGCAGTAGCCCTCCCCCACCAGTCTTACCTTAAGCGAAATTGGATGTGTTACAGGGAGACCACAGCATTTATTATCGTTAATATGATTGTACCATTCTGCTGGTGTCAGAGAAGATGAGTAAATGGATGCAAACCTAATCTGAAGGGATTCTTCCTGGATTGCAGAATCTTGTAAGGGACTCGCAAATTGAAGCACAGAGACTCATTTAAATATCATCCAAGAAACTTGCATCAACTAGGTTCTATGCTCTCAAAATCCTTCTTTGTTTTCTTTAAGAATCTTAACAACTGCCCTCCTTCATAGCCTGCCATAATATTTCCTTCTTTGGTTTAGTGCAAAGCGATGTTTGACAATGCTGCTATGAAGATGCTTTGGACTATTATATTGTTGCATAAATGCAATTCAGATGGTTTTAGTCAGCCCTCAGCTGCGAAAGAGCATTTCTGTACAATGTTTCAACCCACAATTAGGGAAGAGCTAAATATTAAGCCCAGTTGACAGCACTTTACAGCCCTCTTCTCCACCTCCATTTGATGTGAATGGTGTGAAGCCATTGGGAGGTGGGAATGATTGTGGATGGTTTCCCATAAACACTGTAATCATGTGGAAAACTTGATGTAATAAACATGTGTGTGGCTTGGAATTATCTGTCATGTTAAAACATTAATGAGGTTATCTTTTCTGGAACTTAGAGCATTCGTTGCCTGCTGAGTGATGTTTAGTCAATGCTGTTTTTAGTTTGTTACACCAAAAGTTATAAAACATGAAATCTTCTTGCACAATGCCTTTAAGTTAGTCGCTGTAAATGCAAATACATTTTTAAAAATTGTCAGTCTCAATGTAACACTAGCCACTCTCTGGTTAAATAGATTTCTCCTGAATTGCCAACTGGAGATATTAATGACTAGCTGTTTTACGTTTATGATTCCTAGTTTGGACTGCCTCAAGTGGAAACATACATATGTCTATCCTGTCAAACTCTATCATAATCTTGAAGATCTCTACTGAATCAGTCCTCAGCATTCAACAACACCTCTTATTCCTCAGGCAGATTAGGAAATCTGGCATGTCCATAAGGACCCTCACCAACTTTTGTAGATGCACTATAGAAAGTATGCTATTTGGGTGCATAATGTCCTGGTACGGCAACTGCTCTGCCCAGGACCTTAAGAAAGTTGTGTGCACAGCCCAGACCATTGTGGAAGCCTACCTTCCATCCATGGACTCCATTTACACCTCTCGCTGACATGGAAAGGCTGGCAACATCATCAAAGACCTGTCCCACCCCAGTAATTCTCTTCTACAACCTCTTCCATCAGGCAGAAGATACAGAAGCTTGAACATACCACTAGCAGGTTCAAGAACATCTTCTTCCCTGCTGTTATTATGAATGGACACCCTAACTTCAAATATTGATCTGTTAATATTGATCTTGCTTTGTGCGTCTCTGGTGTAGTGTAAACTGTCTTCCTCACTCTATCTAAGCACCCTGTGATCCGTATGTTGTTGTTTACTATGATCTGCTTGTACTGCTCGCAAACAAAGCTTTTCACTGTACTTACGTGCACATGACGACAATAAATCAATCCAAATCTCATCTGGAGAAAGGAGCCCCAGCCTGTATAACCTTACAAATAACATTGAATTAACCTTTTTTGACTGATTAACATCAGACAGTGAGAGATTAACTTTTGATGGTGGCACCACAGGGAAATGACATCTTGTGGGTAAGTCTTTGTCTTCTTAATACTCCAACAAATAATCGGGAAGGTAGATGATCAAAGTGTGTATTTTAGAGATTCAACTCTTTAGATAGTATGATTACCAAAACAAAATGGCACACTACATAGAGAACTGACAGGCCATTCAGCCCAACAAATTCCTTCCTGTATTTATGCTGTAATTGAGCCTCTTTCCACTCTAAAATACAAAAAAAAGGAATGATTTCATTGCACACTGAAATTGAAATGAAGAAGCAGTCAACTCCAGAAAATATAACACAATAGAAAAGAAACCACAATCAATGTAGCTGGTACAAATGTACAGCACAAGAAGCATGTCCATGAGCATTGCACATTATAGTCTCACAATTACAAATCAAATTGATCATATACAACCTTCAAAGCCCATTGACCCTGAACTGAATATAAATAGGTTTGTGTTGTACTAATTAATTATTTTGCAAAATTGTAAAAAGAAAATCCACATATCTCCCTGGTCAGATAGCTGCTGAAATGAGGAGAGGTATTTGCTCCTTAATGAAAGGGGCCACAATTGCTTGTGACAAAATGAGCTTCACTAGGGGATTGCTGTGCCTTACTCACTTAATTATCAAACAGTGATATTTTTAAGAATGAAAGTGATCCATTTGACACATATCCTTATGGATGGTAAGAGAACAGGAAATTGAGTATAGATCTTCTAAACATAAAATATGCTTCCTTTTATTGAGACCAAAAGATCCAATGTTACAAGAAACACTAAGTGCTTGCTGTGATTTGAGCTACTTTGATTCTCTCCTATATAGTGAATAGAATTTATAGAACAGAACTGTAGGATAGTTACAACAGAAAAGGAGGCAGTTCGACCCATTATCTCCACATCAGATCTCTGCAACAGCAACTCAGCTAGTTTGACATGATATTTGACGGGAACTTCTGGAGACTATAGACATTTTCACTTTTTTTTTGATGGGAGACATCTGGATGCTCTATCTTGACCCGAGATGGAATCAGGCAGTCAGGTGAGTGTTTGTGATATTTTGCTGAGATTTTGTTTCTGCTCAAATAAGATCTGACTCACATCTGTGGAAAGTCCTTAAAATGCAAAGGGTTGACTCTATTGACTCCGTCTATACTTTCCGGTGCTGAGGAAAAGCAATCAACATAATCAAACATCCCTCCCATCCTGGTTATACACTCTTCCGCTCTCTTCCATCAGGCAGAAGATATAAAAGTTGATTTGATTTATTATTGTCAAATGTTATTACAATAGATGCAATGAAAAGTATTGCTTTGCATGCTAACCAGACAAATCATATCTTACATAAGTTTGAAAATACATACCAACAGATTTAAGAGCAGCTTCTTCCCAGTGTTATCAATTAATGAGGGGACCTCTCATATATTAGAGTTGATCTTTCTCTGTATCCTCTCTGTAGCTATAACATTATATTCTGCATTCTGTCCTATTACCATAATGTATATATATAAGGTATGATTTGTCTGGTTAGCATGCAAAACAATACTTTTCACTGTATCGCAGTATGGACAACTGTCTGTGTGGACTTTGCACATTCTCTCCCTGTCTGCATGGGTTTGCTCCGGGTGCTCTGGTTTCCTCCCACAGTCCAAAGATGTGCAGGTTACGTGGATTGGCCATGCTAAATTTCCCGAAGTATCCAGGGATTTGCAGGCCAGGTGGATTAACTAAGGAAAATGCAAGGTTACAAGCATAGGATAGGGGTGTGGGTCTGAGTGATGTTCTTTGGAACGTCACTGTGCTTTCAATGGGCCGAATGGTCTGTTTCACACTGTAGGGATTCTATGATTCTATGATGTGACAATAGTAAATAAATCAAAACAAAACATGAGACCATGGGCTGAATTTTACAAAAAATTAGCTTAGTGCCATTTCAAGCAGTTCCATGGAGAGTTACCAACTGTCCTTTTGTAACTAAATGCAGCTCACATCATTAAATACGTACCACATCTCCACAGCATCAGTCTTGTGCTGTCTTGTGTTCAGGAGCAGTGAAATGAACATTGGTGCAAGGACCTTATGGCAATCATGCTGCAAACATTCAGTTGAAAGCCCAGCTGCAGGCTATGTCAAATATTGCCAGCCTGGTCTGAAGTAATGACTTGGGACAGGGCTGTGTCATAGAAACATAGAAAATAGGAGCAGGAGTAGTCCAATCAGCCATTCAAAATTGCTCTTCCATCAATATGATCATCTAATTCAATATCCTGTTCCCGTGTTCTCCCCATACCTTTTGATACCTTGGATTTCTTCTCATTTTAGTTTTAAATAGGCTACCATGATCCCTTAGAAGATGACCACTAGTTCTGGACTCCCTGGTCATCAGGAACATCCTTCCTGCATTTATCTTTTCTTGTCCTACTAGAGATTTACAGGTTGCTGAGGACTCCCTTCATTCTTCTAAATTCCAGTGAATACATGTCCACTGAACACACAGTAGTACTGCAATAAGGCTCAATACCACTCTCTTCTCCACTCTAACTCTGTCATAGTATCCACCTCCCACCAAGGCTCATGGTCTCCCACTTTCAGTATCATATACAGAATCTTCCCTAATACACCCCATTCCCCCAAGCTGCCAGACTTTTCTGCCCTCTGCATGTCCGACTAACTCACTCAGGGCACCTCACCACCTTCCCTGACTGAGGGAGAATCCAGCACCATAAATGACCATAGTTCCCATTGACTGCTCATTACTGCCAAACGTGACATGCCACCTGGAACATAGGGTAGGAAATTCAGCCCATCGAGCCTGTTTCATCAATTAATATCATCATTGCGATGCCTTTTACCAACACTATCCTCATCACTCTTAAAGCCATTGATAATCAAAGATTTATCAAGCTCTACTTCCTCAGCTCTCTGTGCTAGAGAATTTCAAAGAATCAGTACCCTCTAAGCAAAAGGATTTCTCCTCATCTCAGTCCTAAATGGCACCCTTCTTATTTTTAAAGTGCCTTCCCGGTTATATTCTCTCTAACCAGATGAACATATCACCTGCATCTAAACTTTCAAGTATTTGTAAGTTGCAATAGATAAGAACATAAGAAATAGGAACAGGAGCAGGCAATTCACCCCCTCAAGCCTCACCATTTAAGACAATGAAGGCAATCTCATCTCAGACTCAACTGGTCAAGCAATAGCCTGACACAGTCATGTTCACAGAATCATACCTCCCAGATACCATTATCACCATTCCTGGTTATGTCATGTCCCACCAGCAGATCAGACCTAGCAGAGGGGGCAGCACAGTGGTATACAGTCTGGAGGGATTTGCCCTGGGAGTCCTCAACATTGACTCCCAATCTTGTGAAGTCTCCTTGGCTTCAGGCTAAATATGGGTATGGAAACTTTCTGCTGATTACCATGTACTTTCACCCCTTGGCTGATGAATCAGTATGCCTCCATGTTGAACAACACTTGGAGGAAGCATTTAAGGTGGCAAGGGCACAAAATGTACTGTAGGTGGGAGATTTCAACATCCATCACCAGAAGTTGCTCACCAGCGGCACTACTGATTGGGCTGATCTGTGAGGTGAGAGTGACAGGCATTAACATCAAGGCTGCATTCGACTGAGTGTCAAATCAAGAAGCCCTAGCAAAACTAAAATCAAATGGGCATGGTGGGCAAATTCTCCACTGGTTGGATTCATACAGTGCACATAGGGAGATGGCCGTGGTTTTTAGAGGTCAGTCATCTCAGCTCCAGGACATCTCTGCAGGAGTTCCTCAGGGTAGTGTCCTAAGCCCAAACATCTTCAGCTGCTTCATCAATGACCTTCCCTCCATCATAAGGGCAGAAGTGAGGATTGTCACTGATGACTGTACAATGTTCAGAACCATTCGTGACTCCTCAGATACTGAAGCAATCCGTGTCTAAATGTTCATTACTGCCAGACTGGAACAATATCCAGGCTTGGGCTGACTAGAGACAAGTAACATTTGCGCACACAAGTGCTAGACAATGACCACCTCCAATAAGAGACAATCTAACTACCACCCCTTGACTTTCAATGGTGTTACCATCACTGACTTACCCATTAACAACGTTGTGGGAGTTTTCATTAACTAGAAACACAACACACCATATTAATACAATGGCTACAATAGCAGATCAGAGGCCAGGATTACTGCACAAGTAACTGATTTCCTGACTCCCCAAAGCCTGTCCATCATCGACAAGACACCAGTCAGGAGTGTGATGTAATATTCTCCACTTGCCTGGATGGGTGCAGGTCCAACAACACTCAAGAAGCTTGACAACATCCAAGACAAAGCAACCCACTTGATTGACATAACATCCACAAACATCCATTCACTTCATGACCGATACTCAGTTGCGGCAATGTTATTAACGACAAGATGCACTGCAGAAATTCACCAACAATCCTCAGACAACACCTTCCATACCCATGGTGACTTCCATCTGGAAAGACAGGGACAGCAGATATACAGGAACACCATCACCTGCAAGTTGCCCTCTAAGCCACCACCTGGCATGGAAGTATATCACTATCTCTTTACTGTCACTGGGTCAAAATCCTGAAATTCCCTCCCTGAGGGCATTGTGGGTTTACTTGCAGCATATGGACTGCAGCAGTTCAAGAACATAGCTCCCACCATCTTCTCCAGGGCATCTAGAGATGGGCAATAAATGCTGGCCAGCCAGCGATGCCCATGTTTCACGAGTGAAAATAAAAAGAAACTCTACCTTACTGCCCACTCCCCATAACCCTTTAACGCATTACTAATTAAAATTCTGTCTATGTCCTCCTTAAATTTATTCAGAATCCCAGCATCCACCGTAATCTGAGTAATAAATTGCACAGATTCAAGTCCCTTTGAGAGAAGTAATTTTTCCTTATTTCTGTTTTAAATCTGCCACCCCTTATGCTGAAACAAAGCCTCTCATTCTAGATTACCCCACATGAGGAAGCATCCTTTCTACATCTCCTCTGTCAATCTCCTTTCGCATCTTATATGCTTTGATTCCATCCCTTCTCATCCTTCTCAACTCTATGGACCTAAAACTGTTCAATTTTTCCTCAAAACACAAGCCTTTCATCTCTCATCCTTCAAAAGTCTTAAGAATAAAGGCCCAGTTTGCCCAATGTGCAGTGCCACCACCCGGGGAATAAATCTTTACAACCTTTTGTTGCATTCCTCCTCCAGCAATATCTTTGCTGAGATACAGAAACCAAAACTGCACACAATGCTCCTGGTACAGTTTAAGCAAGCTCTTATATATTTGAAGCAATACTTTATAAATCCTATACTCAAATTGTCATGCGATAAATGCAAACATTCATTATCCTTCCCAATAATTTGCTTCACTTGCCTTCAGTGACTTACTGACAAGGACATCCAAATCCCTTTGTACAGCCACACTTTCCAATCTCTCACCATTTAAGACATACTCTGCACATCTGTCTTTCCTACCGAAGTGGATAAACTCATTTTTCCACACTATATTCTGTCTGCCATGTTTTCGCCCGATCACCAATCCCGTCCAAATCTTCCTGAATATCTTCAATATCTTCCTCAGCTGTCTAATTCAGATTAAGGAATATGCACAAGAGGTTTTTTTTTTGTTAACAAGAAAATGATTATTTATTTTAATCAAATTGTTTTTAACCATTGGCAAGAAACAAACATGAATTGCTAACTTCTAACACTATAAATTAAACTTTTTCCCTTTTCAAAAATTCCCATGCATATATGAAGACACAAGACAACTAACGCATTTATTTAGGTGAAGAAAGGAAATCAAATGTCGGAGGAGCACAGTTCTGGCACCAGTCCGGATAATAGATGTGGATTAATTTTTTTCCTTCAACTCCTTTCAATTCCTTTCGCGTCTTTGATGAGGACATGAAGTTGTGGGTAAGTCAATTCTTAGCTCTTGCAGTCTGGCTAAAGTATCTCTCTTTCATTTTCTCTGAAAGTGGCTTTTCCCCTTTTGTTTCAAAGAAGAGAATTCACAGAGAACAGTTTACATGAAACGCTGAATGAGAACAGTTACCAAGTGATTTACTGTTATTTCTCCATACAGGACAGAGAGAGAGGTTTCGGTGCTTTTTCCATCTCAGGTTAGATGTGTCCGTTCTTTTGTCCACCTGCAAGGTTGCAACCATTTGCTCAGGAATCATTCAAAAATTGTTACAACGCTGAGCTCTCTTGAACCACATAGCTGATCAATAGAAATCTAATCAAAGGATTGTCTCTGGGCAATGCTACCCTGTATGCATACACATGCAACTTTAATGTCTAGCGTGCTCCCTTAAATAAGGCAATATTATAAATACAACTCACAATGTATTCGAGTAGCTCATTTTTAAAACAGCAACGTTTGTTTGTTGCTTTTCTTGGATTAAAGCTGTACCTTGTACCATAATTTAGTCCACAATCCAAAAGATAAAAGTAGTGTTTACAGCACAGTTCTCTTCTAAAATTCATCTCTTCTTGTATGTGTGTTTGAAGGGGTGAGTGTTTTCATTCTGTTTACATTACACCTTAAGAAATGCTTATATTTACTTTTGGTTTAAACTTACCTTAAAGCCCATCTATTATTTAAGTCACAACACATGAAAAGTTCAAAGGCACCCCTTAAAAAATATACCTTGTAGTTGACCAAGTGCTGAAAAAGGGGAAAGGTTATCTTAACGATCCTCTCTCATCCATAACAGACTCTGATACCATTTATCTGAATCCCAGCAGTTTTTGCTGTTCAGGATGTTACACAATTCCCTTTTAAAAGACATGATTAGATTTGTCTCCACCACACTCCCAGATAGTGTAGTCCAGATCTTTAGCACATGCTACATAAGACAATTCTCCTCATGTCTTCACAATTCAATTCACACCTTTAGTTCTTTAGTTCTGAACCCTTCTGCAATGAGAACAAACTATCTCTGTCTATTCTGCCCTACAATTTTGAAGTCCTCTATCAAATTCTTCCTCATTTCTAAGGAGAACAACTCTAGTTTGTCCAACCTATATTCAGAACTGAAGTTCCTTGAATGATCGAGATCATTTCTGTTTAATTTTGATCTGATCCAAAAAGTGAAGAATTAAATTATATTTTATTGAATTGTAATCAATGAAAGATACTGCTGTTAAAAACATGTGGCCCTTTGTCTGTTGCTTCCTGTTGTGAATGGTAACCTTTTCCATATATTCCCAGACTAACAAACTCAGAGATGGACAAAGCTCACTTTTTACAACCCACTAAAAGACCAAACTAAAAGACTTTTAAAGTGATGTGGGCATTTGGTGTTAGGATATATCTATGTCTTAGAATCATTTTGTTTTGTAACTTAAAACATGCAACAGACTTATGTAAGTACATTATCTTGGGGTATAATCCTGTACATAGTTTTATATGATTATTTTGAGCTTTATATGCTTTGTTGTATCTTGGAACATTATTTTGCTACCTTAATTTTAACATACTTTAGAACAGTGATCATATCTGCATGTTGCTAACGTGACTAGTATGTCTCTGTGCACAAAAAGTGGTGGCATTTTCAAAGTGAGCTCTTCAGTAACAAATGATTCTTTTGAGTAAACAAAATTGACAGGATTTGGAATTCTCCAGATGCATCAGTTGGGACAATGTTAACCATAAAGAGGCAATACAACATATCCTCAAGCAGTATGTGATGGCACTCATTATCTTGGTACGAAGTTAGGAAGCTAAGAGGGACAAGCTGTGAGGAAAAGAATGATGCCATAAATGACTGCCTTCTCAGGTAAGTGACATGATAGTGAGAAATGATATTGATAAGATGCCCATCACTTCAAAAGAGATCGATCAGAAATTGGGCGCAAACTGCCTAGTAAATCTGAGATTGATAATGTTCTATTCATGAGTTGACAAGCCAATTAGATTTCAGGATGTCTGTGATCACACACAGTGGGTAATGACTAGAAAAAAATTAATAAACTGTAGCGCCTAACAGGCCACTATGCATTAAGAAGGTATCATTACGAGGTAATAAGGCTCATTTGAAGAGTTGTTGCAGGCCCCTTCTGCGCAGTAAAGTTTCTGTAATTCTGTGATCCCATTAGCCTCCTTGAAATCATACTGTATCTGCACACTAATATTTTGTGACTGATGCACCTGAACCCCTAAATCCCTCTGCCAGTGGAATTCTGCAGTCATTCTCTACTTCAGTAATGCTTTAATATTTTATTCTTCGCATCAAAGTGAACAGCTTCACATTTTCCTACATCATACTCTATCAGCCAGATTTTTGCCTACTCACTCAAACTACATTTATTTATCTGCAACATGCTTATGTCTTCTTCACAACATACCTGCCAACCCATCTTTTGTGTCATCTCTGAATTTCACTACCACACTTTGTGCCAATCATCTGAATCATTGATGTAAATTGTGCAAGGTTAACAACTCAACACAGGCCCTTGAAGGACCACTCATCACATCCTGGCAATCAGACAAAAACCCATGTTTTTATACTTTCTATTTTTGGTTAGCCAGCCAATCTTCTATTCGTTGCCAATGTGTTACTCTCTATACCACTAACTGCAATTTTCTCCAATAACCTCTGATTTGGCATCATATCATATGCCTTCTGGAAATTCAAATACAGTAAGCCTGCAGGCTCACTGCTATCCACAGTGAATGCTAGTTCTTTAATGAATTCCAACAGAAATGTTGAACATAATTTCCATTGGAGGAAACCATACTGACCCTTCCCAATTACCATGAGATTTTCGAAGTGTGCAGCCAGAGTCTCATTAATTCCAACAGTTCACCCATGACTGACAAGTTACCTGGCCTATAGTTTCCTGTAATCTGCCTCACTCGCTTTTCAAATAGGGCACCACCTTATTACTACGTTGCCTTCATTGGGGTAGCAAACTGAAGATGAAGCCCTGCAAATTCCAGAATCATCAGAAAAGTCAGACATTTTTATCAAACCAAGCAAAGTCTGTAGCAACCAATGTTAGAAATTTGTAAACAATTATTTTTGAGGTGATGTATGTAAAAATAAAATAAGCTTTAGAAGGCTATGGGAGTTAAAAAATTAATGCTTTCCCAAAAATGTAAGGTTGTATTTTATTCTGTATACAGATATATTTGAAATGACTTTCTCTATGAGTAGGGAAAAGATTTGACTCCACAACTGTTATAATAGATTTATATTTATCGCTATAAACCCTTAAGCCATCCACGGTGATCTAAAATGCATCTTTCCCAGCAATTTCAGCAGTCCTATCTTTAGAGTAAAAAGAGTTAAATTGGTTTGAAATGACATGTTCCTTTTGAAAGACAGTTTTTTTTTAATTAGCTTTTTCAGTAACTTGCCAAGTCTCTGCACTTGAGATAATCTTATCTATCTGTGAGCATCAGCACGGCAAACAATGTTCAAATGAAAAGAAAACAGGGCCATTATTGTGTTGCCCTGCGCTGTGATTGAATGCACTGGTCACTTTCACATTAGATTAAAAAGGATGAATCAGAATGCTGATGGCATGGATTTAACTGACTGACATCCTGCTAGGCTGTACGTTATGAATTGGAGAGCATCATTTCCCAAGTTTGACTGGTGACTCAGACAGCAAGGAGGCATAAATATCTGATTCAGACAAAGAAAAAGAATTGCATTTCAGGATGAGTAATGCATCAACCACAAAACATTTTAAGCTGAGGAACACTAATATATTTTGCACTCATTATATCTAAAATGCAAAGATTTTAAAAGCAGGCCACTGGTGACTGATAATTCACCCTTGCCTACTCATGGTTGGCAGACAGCTCTTTATGTTCACTTCTGTGAGTGAGAGACTTATCTTTCTTTCTGATCAGGTTATTTAAAATTCTATTCAAATTAGTCTAGCATCTCCAAGGCCAACCTGCCCTATTTATTCTGTATGTTATTTCAATAGGAAACATATAACTTGATTTTGAATTGACTACTGTAAGTAGTGTATTTTAAACTCTAGACATAAATTAACAAATCCAATTTGTAGCATAGACTGAATATCCAGCTATTCCTCATATTAGGATGTTCTATACTACCCCAAATCAGATGTTTCAGATCGGAAAATTCATGTTTATAGTGTTTTGAAGAATATGGAATCATGTGTTTCAATAAATCATAGATAAAATCAACTTAGACATCATAGCCAGAGACTATCTTGGAATTGCTTCCCTTCCTACCTTTACACCATCACAGAGGCCTGGATTACTGATCTAGCAACAGAAGTTCAAATCTCACCACAGCAGCTGGGGAATTTAAAATTAGTTAATTAAATAAATCTGGAATTAAAGGTAACATTAATAATGGTGAACATATGACAAATCCACCAATTCAATAATATCCTTTAAAGAAGAAAAATTGCCAACTGATCTAATGTATATGTAACTCTAGGGCAACCGCAATAGTTAAAATGTACAAAATGTCACTTAGTTATAGTAAGCCACAAGCAAAAAGTCAAATAAAAACAGAACCAGACAGACTATCCAGCATTGAAAGCCACCAAGAGTGACAATGGCACACTCAATCCATTAAACCTGGACAAATCCTCCTCTAGAATATCACAGGACTTGTTCCAAAATTAGAATAGCTGTCCCACAGACTAGATAGCAACAGCCTGGCAAAATCATACTCACACAACCATTTTAGCCAAAGTTCTAGACTCCTACATCACCATTGTAGTAATCTCAGCAACTTGGCAGATCCACATGAGATGGATAGCACAGACATGTGTAATTAAAAGGGAGCGGCCCTTAGAGACTTCAACATTGACTGTGTAACATACAGGGTTACTCAGTATCAAGTCAAACCTCCCTATTGACTATCACTCACTACCCTTCATTAACTGATGACTCCTACATGTTGAACATGACTTGGATAAAGCACTGAGGGGAGCAAGGAGGCATATCTGGCAGACTAGTCTTGTGGCAGGTATTGAGTGAATCAACACAATTACTTAGTTGATTGGCATTCTCTCCTCCATCTTAAGCATTCACTTTCTCCATCACCAACACGCAGTGGTAGTAGTGTGCACCACCTGCAAGATGCACTACAACAACTCACCAAAGTTTCATCCACAGTATCAGCAAATCTGTGATTACTACCATCTAGTGACACAAGGCAACAGGTTTGCATAGGAACACCACCACATGCAAATTTCCTTTCAAGTTACACAACACTTTAAGCTGGCTCGATATAACCATTTCCTCATCATTAATCGTTTTAAATCTTGTTATTACTAACAACACCCGGATGGAAAAACACAAAGTAGACTACAGCAATTTAACAACACAGTTGTCATCAACCTTTGAAGAACAATGATGGATGTACATTAAATACTGGCCTTGCCAACAACAGTCATATCCCATGAATCACATAATGATAGAAATGTTATAGTGCAGAAGGAGACCATTTGACCCATCATGTCAGTGTCACATCTTGTTTAGTGTCATTTTTCTGCCTTCTCTCCAGCCCTGCACATTTTTCCTTTTTAAATAACCATCTAATTACTTTCTTAATGTTCACTTGAACCTGTCTCCACCATGGACTCAGGCAGTGCATTTCAGACCTGAACCATTCACTGTGTAGAAAAGCTTTTCCTCATATCACTTCTGCTTCTTTTACTAATTACTTTAAATCTGTGCCTTCTTTTTCTTGATCCTTTGACAAATAAGAATTTTTTTCCCTGTTCACTCTGCCCAGATCTCTCATGATTCTGAATTCTTCAATCAGATCACCTCTTAGCCTTCTCCCATATATCTTCTTAGCTTATTTTTTTCAGGGAGGTGGGTTTCATTAACTGGACCAGCATTTATTATCTATCCATAACTGCCTTTGAGAAGGTTGTGGTGAGTTGTCTTCTTGAACCAATGCAGTCTGTTTGGTGAATGCCATTAGTTTGGGAGGTCCAGGATTTTGACTCAACAACACTATCAGAATGGAGATATATTTCCAAGTCAGGATGATGAGTGGCTTGAAGGGGAACTTGCAGATGTTGGTGCTCTCGTGTTTCCGCTTCCCTTGTCTTCCAAGATGGTAGTGATCATGGGTTTGGAAGGTGTTGCCTGCGAAACCTTCGTAAATATCAACACTCTACTGTTACTGCGCATCAGTAGTGGAGAATGAGAGTCTTTGTGGATACAATGCCAATCAAACAAGTTGCTTTGAGATCAAGCTTCTTGATTGTTGATGGAGCTGCAGTCATCCAGGCAAGTGGGGAGTATTCTATCATCATCCTGACCTCTGCCTAGTAGATGGTAGACTAGCTTTGGGAAGTCAGGCAGTGAGTTACTTGCTGTAGAATTCCTAATCTATGACCTCTCTTGTAGCCATTGTATTTATATGGCTATTCCAGTTCAAGTTCTGATTGATGGTAATATCAAGGATTTTGATAGTGAGGGATTTACTGATGGTAACACAAATGAATATGAAAGGGTGGTGAATAGATTGTCCCTTATTGGAGATGCTGTTGCCTGGTGTTTGTGCAGTGTGCATGTTACTTGCCACATTTTAGCCCAAGTTTGGATATTGCCCTGATCTTGTTGTATTTGAACACAGACCGCTTCAGTGTCTGAGGAGTTGCAAATGATGCTGAACAATGTGCAATCATCAGCGAACATCCCCACTTCTGACCTTATGACGGAGGGAGGGTCATTGATGAAGCAGCAGAAGATGGTTGGGCCTAGGACACTAGCCTGAGGAACTCATGAAGAGATGTCCTGGAACTGAGACTTCCAATAATCATGGTCATCTTCCTTTATGCCAGGTATGGCTCCATCTAACAGGGAAATACCACACCCCGCTCCCCCATCCCCTGAATATCCACCTGCCCCACACCCTCCCCCCAACCAATTCCCACCTCCATTCCTATTCCACTTTTACTATGGGTTCCCTGATGCACACTCAGTTGAATACAGCCTAGATGTCAAGGGCAGTTACTCTCACCTCATGTTACGAATTCAGCTCTTTTGTCCATTTTTGAACTGTACTGAGGTCAGGAGCTAAGTAGCCCTGACGGAAGCCAAACTTGGTGTCACTGAGCAGGTTATTGCTGAGCAAGTGCTGCTAGATAGTAATGTTGACGATTGCTTCCATCTTTTTTACAACTTCCACTAGACCTATATGTCACTGAGAGACTCAACATTCATACACACAAATGGGGTGGTGTTGTGGTTCTCACCATTATTTATTAACATCAAACACAGAACAGTACAGCACAGTACAGGCCCTTCCGCCCACAATGTTGTGCCGAACTCTTACCCTAATCTAAAGTCTATTTAACCTCCACCCCTACCTTATACTATCATCCATATGCCTATCTAGTAGCCGCTTAAAGGCCCATAATGAGGCTGACTCCACTACCCTCTCCAGCAATGCATTCCATGCCCTTACCACTCTCTGAGTAAAGAACCTACCTCTGGCGTCTGCCCTGTATCTACCTCCACTCACTTTAAAGATATGCCCCCTAGCAATAGCTACCTCCACCCTAGGAAAAAGTCTCTGGCTATCTACTCTATCTATACCTCTGATCATTTTGTACACCTCTATCAAGTCACCTCTCATCCTTCGTCGTTCTAAAGAGAAAAGCCCTAGCTCTCTCAACCTTTCCTCATAAGACCTTCCCTCCATTTCAGGCAATGACCTGGTAAATCTCCTATGCACCTTTTCCAACACCTCCACATCTTTCCTGTAATGAGGCGACCAGAACTGGACACAATACTCCAGATGTGGCCGAACCAGGGTTTTGTATAGCTAGAGCATAACTTCACGGCTCTTGAACTCGATTCCTCCATTAATGAAAGCTAACACACCACGTGCCTTCTTAACAACTCTATCCACCTGGGTGGCAGCTTTCAGGGAACTGTGAACATGAACCCCAAGATCTCTCTGCTCCTCCACACTGCCAAGAATCTTTTCATTAACCCTGTATTCTGCTTTCAAGTTTGTCCTTCCAAAATGAATCACCTCACACTTTTCAGGGTTAAACTCCATCTGCCACTTCTCAGCCCAGCTCTGCATCCTATCAATGTCCCTTTGTAACCTAGAACAAACCTCTGCACTGCCCACAACGCGACCCATTTTCGTATCATCCATGAACTTGCTAATCCACCCTTCCACTCCTTCATCCAAATCATTTACAAAAATCACAAATAGAAGAGGACCCCAGGACAGATCCTTGTGGTACATCACTCTTAACTGAGCACCACGTTGAATATTTTCTGTCAACTACCACCCTTTGTCTTCTAAGGGTCAGCCAATTCTGAATCCAATCTGACACATTTCCCCCTATCCCATGCCTCCTTACCTTCTGCATGAGCCTACCATGGGGGACCTTATCAAACGCCTTACTTAAATCCATATATACCACATCCACTGCTCCACCTTCATCCACGTGTTTGGTCACCTCTTCAAAGAATTCAATAAGGTTTGTGAGGCATGATCTACCCCTCACAAATCCATGCTGACTATCACGAATCAAACTGTGCCTCTCCAAGTGATCATAAATCCTATCTCTCAGAGCCCTTTCCAATAATTTGCCCACCACTGATGTAAGACTAGCTGACCTGTAATTTCTGGGGTTATCCCTATTCCCTTTTTTGAACAAAGGAATGTCGTTTGCCACTCTCCAATCTTCCAACACTAAGCCCGTGGACAGTGAGGATGAAAAGATCATCGCCAAAGGCCCTGCGATCTCTTCCCTCGCTTTCCACAGAATCTTCGATAAATCCCATCAGGCCTGGAGGACTGATCTATCTTCAACTTCCTCAAAATTCCTAGCACATCTTCCTTGTTAACATCGACCATCTCTAGCTGACCTGCCTATTTCACACTGTCCTCCTCTACAACTAGGTCCCTCTCAGTTGTGAATACCAAAGAAAAGTATTCATTAAGGACCTCTCCTATCTCTTTAGGCTCCGTGCACAAATTCCCTTTACAATCCTTGATTGGCCTTACTCTTTCTCTGGTCATTCTCTTATTCCTTATGTACATGTAAAAAGCCTTGGAGTTTTCCTTGATCTTATCTGCCAAGGTTTTCTCATGCCCCCTAATAGCTCTCCTAAGCCCTTTCTTCAGCTCCTTCCTGGCTAACTTGTATCCCTCCAGAGCCTTTTCCATTCCTTGTTTCCTACACCTTACGTAAGCATCCTTCTTCCTCTTAACCAGACGTTCAACCTCTCTTGAGAACCGAGGATCCCTCAATCGGCCGCATCTTCTCTGCCTGCTAGGGACAAACATATCAAGCACACGCAGTATGCATTCCTTAAACGATCTCCACATTTCAATAGTGCTCTTCCCTGACAGCGTCTGTTCCCAATTTATGTTACCCAGTTCTTGCCTAACTGAATTGTAATTACTCTTCCCCCAGTTAAAAACCTTACCCTGTTGTATGTACCTGTCCTTTTCCATGACTATTGTAAAAGTAACAGAGTTATGATCGCTACTGCCAAAATGCTCTCCTACCAACAGGTCTAACATTTGGCCTGTTTCATTGCCAAGCACCAAATCCAAAGTGGCCTCTCCTCGTGTTGGTCTATCTACATACTGTGTCAGGAATCCTTCCTGAATGCACTGGACAAAATCTGCTCCATCTAAACTATTACAACTAAAATGTTTCCAATCAATATTTGGAAAGTTGAAGTCACCCATGACTACAACCCTGTGACTTCTGCACCTTTCCAATATCTGCCTCTCAATCCACTCCTCTACTTCTCTGCAACTATTAGGGGGTCTGTGAAAAAAACCCCAACAAAATGACTGCTCTTTTCTTATTCTGGACCTCAACCCAAACTGACTCTGTAGACATATCATTCTTGAACTGCCTTTCAGTAGCTGCTATACTCGCCCTGACTAACAATGCCACTCCCCCTCCTCTTTTTCCACTCTGCCTATTTCTTTTAAAGCATCTAAATCCCAGAACTTCCAACATCCATTCCTCTCCCTGAGTTACCCAAGTTTCTGTAATGGCCACAACATCGTAGTTCCAAGTATCAACCCATGCTCTAAGTTCATCCACCTTATTTCTGATACTTCTTGCATTGAAGTATACACCCCTCATTTCTGTGTCCACAATTACGCTCCATTGACCACATTTCTTTATAAACAACCTCACTCCCTGTTGTGTCTGTTGGAAGGCTGACTACGTCATCCTCTGAATTACAAATCCAGTTCCCCACCCCCTGCCAATCTAGTTTAAACCATCCCATATAGCTCGAGAAGACCTCCCTCCCAGGATATTTGTGCCCTTCCGGTTCAGGTGCAACCCGTCCTTACTGTACAGGTCCACCTTCCCCAGAATGTGCTCCAATTATCCACATAATGGAAGCCCTCCATCCTATACCAGCCCTGTAGCCACATGTTTAGCTGCACTCTCTCCCTGTTTCTTACTTTGTTATCATGTGGCACTGGTAGTAATCCAGAGATAACTACCCTGTTTGTCTTGGACTTCAGCTTCCAACTTAACTCCCTGCACTCATTTTTCACATCCTCAGTCCTTTGCTACGTATGTCATTGGTGCTGATATGTACCATGACCACTGGTTGCTCACCCTCCCCCTTAAGGGGAAGACACGATCCGAGATGTCATGAACCCTGGGACCCGGGAGGCAACATACCATCCGTTCATCTCGTTCGCATCCACAGAACCACCTGTCTGTGCCTCTTATTATCGAATCCCCCACTACAATTGCTCTCGTATTCTCCCCACTTCCCTTCTGTGCCACAGGGCCAGGCTCAGGGCCAGAGACCTGTCTGCTATGGCCTTCCCCTGGTAGGTCGCTCCCCCCCAACAGTATCCAAAATGGTATACTTATTATTGAGGGGAACGGCCACAGGGGATCCCTGCACTGTCTGTCTATCCCCTTTCCCCTTCCTGACAGTCACCTAGCTACCTTCTTCCTGAACCTTGGGTATGACCACCTCCTTATAGCTCCTCTCTATCACCCCCTCAGCTCCCCGAATGATCCGGAGTTCATCCAGGTCCAGCTCCAGCTCCAGTTCCCTAATGTGGTTTTGGAGGAGCTGGAGTTGGGTGCACTTCTCGCAGGTGAAGTCAGAGGGGACACCAGCAATGACCCTTACCTCCCACATTCTGCAAGAGGACCATGCAACTGCCCTATCTTCCATTGTAACTGCCCTAACTTCCATTGTAACTGCCCTAGCTTCCATTTGCAACTGCCCTAGCTTCCATTGTAACGGCCCTAACTTCCATTGCAACTGCCCTAACTTCCATTGTAACTGCCCTAACTTCCATTATTGTTGGGTCTTGTCTATTATAGAGTCATAGAATCATGTAGCATGGAAACAGACTTTTCAGTCTACCTCATCCATGCTAAGTTTCCCAAACTAAACTAGCCCCAATTGTCCCCCTAAACCTTTCCTATGCATATACTTGTGCAAATGCCTTGTAAATGTTGTGTAGGTCTATTTGTAACAGAGTGATAAGTTTCAATTGCTGCCAAAACACCTCTCTGGCATCAAAAATTTATTTTCACAACATTGGTCTGTTATTCCTTTGGATTTTAATTATTAATGGAAATTTTTTTTTGAAAATAAGGATTAAAGTTAAGGTATTGACTTTTAAAGAACAAAACAAAAGAGAAGTACAGCACAGGAACAGGCCTCTCTGCCCTCCAAGTCTGTGCCGATCATCGTACCCTAACTCATCTAAAACACAAATGTTCTGTCCTTATTCAGTCCATATCCCTCTATTCCCTCCCTATTCATATAACCATCCAGGTGCCTCTTAAATGTCGCCAATGTGCCTGCTTCCACCACCTCTTCTGGCAGTGCATTCCAGGTTCCCACCACTCTCTGAGTGAAAAACTTTCCTCACACATCTCCTTTAAACTTTCTCATCTCACCTTGAACCTGTGCCCTCCTGTAATTGAAACTTCAACCCTTGGAAAACCCTCTGACTATCTGCCCTATCTATGCCTCTCATAATTTTGTAGACCTCTATCAGGTCGCCTCTCAGCCGCCGTCTTTCCAGTGAAAACAATCCTAGTCTTTTTGACCTTTCCTCACAGCCAATGCCCTCGAGACCAGGCAACATCCTGGTGAACCTTCTCTGTACTCTGTCCAAAGCTTTCACGTCCTTCCAGTAGTGTGGTGACCAAAACGGCACACAGTACTCCAATGCGGCGTAACAGGGGTTCAATATAGCTGCAACATGGTTTGCCAGCTATTGTACTCCATGTCCCACCTGATGAAGGCAAGCATAACATATGCCTTTTTAATAACCTTGGCCACCTGTGTTGCCACTTATAGGGAACTGTGGAACTGCACACTCAGATCCATCTGAATGTTAACGTACCTAAGGGTTCTGCCATTTACAGTATAATTCACAGTGTAAATTTGATCCTCCAAGACGCATCATCTTGCATTTGTCTGGATTCAACTCCATCTGCCATTTCTGTGCCCAAGTCACCAATCCATTTATATCCTGTTGTATCCTTTCACCATAGTTGGCACTATCAGCAACTCATCATGTCATCTGAAAACTTGCTAATCAGACCACCCACATTTTCCTCAAGACCATTTATCTATGCTAGAAACAACAGAGGACCTAAGACTGGTCCCTGTGGAACACCACCAGTTACTGGTTTCCATTCTGAAAAACACCCTTCTACCGCTACTCTCTGTCTTCTATGACCAAGCCAGTTTTATATCGATCTAGCCAGCCCACTCCGAATCCCATGTGATTTTAGATTTTGAACCAATCTGCCATGTGGGACTTTATCAAGTGCCTTACTAAGGTCCACATAAACTACATCCACAACGCTTCTGTCATCAATTATATTTGTCACCTCTTCAAAAAATTTCAGTCAGGTTGGTGAGACATGACCTTCCAGTACAAAACCATGTTGCCTGTCACTAACTAGTCCAGTTTCTTCCAGATGAGCATAGATCTTGTCCCTCAGTATCTTCTCTAAGAACTTCCCCACGAAAGATGTCAGGCTCACCGGCCTATAACTTCTTGGATTATCCCTGCTTCCTTTCTTAAACAAGCGAACAAGCATTAGCTAATCTCCATTCTTCTGGAACTTTGCCTGTGGTCAAAGAGGATGTGAAGATATCTGCTAATGTCCTAGCAACTTCTTCCCTTGCCTCTCACATTAACCTGGGATAAATCCCATCTGGTCCCAGGGACTTGTCTACCTTAATGCAATTTCAGATACCCAAAATTTCCTCCTTCAACATATTGACATTTTCTAGAGTATTTATACACTCATTCCTTGACCTCAACATCAGTCATGTCCTTCTCTTTGCTGAATACTGATACAAAGTACTCATTAAAGATCTCCCCCACACCCTGTAGCTCCACATATATCTTCTCTCCTTTGTCCTTGAGTGGGTCTACTGTTTCCTTGCAACCTTGTTCTTCTAATAGAGACATAAAAAGCCTTGAGATTCTTCTTGAGCCTATTTGCTAAAGATATTTCATGGCCCCTTTTGGCCTTCCTACTTCCATGTTTGAGCTCCTTCCTATTTTCTTTATACTCCTCAAAGGCTTTGTCAGTTTGTAGCTGCCTAGACCTATTGTATACTTCTTTTTTCTTTTTGACTAACTTCAGTTTTTACTTACTTCTCTTTTCTCTTTCTCTTAATCACGTCTTTCGTTCAATTTTTACATTTCACTTCCTGCAGATGACTTTACATTGAAAAAATTCTAACTTAGACTTCTAGTTTCAACTGTTTAGGCAAGATTTAAATTCATTAGAAAACCACCCACTTGAATAGAGTTAAAATTTGACACTATGTATTTCAGTAAAGATTCTTCTATCTAATTGGTTGAGTATGCAGCAATATTTGTGACTCCTTCACACAAAACCCAGATCCCCCGTAGATGGTACCATGATGTTTTAGATTTCTAATGCCTGTAAACACTTTGATGTCCACTGGCATTATATGTCGACCAGACCCACTTGAAGGAAGGTCTTGTTCCAGGAGGTTATAGAGGTTAGTTGTGACATGCTCTAATGTGATGCAGTTTGAAGAAAGTGACTTTGGTTGAGAATCTGAACATAGTTTCACGACCTTCTACCTTTCCATGATGTGGGTTGTGAGTGTACTGATCGCCACTGGGGTGCGGAAATAACTCGAATATTTCAGAGAATAAATAGGGGTGATTAGGAGAATGGAATCTTCTGAGGAACTGGTGCTCAGACATATTGAGGGAGCTGATCCTTTGCATGTGAAGCATGTGATTGTGATTTTGCCTCCTATTAGCTAGAGCTCTCTAGAGCCTTTCCCTCTCCCCTTTTTATGGGCATGAGGCTGAGAGGAAGGCAGCTAGTGCTGAAGATGTTGTTGCTGCTTCCACTGGATCGGTTGGTGGTGCTGAGCCCCTTGTCCCTCAGACCTGTTCAATGGAGAAGCAGGAAAATGTAATTGCTGGTCACTGCAATCACATCATGTAGTTGTTTTCCATTCACTCATGGGTCATGGCTGTGGCTGGCTGGGCCAGCATTTATTATTCTTCCCTTGTTGCCCTTGAGAAGGTGCTGGTGAGCTGCCTTCTTGAACCGCTGCAGTCTACCTGCTGTAGCTTGACCCACAAAGCCCTTAGGAAAGAATTCCAGGATTTTGATCCAGTGACAGTGAAGGAATGGTGATGTATTTCCAAGTGACGATGGTGAGTGGCTTGGAGGGGAATTTACAGGTGGTGGTGTTCCCATGTATCTGCCACTCTAGATAGAAGTGGCTGTGGGGTTTGGAAGCAGCTGTCTAAAGCATTTCTGGAGAACCTCTGCGGTACATCTTGTAGATTGTAAACACTGCTGCTACTGTTGTGGTGCCAATCAAGTGAACTGTTTTGTCCTAGATAGTGTCAAACGTCTTGAGTGTTGCACGACCTGAACCCATCTAGCCAAGTGGGGAAAATTCATCACACTCCTGACTTGTGCCTTGTCGATGCTAAACAGACTTTGGGGAGTCAGGAGGTAAATTACTCATGACAGAATTTCTAGCCTTTGACCTGTTTTTGCAGCCATTGTGATAATGTGGTGTGTTTCTGGTCAATGATAACTCTCACGATTTTGGTAGCGGGAGATTCAGTGATCATAATGCCATTAAAAGTCGAGGGACAGTGGTTAAATTGTCTTTTGTTGGAAATCACTCTCCCAGGTGAAGTGTTGTGAGAAATAACCTCTCACCTGTGCAAACTTTGCACCCACAAAACTATCCCCTGAAGGCTAGGGAATATTCTGCCTTGTGATTCTACCATTTTGTGAATATACAAATGGGATTCAAAAGCATTACTGTTGGTGAGTTAGAGGGACATGGTAGTTCATGCTAAATCTTATCAGAACCAGTCCAATTTCATGTCTAGGTCCCTCTTAACTTGTCCTGCAATGGCTGCCAAAATAATAAACAGAACTTTTAGAATCAAAAATAGTCAGGGAAACTCATCAAGTCTGAAGAGAAAGCAAAGTCAATGTTTCAGAGCCAGTAATCCTTCTTCAGAACTGATTGTATCAGTAAAAGCTTGTTATATATTCTAAAGAAAAGGAGATTTTGCAAAAATAACTCTGAGTTTCTGGTTGCCTGCACTTTTAACATACAATGTCCCCTGGCCAACATCTCTGACTTGGGCATGCTGCAGTGCTCCATTGAGGCTCAGTGCAAGCTGGAAGAACAGCATCTCATTTTCCACTTGGGGACCCTGCAGCCTTCAGAACTCAGTGTTGGGTTCAATAATTTTAGGGCCTGAGCACCTTCTTCCATTTCTTTCGCCCTCCTCCACACACCAGGCTTTGTTATCACGTGGACTGCTATCACAACCAACCCACCTTCACCCACAAATGGTGCCCATTAGCAGCTTCTCTTTCTCCTCAGTTTACCATTATCTATTGGACCATCAACAGCAGCAGAATTGTACTCCAACACAATCTGCAATCTCATGGCCTAGCATATCCCCCAATCAACCATTACCATCAAGCAGGGGATCAACCCTGGTTCAATGGAGGGTGAAGGAGGGCATGCCAGGAGCAGCACTAGGCATACCTGAAAATGAGGTGTCAACCTGGTGAAGTTATGAAACAGAACAACTTGCATGGTAAACAGCATAAGGAGCAAGTAATGGAGAGAACTAAGTGATCACATAACTAGTGGAACAGATCTAAGGTCTGCAATCCTGTACATCCAGTCATGAATGGTGATGGACAATTAAACAACTCACTGGAGGAGGAGGCTCCACAAACATCCCCATCCGCAATGATGGAACAGCCCTATACATCAGTGCAAAAGATATGACTGAAGCATTCGCAGCAAGTTTCAGTTAGAAGTCCAAGTGGATGATTCTTCTCGGCCTCCTCCAGTGGTCCCCAGCATTACAGATACCAGTCTTCAGCCAATTCAATTCACACCACATGATATCAAGAAACGGCTGGAGACACTGGATACTGCAAAGACAACATTCCGGCAATATTACAGAAGACTTGTGCTCCAGAACTTGCTGCTCCCCTAGCCAAGCTGTTCCAGTACAGTTACAACACTGGCATCTACTCAATAATGTGGAAAATTGCTTCGGTATGTTCTGTACGTAAAAAGCAGAACAAATCCCACACAGCCAATTACCACTGCTTCTGTCTACATGATGGGGGAAGAGGGGGGAGGGGAGTTGCAGGGAGGTGACATCTTCAAAGAGATTGGGGTGCATCCCTCTGCGCAAAGGCTGCTTGATGTAACCCCTTACCCCCTGCCTTTAAAAAATGTCTCTTGCAAATCTGATCTACTGCCTCTGTTCAATATGTTAGTTACTTTTAATCAACCTGTTCAGACATGTTGTGACGCACCTCTTGGGCAGGTAGGATTTGAACCTTCTGGGCCCACAGAGATAGGTGCAATATCACTGTGCCACAAGACTTCTGCTCAGCGATTTATTTGCTGTAATGTATCCACATACACATAACTGACTTCTTATTTTCCAATCACAAAATCCCCCGTGGTTTTTTTCATCTATTAACCACCTGCTCCACATTTTATGAATTGAGGCACTTAATTTCCAATTAATTGGACAGTTAGGACCCTTAATAGGCCTACGCATGGGAACCTTGTGGATTTGTAACCCAGCCTCCATATTATGAGGAACTGTTTGGGGATGGGCGGGATGTATGGTGAATGGGCTTCCAACATATTTTATATGGATATTCCCAGTCAGTCAGCTGTAAGGTTTTTAAAAATGTAACTCTAAGCATTAAACAATGGAACCAAACATTGCTTGTGTAAATTCTAGCAGATAAAGTCAGCCCACACAGCTTGTTTACCCAATAACTTTCACTACTTTAACATGACTGCCCATGCTCGGTAGCTATCGGCTTATATGAGAAAATGTTGATCTTTGCCTAATTGTATGATATTGTGATGTTGATCTATTCCCTTTGTTTTTATGTGTCAGTAATGATGACGGGCATTTCAGAATCAATCGGAATCCCACTCAAATTAAAGACAGCAAATTTCAGAATGTAAATAGATTATAGTACCTGAATGTTATTATAAATAAAAGTGGTAGGTTTGCGTCAGGTATCAAATTAAAATCTCAAAAATCTGTTTCCCAAACCAAAGCCACCTCCAATATCCTCCCTGTTCCTGCTTTACGTGAAGTTGGAATATTGGCCAACGGTTAACACTGATCTAAGGAGGCAGTTGGCAGCTTTACTTACTAGAATGAAGATACAAGCCTCATTGCAATGTGGATTTTCATTTGTAGTGACTGTTGGTTGGATTTGTTATGCATGAGGATATTCTGCCAGTTTCACTAAGGTGAGAACGTGATGGATTTGGGAGGCAAGTGTCTTCACATCTTCTCCTCATTCTAGGTATCCTGCCCTGAAAGTTTCTGCAAACAGGTCCTACTTCACAACATTTCCTCCATGACCTTTGATCCCAATATGAGGTCTTTGAGATCGCATCTCTGGCCTTTGATCTCCAACGTTTCCACCAGTATCAGCCTGATTGACCTATGCTTTCCACTTTCCTGCCAATCAAATCATGACCAATCATTCATGTGAGTGACACTGTTTCACCTAACATGTTTTAATGGCTTCCCATTCTAAAATGAAAGCAATTTACATCAGAGGCAATATGACTATGGCAACTCCTAATATTATTACATAGAAATGCATTTCTTCAAGCATCCACATCTTCATTTTAAAAAAATGCTTGTGATGTACTTACAATTTATCTAATATGCATGGACAATGATGAACATTATCACTCATGAACAAACATTGCTTGTTAATTCTAGTCTATTCTACTTTCACCTGTCTCTGCATGTGCATTGCATACTTAATCCTAAAGCCAAGCAGGTCTTCTAATGGTGTCCCTGCATATTTTGGCAGGTATCTGGTGAACACTGGGCAATGTTCTATTGCTGGAAAGAGTCATTCCCATGGTGAGCACAGGCAGCTTCGCAAGAGGAACTAGGAATGGACAATAGATCCTGGTCCAGCCAGCAATGCCCACTTCCAATGAACGAATAAATAAAGCAATCGAAGTGACAGCTGCACTACACAGATCCCGATTTGGCACATGGGCTGATTCTTGTTGACAGTCTTAGAGGTTTTCACTCTGGCTCTCCAATGTTGAGCTTTGGCAATGATTTGGCAGCTTTATCAAAGTGAACATCTGCTTTTAGTCATTTCACTTTGATTTTTCACTCACTCCTGCAACTACTACTGACTTTAGTAGTTTTTGCACGATTGCAAGAATATCGCAGCTTCCACACTGCAGGGATTCTATGATTACAAGAGCGAGGGGCACGGTGGCTCTTTGGTTAGCACTGTTACCTCACAGTGCCAGGGACCCGGGTTTGATTCCACCCTCAAGCAACAATCTGTGTGGAGTTTACACATTCTCCCCTTGGGTTTTCTTCAGGTACTCCAGTATTCTCCCATAGTCCAAAGATGTTCAGGTTAGAGGATTGGCCATGCTAAATTGCCCATAGTGTCCTGGGATGTGCAGGGTAATTGGATTAGCCATGGGAAATGCAGGATTACAAGGATGGGGTGGGTTTGGGTGGGCTGCTCTTTGGACGGTCAGTGTGGACTTGATGGGCTGAATGGCCTGCAATCACACTGTAGGGATTCTATGATTCTAAGAGCAATTTGGGTGCAGCTTGACACTAGTCTTTGGACTAGGCTACTTTCCATATCTTCATTAGGTGTATTGCTCCACTCTGGGAGTGCCTTGAACAAGACTATGCCAAAAATTTACTCAATTTTTTTCATGATCCCATTACAATTTTCACTGCTACCTCAGCCTTTCCATTTGACTGGGGATGCTGGGGAGATGATATGTGGCACTGAATTTTCCAATTACTTATGAAGTTCATACATGAGTTGAGGCTCAATGTCACTCCAGAGTGTGTTTTCAGACATTCCGAAATCTCACTGGTAGTCATTAAAGTTAGCTGATCTAACTCCTGTATTCATATTTGTAGTCAATGGTGACAAGATAATCAGATCCTGTGAAAGAGAAAACGTCCATTCCAAGCTTTGTCCATGGTCTTTTTTGGATATCATGAGTTATGAGTAGCTCCTTAGCTTGCTCAGCTTGGTATTCATTACAAACTACCAATGGCATTGATTCTAGTGAAGGCTGCTTCTTGCGCTGTGCCCAAAACCACTAAACATCCTTAACAAAAATGACAAAGTAGGCAAGAATTTCCCTCGGTAGCTCAGGAATCCAACAAATTGTTGCACTGCTTTCATACCTGTTGGTTACAGCCTCTCTGCTTATCAGAATCCAGTCATTCATTGTAACAGTGGCACTAGACTCCGATAGTGGTGTGCAGCAGTCTCTTCCATCATAGCTCGACATCTGTGGCAGATTATCCTCAAATATTTTCCAGTCTGGGAAAATCATCGACTATCTCATATTGTCTGAAGAGCAGTGGAAGTTGCTTGAACAACTGTTTTTCATTTCACAAATGGCATCCAAAATGTAGGTAGAAAACTGTTGTTTTCATCCAGTTTCACTTGCTGGTGACCGTACTTTGCAGCAGTTATTAAAGATCTTTACCTTGGCAAGTTGTTGTGAAATGTCTTCAGTGGTTGAAATGGCGTAGTGAGATGTCTTCAAAGCTCTGTTGAAATTCTATACATGCACTAAGTTTTCCAGGATTTTGCAGCCCCCATGCGGCTAATCTGATCTAGTAGAGTTCTCTTCATTGTTCCCTTCCTTTCCAGCTCTTCCGTCTTCAGGCTGGATTGAAAGTAACTGGAACTCTCCTTGGGAGATGCTGAGTTGTTTTCACAGTCTCATCCATTTTGAAATGATACCAAGAAAACGTTCAATACCTCGAAAAACAATTGTCATCATGTGGTGCAAAACTGTTCTAAAGCACAAAGCTACGTATGTAGTTCAAGGTTTAGATTGGCTTCAGTTGAGATGAGTGGATTTTGCTTAAGCTCTACTGTCTAGAATTGCAGGTCTTTGGTCTTTCCAATGCATTGTGCTCTTAGCTTCATTTATCCCCAGGATCGGTATCATTCCTCACATAATTTCAACATAACTTTCAAGGGTTTTTTGCTTTTTGGTTGCTATCTTCAGCCAAGTCACATAGATCTGTGGTGCCCACAGTGTTGCATAAAGCACTGGCATCTCTCAAACACTTCATGCTCACTCATCATTCTAAAAGTCAGAAACCATTGCCTGAAAGAGTGGTTGAGTCAGAAATCCATGGAACATTTAAACTGTATTTAGATGCATTGCCATAGCCTTCAGGGATATGGACCAAGAGCTGGAAAATAGATTTAGCGTAGTCAGACCTTTGCTGACTAGCACAAACACAATGGGCCAAATGGCCTCCTTCTGTGCTGTCTATGAATCTGTGAGTAATTTATTAACTCTAGGTCTGATGATGCCAACCTGTTGGAAGGTGGAAAGTGGTTTATAAGTATCATCAATTGACGTCTCTCCAGAAGTCATCTATATATTTTTTCAGCTAAACACTTATATTGAAAATGGCTCAGCTTCTGCAGTTAAAGCACTGCTTTGACCATTCAGGACAAGTTTCCTTTCTCCTTGAATGGTGCCTTCCCTAGTCTGGCCTTGATCTTTTTGCTGCCATTGATAAAAATATTTCTTAACAGAGAATTCAAACTGTGTCTTCAAAATTTCTCCAGTCTGGTATTCTTGCTCCCGGTGAATTCTCGAATGTTATACAATTTGTATCACTCTGTCCCCTGGCACTGATAACAAAGTTACTCTCTAATGTGACAAGGCTTCTTACTCAATTCTGTAGCTAGCTCATAGTTTTGCCACTGAGAATGGGGGAAAATAAAATTCCAGTTCTGTTTCTTGTAACTTTTCATATCCCAAAGGAATGGAAATTTCACAGCCATTGTGACTCACCCATTAGTTCAAAGTTGCAATTTTTCTAATTTCTCCTTGCTGTTCTTATTATAACTGACTTTCCATCTGAAATTCCGTACAATTTCAGCCGGCCATTTCTGTCATCATGTTTCATGTAATTTGTTTAATGACTGCTCATTCTAAAGATCAAAGCAACTGCAGCAGAGGTCACATGACGCTGACAAATCCATAATTTGTACAATGTAGAAGTGAGTGTTTCCAAGCAGAGTCTCCAAGCTCCGCAGTAAGTGGGGGAATCCCAAACAACAGATACCCCCTGATTTTCTGACTGACCTGCTCGCTACAGATCAATTCAGTAAAATTTCTGCCCCTGGTGCTGAAACACTGCCACATTTAATTTGTCACTTCATGTCAGTGCCCAATGCAATAGATAAATCCCGACAGTTGTAATCATTGCCTTTATTCTCCAGCAAAACAGCACCAATCACCAAAAGAGAATGAACATTTAAGCTTCCAAGGATGCAGGAACAGGCTTCCAAAATTTGTAGGCTATATCGGCTTATTGACAGAGGCAAATATATTATTTTGTAACAAGTCTAAGGCAGTCAGCAGCTCTTTGGGACAACATTACAACAACTGTAGAATTGTCTTGCTGCTGTATCCCTTCAGCTGACTATCACTTTCATCTCAGTAATTGCTCTTTATTGAGCATCAGGACAGGTTTGCAGCCATGTCAAGCATACACACCATACAAGACTGCGAATAGAAATGTATTATTCATGCTTGCACTCACTTCTCCTACCTGAAACATTACACTGGATATCATTCTGACATTTGTGCCTAACTCCAGTGTGCATCCATATTTGGATGTTTGTGTTTTACATCTGCAATTGCTGATGGGAATTTGTGAAAGTGCTATTGATTTTTCCTCCACTGCTCACTAGATTTCTTTGATATCAGTTCTCAAATCCATGACGTTCACCATCTCTAGGAATGAGGGTTTGAGCTACATGGGAGCACTATCAACTCTTAAGAAAGGGTGTAATTTTGTTAGCATCAGTCCAGAGATGGTTCACTTGATTGATTCTTGGAAGGAAGCATTTAACCAAAGAGGAAAGTCTAGGCAGATCAGAAAAATCAATTGGACTGTGAAGAATGAGAGGTGATCTTATTGAAACTGTAAAATCCTGAAGGGACAAAAACAAAGTTGCTGGAAAAGCTCAGCAGGTCTGGCAGCGTCTGTGAAGGAGTAAACAGAGTTAACGTTTCGGGTCCCAGTTCTGAGGAAGTGTCACCGGACCCGAAACGTTAACTCTGTTTTTTTCCTTCACAGATGCTGCCAGACCTGCTGAGCTTTTCCAGCAACTTAGTTTTTGTTCCTGATTTACAGCATCCGCGTATCTTTTGGTTTTTATTAAGATCCTGAAGGGGTTTGGCTGGGTGGTTGCTGAGAAGATGTGTCCCTTGAGGCATAAATCCAAAGTAAGGGGATAAAGCTGAAAGATGAGAGGTCTCCCATTTAAAACTACAATGAGGATAATCTTTTACTCTCAAAGGTTTGTTAGTCTGTGGAACGCTCTTCCTCAGAGAGCAATGTGAGTCATTATAGTACATTCAAGCCAAAGTTACATAGTTAGTTTTACTGACAAAGGAGTCAAGAGTTGTGGAGGACAGGTTTGAAAGTGATGTTATGGTGATATAACCCACATTAAACCAATAATGAAGTAGCCCAAAGGGGCTGAATGGTGCACTCCTGCTTCTAATTCTTATGTTTCATGTATGTCACCCCCCCAAATCACATATCGCCCCAACTTGAACATAGACCATTCATTCATCATGCACAGTCAAAGTCTGAGAAATGTTTACTTTGGCCTTTATTTCAAAGGGAATGGAGTATAAAAGTAGGAAGGTTTTATTAAACTATGCAAGGTACTGTTCAAATCATTGCTGATACACTATGAAAAGTTTTGGGCCCCATATCTAAAGAAAGATATACTGGCATTGAGGCCATCCAGAGAAGTTTCACCAGGCTGATACCAGGTATGGACAGACTGTCTTAGAAGGAAACTGAGAAGATTGGGCTTCTGCTCATTGAATATAGAAGAATGAAAGCTAACAAGATTCTTAGAAGGCTTTGTTGGGTTGATGCAGAAAGGTTGTTCCCCCTTCTGCGAGAGTCTAAGACACATCATCTGAGTCAAGGTTGGCACATTTAAAACAGAAAGAGGAGGAATTTCTATTCTAAATGGGTAGTGGATCTGTGGAATTCTTTACCACACAGGATTGTCAAGGCTGGTTCATTATATATGTTCAAGCCTGTGACGGGCAGACTTTTAATCAGTAAAAAAAAAAATCAAGGGTAGTGGGGAAACGGCAGAAAAGTATAGTTGAGGATTATCAGATCAGCCATGTTCTCATCGAATGGCAGAGCAGACTCAATGGACTGAATAGGAACAGAAATAGGCCTTTCGGCGCTGGAGCCTGCTCCACCATTCCATAGGATCATGGCTGATCCAACATTCCTAATGTCCACTTTCCTGCATTTTCTGCTTAACACTCAAATATACACAAGCGCTCTGGCTCCACAGCTCTCTGTGGCAAGGAGGTCCAAAGATTTACAACCCTTTGAGACAAGAAATTGCTCCTCATTTCAGTCTTAAACTGGCACCACATTATTCTGATTATTATTATTATTCACATTATTATGCCCTCTGATCCTAGGCTCTCCCATGAGGAGAAACATCCTCTCAGAATTTACCCTGTCAAACCCTGAAAGAACGCTTTATGTTTCAATGAGATCACCTCACATTCTTCTAAACTCCAGTGAGCACGGTCCTAACTTGTTTCCTCCATATAAGGAATCATCCTGGTGAACCTTCACTGAACGGCCTCTGAAATAACTCATAGAGGCCAGTATCCTGTCACCATGTCACCCTTTATTTACACATGGAGAGTCTTTAACACTGATCCAGCTCCCTCTGGGTCAGGACTCAGACTGAACAGTGTGTTTGACATTCCTGTTTCTATCTGTCAGCCAGAGCTCCCTGATTGGACCAGATAAACATCCCCAATCAGGGAAGTTGTATTCTAGGAGGTCCACCTGGCTGACCTCATTACAATCACTATAGTTTCCAATGAAATGATACCTTTCCTTGAATAAGGGGACCAAAACTGTTCACAGTACTCCAGATGTGGTCTTACCAGCACCTTGAACAGCTATAGTAATGCCTCCCTACTTTTATGCTCCAACCCCCTCGAAATAAGGGCTAATTTTCTGTTAGCCTTCCTGATTACCTGCTACACCTGTTATCTTTCTGTGTTTCATGCACACATACTCCCAAGTCTCTTTGTGTTGCAGTTTTCTGCAGTTGTTCTCCATTGAATTAGAACTCTATTCTCTTGTTCTCCTTTCCAAAATGAACGACTTTGCATTTTCCCACATTATACTCCAGTAGCCAACTTTTTGTCCAATTTCTTAACCTATCAATATCTCTTTGTAAACAGTTTGCATCCCTCTCACAACCTGTTGTCTGCAAATTTAGCTACAGTACATTCACTCCCTTCCTCCAAGTCATTAATATACACTGTAAACAGTTGTGGTCCCAGCTCTGATCTCTGTGGAACCCAATTGTTCATGGGTTGTCAATCTGAAAAAGAATTCCTTATTCCCATTTGCTGTTTCCTGTCCATGAGCTAATTCTCTATTCATACCAATATACTACCTCCAACACTATGGGCTCTCATCTTAGATTTTAACCTATTATGAGGTACCTTTTTGAATGCCTTCTGCTTCTACTGGTTCCCTGCTACTCTGGTTGAGAGTTCCTTGAAAAATTCTAATAAATTAGTCAGACACAGTCTTCCTTTCAGAAAGCTATGCTGACATTGCTTGATTAGATAATGATTTTCTTAATGGTCTGCTATTAGTTCCTTAATAATTAATTCCAATAACATTCCAGCAATTAGGCTGATTGGCTTGTAGTTACCTGCCTTTTGCTTTCCTCCCTTTTTGGATAGGGGTGTCACATTAGCAGGCTTCCATCTAGAATCCAACAATTTTTGGAAAATTACAACCAAATCATCCCATGTCTCTGTGGCTACCCCTTTTAGGATTCTAGGATGCAAGCTAACAGGGCCTGGACTCCTTTAGCCCATTAGTCTGTCTAATGTTACTTCTGGAGTGTTGTTGATAATATTTAATTCCAGCCTGGTATTCTCTAGTATCAATGGGATATTCAAAATGTCTTTCACTATAAAGACTGATGCAAGATACTTTTTATCCCTCTGCCGTTTCCTTGTTCCCCAAAGCTGTCTCTCCAGATTCATTTTCACAGGGACCTATGTTCATTTCGACCTCTCTCTTCCTTATTATATATTTAAATAACCTCTTATTGTCAGTTTTTATATCCTTCCCTAGTTTGCCCTTATAGTTTATTTTCTCTGTCTTTATTATCCTTTTCATCCTTCTTTGTTGAATACCAGGCTTATCCCAGTCTTCAGGGCCATCACTAACTCTGGCCTCCTTTCAACATAATACTCTCCTTGACATCCTTCTGAGAAAGGGTCACCAGACCCAAAACAATAACTCTGACTTTTTTCTTCACAGATACTGCCAGACCTGGTGAGATTTTCCAGCAACCTCTGTTCTCACTCTCCTTGACTTCCTTGGATAGCCATGGTTGGTTTATCCCTCTCTTAGAATCTTTCCTCTTTGCTGGAATGTACTTTTGCTGAGAGTCACAAATTATCTCCTTAAATGTCTGACACTGCTTGCTTACTATCATTCCTGCTAATCCATCCGCATAGTTCCCTTTGGTTAACTCTTATCCTTATTTCATTGAAATTCCCTGTATTTAAGTTAAACCCAGTTGTTTCTGACTGATGTTTCTCACTCTCAAACTGAATATTAAATTCTATCATGTTATGATCACTGCGTCCTACACAATCTTTTACTCTCATTACTCATTACCTGATCCAAGACAGCCTGCTCCTGGTTGAGTCCATGACCTATTGCTGTAGGAAACTATCCTAAATACAATTCATGAATTAACTGTCACAGTTACCATTTCCAATTTAATTAACTCAATTAACATGAAGATTAAAGTCACCCATAATTATTGCCCCATTCTTTTTACATGTTTCTATTATTTATTGTTTCATAGCCTTTCTCACTGAATGGCTATTGTTTGGGAGTCTGTATTCTACTCCTACCAATGTCTTGAACAAAAACAGAAGTTGCTGGAAAAGCTCAACAGGTCTGGCAGCATCTGTGAAGAAAAAATCAGAGTTAAACTTTCTGGTCCGGTGACCCTTCCTCAGAACTGATGGTAACTGAAAACACATTGGTTTATATGCAGAACATAGGGAGGGAGATGGGGTAGGGAGTAAACGATAGGGTAGAGCCCAAAATGAGAAAGAACAGTTGGACAGACAAAGGAGTTGATAATGATCTGGCCGGGATGGTGAATAGTTGTTAATGGGGACGGTTAGTGACTAACAATAGGTAATGTATAATGGCAGGCTATGTGATAACAAGGCCTGATGTGTGGGTTAGGGGGCTGGAACATGGGAGAGTTTAGGCTCTAAAATTATTGAACTCGATATTGAGTCCGGAGGGCTGCAGGGCCCCCAAGCAAAAAGTGAGGTGGTGTTTTTCCAGCTTGCGTTGGGCTTCACTGGAACGCTGCAGCAAGCCAGAGACAGAGATGTTGGCCAGGGAACAGGGTGGTGTGTTAAATTGGCAGGCAACTGGAAGCTCCGGGTCTTTTTTGCGAGCAGGACGTAAATGTTCTGTGAAGCAGTCACTGAGTCTATGCTTTGTTTCCCCAGTGTAGAAGAGACCACATTGTGAGCAGCGAAGGCAGTAGACTAGATTCTGGGAAGTGCAGGTGAAATGCTGCTTCACCTGGAAGGTGTGTTTGGGCCCTTGGATACTGGAGAGGGAGGAGGTAAATGGGCAGGTGTAGCACCTTCGCCGTTTGCAGGGGAAGGAGTCATGGGACTGTGGGGGGATGTTGGGAGTGAAGGAAGTGTGGACCAGGGTATCCCCGAGGGAACAGTTCCTGCAGAAGGTGGACAAGGGAGGGGAGGGGAGGGGAATATGTGTCTGGTGGTGGCATCTCGCTGGAGGTGACAGAAATGGAGTCTGATGATCTTCTGGATGTGGATCTGGTGGGACGGTAAGGGGAACTCCATCGCTGTTGCGGGAGGAAAGAGAGGGGGCAAGGGAAGAAGTGCAGGAGATAGGTCAGACCTGGTTGAGGGCCCTGTCGACAACAGTAATGGGGAATCCTCGGTTGAGGAAGAAGGTGGGTATTTCGGACGCTCCCTTGTTGAAGTTGGCCTCATCTGAACATATGCGACGGAGACGGAGGAACTGAGGGAATGGGACGGAATCTTTACAGGAAGCAGGGTGTGAGGATGTATAGTCCAGGTAGTTGTGGGAGTAGATGGGTTTATAGTGGATATTATTGGCCAGACTATCCCCAGAAATGGAAACAGAGGTGTTGAGGAAGGGAAGGGAGGAGTCAGAGATAGACCAGGTCAAAGTGAGGGCTGGGTGAAAATTGAAAGCGAAATCGATTAACTTTTCCAATTCTAAATGAGAGAGGGAAGCAGCACCATTGATATCATCAATACATCAGAGAAAGAGTTGTGGGTGGGGGCTGGAATAGGACTGGAACAAGGCATAAAAACAGAAGTTGCTGGAAAAGCTCAGCAGGTCTGTTAGCATCTGTAAAGAAAAAATCAGAGTTAATGTTTCGAGTCCGTTGACCCTTCTTCAGAACAGACCATGTTCTGAGGAAGGGTAATCAGACTTGAACATTAACTTTGATTTTTTTTCTTCACAGATGCTGCCAGACCTGCCGACCTTTTCCAGCAATTTCTGTTTTTGTTCCTGATTTACAGCATCTGCAGTTCTTTTGGTTTTTATCTGGAACAAGGAATGTTCCATGTACCCCACAAAGAAACAGCCATAACTGGGCCCATGCGGGTACCCATGGCAACACCTCTGACCTGAAGAAAATGAGAGAGTTAAAAGAGAAGTTGTTGAGGGTAAGGACAAGCTCGGCCAAGCAGAAGAAGGTGGTGGTGGTTGGGGATAGTTCAGGTCTTTGCTCCAGGAAGAAGCAGAGGGCCCTAAAACCCTGCTGGTGGGGAATGGATGTGTAAAGGGATTGCACATCCATGGTAAAGAGCAGGCAGCTGGAGCCTACAAACTGGAAATTTTGAAACCGGTGTAAACTGCCAGACCTGCTGAGCTTTTGCAGCAACTTCTATTTTTGTTCCTGATTTACAGCATCTGCAGTTCTTTCAGTTCCTACCTATGTCTTATCTCCCTTGCTGCTTTTTTTTAACCTCTGCCTTAATGGGCTCTACTTCATCTGAGCCTAGATCATCTCTCAAAGATATCCTTGTTTCATTTTTTTATTCCTAGTTTTACTCCACCACCTTTCCTATCCCTCTTTTCTCTCCAAAACATCAAATATCCCTGAATATCACGTTCCCAGTTTTGATTTCCCTGTAAACATGTTTCCGTAATGGCTATGAGATCATATCTATTTATCCTGATTTGCGCCATCAGTTCATCCACATTATTCCAAATGATTCATGCATTAAGTTACAAATCCTTTAACTTTTTTTCCTACACTTTTATGGTACGGCAGGTCTCCAGTCCCAGCATGATTCAAGCAGAGCCTGTCCTGCAGAACAGCTCCCTCCTTCTGCAGTACTGGTGTTAATGTCCCATCAGGTCAAACCCATTCATCTCACACCAGTCTTTGAGCCACGCATTTACCTCTTTAATCTTGTTGACACTGTGCCAATTTGCTCATGGCTAAATCAGTAATCAGATTATCACCTTTTTAGCTCCCTAGCTGCTCATATTCCATCATCTGAACTTCTTTCCATCTATATCATTGGTACCCATGTGGACTATGACAACTGGCTCTTTCTCTCCCAATCCAAGTTCCTGACTATACTAACACCAATTCCAATTACATTTCTCTTTTCTTCATCTTGAATGGCTCCCTGTACCATCCTTGACAATGGTCAGTTTGCTCATCCTCACTAAAGCCCCTGCTCTCATCCACAAGCTCAAGGTCTGAGGCTTCTTCAGCACTGCCTGCTGGATCACTCTACCTGCCTCACTCATAGTCCCATCCTCCTGTACCTGGTCACTGACTGAATTTGAAGTTGTTAATCTAAGGGATGTGACTATCTCCTGAACACAGTGTCCAGGTAATTCTCTCCCTCCTTGATGTGTTGCAGTGGTCATAGCTCAGAGTCCAGCTCATCAGCTCTGGGCTGGAGTTCCTCAAGCAACCGACATTTGCCACAGATGTGCTTTCTATGAACTTATTCTTCTAATCAATCTGTTCAGAGATGTCATTACACACCTCTGTAGGATGTGGGGCTTGAATCCAGGCCTCTGAATCCAGGGGCAAGAACACTACCACTGTGCCACAAAGGACTTGTGGTCACAATGAACCACGGCTCAGGCAATGAGTCCTAGCTGGGCAGGCAAAGAGATTAATCAGTGATGCCCCATTGGGCCTTATAGGAGTTATCACTGAAAGTAATCAGTCTGAAGTATTAGCTCTATTTTTCTCTGAGCTCTTTAGTGTTTTCTAGGTTTAGTGTTTTATTTCAGTTTTCCAGCATCTTTAGCATTTGGCTTTTACATTCTTGTCGAGAAAGACTATTCTGATGAGAGGTTAATTAACCTGAAATGTTAACTGTTGCTTTCTATACACATCAGAAGGCCTGCTGAGCTTTACCATCAATTACAGCATTCACAAAAATGTTTTGCTTTTCCATTTAGCCAATGCATGCCTGCTTCATCCAGAACCTTTGCACACCTCGTCTATCATTTACCTCCCACTGCTTTTTGTTGATTCTCCACTTTAGTAGGTAACAAATTTCTTCTGACTCTACTGACAAATTTTCAGTACTATAAACTTCAATTCATATTAGTCTTAGGTAAAAGTGTGTGAACAACAAGCAGGGAGAATGGAAACATACAGATGAGGGGGAGCGGTGAGAAAAAGAAAGGTGAGAAAGATGACACAAGAAGATCAAGAAGATAATATTTGAAAAATATTCAGAAGGGAAAGTGCACACTAAAAGTGTTGAAGTTAGAGAAAGGCAAATAGAAATAGAGGATGTGGAGCAAGCAGAGGCAATAAAGGATGACATTTTAAAAAATTTTTTCCATGGACAATGCCGGTTTCCTAAACTTATGTTAACAAGAGAACGGTCACTATGCATTTAATCCACCAACCTTTAGAAACCTCTTTACTATTTCACATTAGTTAAAATAATTAACTTAAACTGGAAATAGTGCATCCTCTTCCTTCAGGCATGAGCTAATTTTAAAAATAATTTTATTTTGATGATTTGTTTTCCTTTAGTGCACTGTGGTGGCTTACAATGTTTAATTTCCTTTTCCTGTTGTCACAGGTTACTACCTGGATTTACACAGAAACACTTGCATCATCTGCAATACTCGTTCATTTAATGGGTCTGTGCTACTGCTTAGCATTTCATTTCTCAAATTGAACTTGGCGAGCCCTTTATGTTATTCCAAACACATTTAAGCTTAACACTGACAAATATAGATATCTTGAATGACTGTCACTCCTAAGCTGATTACTGAGGTTATGAATAGTTATGTCAAAAGCACACCTCTTGTGCAAAATTAAGAAGTTATAATTTGGTAATAGTAAGACTCTGACGCATTCAGAGTTTGTCATTCTGGGATAGAGGACACATATCGAGCACTTTAATTAAAAACTGAGAATTAAAAGAGAGAAGTCTGGAACTGTACAGAAGGTCAAATCTTATCTGATGTATTCCATCTGAGCAGAATTGAATGTTATATGCAAAAATATAACTATCTTCCACTTCCAGATACCAATCCAACTGCCAATAATTCCAGCAGTCCTTTTTTTTACCTTCAGATTTAGGATTGCTTTTATCCTTCATTAAAACATGTTCTGACAATGATGAGTGCACTATTTGTTTCTCTGTGAGCTCAACATATTTAATAATAATAATAACTGAGCCAATTAAAGCCCAATGGTCATTCTCTGATAGCAAACGGATATACTACTTTTGTCATTTACATTTAAATAAGATATTTAAGTGCTAGATGGAAGCAAAATCTAATTGAGATCACAACACAGATTATACTTTATTTTTTAAAAAAGTGTCCTGAATGAACCTAACTGAATGAATGTCTGAGAATGAAGGCAGATTCCTAATTCATTGCAGCGTGGATGGCGAATGAGAAAGCTGAACATTGACAATGACTGGTGCAAGATCAAGGGTTTTCATTCAACCTGCCACTGGACTGAAACATTCTTCTAATTAAATCATTCTGACTTGTTTTATTAATTTACTAATTCTATTAGATATGTTCAAGCATTTCCTTTGCAAAGCCAAAGTGATGATTGACAGTGCAAGACCTGGATCTGTGTTATGCTAGGACTATACTTTACCATTGATCTTTTCTGCCCTACTTATTTCAGCTGAGTGGCATGCAAATAAACTATTTTTATTGCTCTTTTATGAGGAATACTGCTCTGTGCACTCAATAAAGATCCTACAATGGCTAAAATGTACAGATCAGTTTCAAGCATCATATTCCCTGGACGATAACGATCCACAAGATAAGATAAAAAAACATAAAAGATCCTTTATTAATCTTCTGCTTTTCTACTGGAGCTGTCAGCTCCTCAATAATTTATGTCATCGCATATTACTGTGGGCGGGTTATACATTGCATTTGTTTAATCCTTGACCGAGCTTTGTTTTGCATATTGACGAAAGAAAATTTTTACCCATTACCATAACTCTATATCTTTGCAATTTAGGAGCGCCCCTAGGCTGTTGCAATTATTGAATCAGAGATGCCATGAATTTTTATAAATGGCATTAATTTTAAATCCATGCTAACAAATAGGGAAAAAGCCGCACCTTTGCTATCTGCTTGGGATGTTTCAGAGACCATGGAACACCTCCTCTGCCTCACTATAAAAATGCTGCAGCCATGGACCAGCTTTCAGTGCTTTTCTCTCATCGCTTACAATTGCTTTCAGGTTTGAAAAAACTTGGCTTAGTTTAGAACTGGTCTTCTCACCACAATGTTTCTCAATTGCCGATTGGTTTGACAATCATGTCACATATGGAAAACAATCTCCTGGTCAAAGTATGGAAAAGGCTCCAGTGAATGTAAGAACAAATCCTAGTGTGAGCCAGAACTGTTGGGAGAAAAGAGAAGTAAATTAGAAAAATAATTTTCAACCCCAGTATGATCTTATCACCATAGTCATTAATGGTAAAATGTAGTGTACTTGCTTTGTCTACTGGAAGTGTATATCAGGAAGTCAAGCCCACAGTTCAGTAAGTCCCACAGGATTTTCAACCTATTAAAATTGAAATGAATGGATTGAAGATCCAGCAACATTCATTGACCTTCATGCCAAATTTTTGACGTGTACTCCCAATACATCAAGCTTTTAGTCAGGAGTGCAAGTTTGTATAAATTTACCATATTGTTCTATCCTGTACTCGGAATCTAAAACAAACAAATTCATTCTGAAGGTGAAATTGAAGTGTTCTGTTACTTCAAATTATGCAAATAGCCTGTTCAGTGGGCAGATTTACTTTGCCAGACCTGATAGAGAGTGGAGAGTAAACACTGGAACGGACTACTTTCTTCTTTGTCCAAAAACACATACCTTATATAATCCCAAGTAAATATGGTCTAAAGTTTCCATTCAATGTGTCAGTTTGTCCAGCCCAAACTGACTCAATATCAGTGTAACTGGCACCCAAGATTGCAAACAACGGAGGATTTTGTTGTTTTATTTTCACTTTCTAAGCAAGTGACCTTTGTACCTGAAACTAACTGGAAAATAGCTTTCTATATTTTCTACCTACTATTTTAAGTATTTAAAGTCAGGGTAATTCTCAGATGGTGGATTAACACTGTGACCTAAAATACCATTTTCTGCAATAAACCTATTTTCAAGTGAATAAGTCAAGCTGCATCAAATTGCCATTTTTAAGTACATCAAGGAATTCTCTTAAAGTCAACTTTGCTTTTAAATTATGCATTAAAATGCTTCCTGAATGCATTGATCCAAGGTACGTTTTACATTCTGTGATTACAAAATAAATTTTATTGGAAACCTACGAGAGAGGGAATAAGAAGTAGATTCGAGAAGGATTCAATTTGGGACTCAATTTGAGCAGATTCATTAATGTTGCCCCAAACAGAAAATCTAGCCTATATTTAGTTCAAACTTTAATAATTTGGTCCTTATCTGTAATCTACAATCTGGATTTCTTAATCATAAAATCAGTAATTTGGCAAATGTTTTCATCAACAATAGAGACCAGATGAGAGCCAGCTGGTTATCTGAGTAACAAGAGAATTGTTGAACTGCTTGTACCTGCCTGTATTGATGACTTTGAAACAATTGAAAGACCCTGAAAGAGCAATCAATTAAAAGGGCCAACCATCAAAGAGTATTTTAGGGGATCATAAAAATCCAATCAAAAAGCCTGAAGAAAAGTCATATTTGCCGAAACTTAAATCAGTTTCACTCTTCACAGATGCTGCTAAATCTGCTGAATATGTCTAGCATTTTTTTCACTTCAATTTTCAAAGCACGATTATTCTATGTAAGGTAAAACATGAAAGATATAAGGCATATACAATGAAAGACTGGGTGACTAGCCCACTGAGGATGGTTAAAATACAAAATTCTCAGTCACAAACCGTTGACTGAAATCAATAAACAATCATCAATTGTCTTTATCTTGTTGAAACTGAAATGACAGGTTCCGTTCACAGATTTCGTTGTAAATTTAAATATGACGACTGACATTTTCCTGAAGGCTATTTTCAAATATCGGTAAATGGGGCACATTGTTCCTGTTGCATATCAGTCAGCATAAAAATGAACAAGAGATTAACATGCCTGGTGTTTCAATAAAGTCCACAAACCAACAAAACGTCAAGACTTACCCGTGCTGTTTAAAACTACAGGAGTCTGGTATTGACAACCTCCAGTTTTATTCCAGGAACATTGTTAGTTAATAAATTAACCAAATAGAAAGTTCCAATAAGCTCCCATTTTGTGATTTGTCAGTAGTTTGAAAAGTAATAAATTTGTCACTTAATTACATGCTCAAATACATTCTTCTGTAATCTCAAAGCTGATGATCGAATTACTAATCACGAAATAAAGTGAACACTAGTTGAATTCAGAGACTATATGCAGAAAGAGCAGTGGGTCATGGATGCAAGAGGTCACACATTGAGCAGATTGAGTAGTAGCTCTTCCCACTACAGGATAGAAGATTTCTAAAGGATGGATCTTTGTGGCACAGTGTCATTGCCTTTTGGGCCAGGAGACCAGGGTTCAAGTCCCACCTGCTCCAGAGATGTGTAAGAGCAAATCTCAACAGTTGATTAGAAAATATTTAGAGGGTGAAGAAATTGAACATAATGGACAAAGGGAGTAAAAATGGGCTTGTGGTCCCCATTTTTTGGATCATATGGGTGCCACTAACGTCCCAAAGTCCATATCAAACATGAAGTCCATTCAACTTTACGTCAGTTAGTGCATATGTAAGTAATGCGCACAGGATGTTTGCAGAGGAAAAAATACTGGGAATTTCATACACCAAGCTGTTTGGAACACCAAATTTCAGCTAATGCCATGAGCTATCTTTACAACCTTCCTGACTGTTGCCCATTCTTGACTGTTAGAACATAGAACAGTATAGCACAGGAATGGACTCTTTGGCCCACGATATTGTGCCAAACATGATGCTAAGTTAAACTAATCCCGTCTGCCTGCCCTTGGTCCATATCCCTCCATTTCTTGCACATTCATGAGCTTATCTGCTGACTCACCCCATACAAATCCCACCTCTGTTAGCATCCTTGAGGAGATGAGCAGTGTCGGTATCTGCACTGGTGCCTGACAGTGTCAAATCAACTAACAGTGAACTTTCATCGTGGGTGACTTATTCGTCTTCCTCTGCTACCTGGATATTTTGTAGTTTTTGGCCAGCTGAAAGAAAAAGACACAGGGTGAGGTGGTGATGACAAGAGAGAGGCACATAAGATGCACATGCTTACGCCACCTAGAGCTAGTTTGTGAAACTTGGGATTTTAGAATAAGGATTCGGTATACTTCATTTGTACAGGGCACTGATGGGACTGCATTGAATACTGTGCATGACATTGGTCAACTGATAGTTCAAAGAAGATTTACCAGGTTCATGTCTAGAATGGTTGGGAGGTCTTATGAAGAAAGGTTGAACTGGCTAGACTAGTATCAGTTGGAGTTTAGAAGTTTAGGAGATGACTTAATTGAAACATTTAAGTTCCCGAGGGTCCTTGGTCATGTAGTTATAGGGAAAGTGTTACCTCCAATTGTGGCATCTAGAGTCAAGGAAAAAGGTTACAGTTTTTAAAAAATAGGTCACCCTTTTAAAACAGAAAGGGGGCAAATTTCCTTTCTCATAGAGTGTCATGAGACTTTGGAACTGCTTTCCTGTAAATGCAGTGAAAGCAGAGTCTTTGAATATTTTTAATGCAAATTTGGATAATTCTTGTCAAGTAAGAGGTTGAAAGATTATTCCAGTAAACGGGAATGTGGATTTGAGGTTACAGTCAGATAAGCTATGATCTTATTAGATGATGGAACAGAGCCTAGGAGCTGAATGGCCTCCTCTGCTCTTTGTTCACTCAAACTCTGTTTTCATCATGAGAAGTTTCAGCTTCTCTCTCTTTAAAGATAATATTCTCTGAGACCCTTCAATAGACAACTCAAACTGTCCCAATGACTCCTCAACTCCTCATTGCTCAATGTCTTCTCCTGACACCTACTGCAGCCCACTGGATTTATTAGCTCCTAATTTCTGTTATGATTGTAGTTCAGTGGCAGACAAACACTGCTCACATGCTTTTCTTTGTCTATACTGACAGCTTCACGAAGCAGACTGCTATATTTTATCTTCAGTGAGCTGGTCCTGGTCTTCTCTGAGCCCCATATCTTCAGCAGCATGGAACAATCCCAGATTCAGGGCTTCTTGGAGCCTGGCAACATGCAACAATCACCTGCTAGTGGGCTTTGCCTGTGCCTGAAGCTAGTGCCAGGACTTCAGCTGCATGGAGTCAACCCTCTTCTTCATCTCCTCCTGACTCATTGCCCCATGGACTCTCTTTCACATCTCCTCAAATTCTGTCATTAGGTGTTAATGTCAAACATTCCATCACATGGACAACATTATTCACTGAAACCCAATCCCATGGATCTAATCAAACTATGGATGAGGCTGAAGGGATATAGGAAGGATAGGGAGACTTAATGTTGACTAAGTGGCACAGGTCTAAAGAGACAGTGTGTGTGTGTGTGTGTGTGTGGACCTCGGGTTCATGTGCATAGATCTTTGAAAGTGACAAGACATTGTGAGAGAACATTTAGGAATACATATGGGGCCATAGGCTTCATAAATAGAGGTATTAAGTATAAAGCAACAAAGTTATGTTGAATCTTTATAAAGCTCAGGTTTAGCCACAATGAGAGTATTGCATCCATTTCTGGCCACCACAGTTTAGGAAGGGTGTGAGAACACATGAGAGGTTCAGAGGAGATTCACCAGAGTGCTTCCAGGAATGAGGGATTTTAGTCACAAAGTAAAAGCTGGGCTTGTTCTGCTGGGAGCAAAGGAAAGTTAATGGAAGCATTTAAGAATATTATATGTATAGATAAAGCAGCCGAAGAAAAATTTCTTCATCAGCTGATACTGCAAGCACCATGGACACAAACTCAAGGTTTTGGGTTTGAGTGAGTGAAGATGAATTGGAACTTGCTGTCTGTGATGATAGTGAAAACAAGGTCAATGAGTGATTTCAAGAGGAAAATGTAACAGCATGTAAGCACAATACACTTGCAGGGCAACAGAGATCAAATGGGTGAATGCCAATGATTGGATTGTGCTACAGGTAGTTGGCATGGACTCAGTAGGATAAATGGCCTCCTTCTGCATTGTAATGGTGCTACTGCTCTCAATGACTTAGACTCTTTGAGCTATAAATTTCAGAATCCTCCAGTCTAACTGATTAAAGGGGACCTTTGGTCCCATATGCACTGTAAACGGTGCCAATTTGCATTTACAGCAAAATATTAGGGTACAACAGAAAGTTTGACCAATGGCAGCTACCATTCCTTCCTCTAATTTATAGATATGCTGTCCCTCTAAATGAATTGCTGAAAGATCATTCTCATGGAAAAATCAATATTGATCAAATACAACTTGCCAGGGCAATTTACACATTGGATTAGGAGGGTGTCAGCCCATTGGCCAGAGATTGTTTACCATTAGGAGAAGTAGCTCAGAACAAGTTGTCATTGACCCTGTAATAGATTGGCAGGTTCCTTTGATTTGCATCTGTTCTTGTTTTTAGTTCTGTTGTGTTGTTCTATTACATGGCTCGGTTGTTCATTGTACAGAATCTTAAATTGCAAGGCATCACAATGTCTAACACTGACAAAGCTGGAGCTGGTGTAATTAATCAATATTCTCCACACAACTGTCAGAAAGCAATTCATTTGGGTAATTATTTATTGATGACTGATGAATCGGTGCATGGTGCTTGTGAGATTACATTACCAGAACCCAGCTGTATTTTCACGTCTAGCTGCATGACTCTGACATGGGAATCACTCCACATATGGTCCACATTATTCAATGTGGCATGCCAATGGCACGGTAGAGATATTTCAGACTCTGATGTGAGAATGTTAGTTCCTTAATTATAATTTGACAATAGTATGAATGTAGCACGCTGCAGATTACAAATCTCAATAAATGTGGAGGTAAGTTATGTGATTTTGATCATCCAGCAGTCTTAAGAGACAGAAACTCAGTCAGATTTTTTGAGTCTATATAACCTTGTGATGCTCTTGAAATCAGTTTAATAACAAGAGTTTTATTTGAAAATTTAATATTTTTTAAATGATTCCATCATAGCCTATAGCTACCTCTTTGAAAGATGTTAGTTTGCAAGATTGCTTCTTGAGTAAGAGCCATTTTGTTCTCCTTGCCTTGAATAGTATCTAATAGATTTCTTCCCAAAACTGGCTAAAGTAAAATAGGATAGACCAGTAGAGATGCAAAGGCAATTTAAGGAACTGTTTCATAACACTCGTCATTGATATTTTCTAGTGGGAAAGAAAGACTCCGGGGGAAGGACACACCATCCATAACCAACTAAGAAAGCTAAAGGTAGAATCAAATTGAAAGAAAAGACGTACAATTCCACACTTGTGCCTGGAACTCACTGCCAGGTGAGGTAGTGGAAGCTGATATGATAGTGACATTTAAAGTGTGTCTTGACAAATACATGAACAGGATGGGAATAGAGGGACATGATCCCTGGAAGGGTAGGGTGTTTTAGATGTGACGGGCAACATGTCAGTGCAGGCTTGGAGGGCCAAAGAGCCTGTTCCTGTGCTGTAATTTTCTTTGTTCTTTATTCTTAATTCTGGAAAGATTAATGTCAAGTCAAAAGATTGGACAGAACATAAAAAAACTAGCAAAACATGACAAACAAAAATGTAAGAGACGTTAGTGAAATACGGATAAAAATTTCAAAACAGGTTGTAAGTTTCCACAAATACTTTAAAGGGAAAAAAGTAAATAAAGTGCGTGTTGGCTCTTTAGAGACTGAGTCTGTGGAATTATTAATTGAGGGTAAGGAAATGGCAGTTTGAACAGATGTTTTATGCCTATCTTCACTGTAAAGGATACAAATAACACCCTAGAAATAGGTAAAAGTGTGGGCAGAATAAATATCAACGACAATCAAAGAAAAGGGTCATCTCAGAATAGACAAAATCTAAGGATTGCCTCTTTATATTCAATGGCAATGCCATCACTGAATCCCACGTTATCAACATCCTGGAAGTGACCATTGACCTGAAGCAGAATTGGACTAACCGCATAAATACAGTGGCTACACAAAAAGATCAAAGGCTAGTAATTCTGCAGCAGGCAATTCATCTCCTAACTCCTCAAAAGCCAGATCCTGTCCAGCATCTACAAGGCACAAGTCAAGAATGTGGTGGAATGGTTCCCACTTGCCTGGATGAGTGGTACTCCAACAACATTCAAGACACTTGGCACCATCCAGGACAAAATAGCCTGCTTGATTGGCACCACATCCACAAACATTGTAGCCCTCCAGCACTCATGCTCAGTAACAGCAGTACACCAGCTACAAGATGCAATGGTCAAGATGACGACAGAGTAGGACGCTCCGGTCAGAGCTCCTCTGCTTGCCAGTCCCTTTACCTTTTTTCCCTCATTTTTTCCCTCTCCTCTGCAGGACTCGGCCTCTGATAGCTTCGGTCCGCTGTGGGACTCGGCCTGCTTGCTCCACAACTCCACTCTCAGGGGTTAGGTCAGGGGAGAAAGAGTTTTCTCTTTCTCCACTCCCTACTCCCCTGACCTAACCCCTGAGAGTGGAGTTGTGGAGCAAGCAGGCCGAGTCCCACAGCGGACCGAAGCTATCAGAGGCCGAGTCCTGCAGAGGCCCAGAGAAAGCACGGGCCGAGTCCCATAGTGGGACCAGAGCAGGCACAGGCTGAGTCCCATTGTGGGACCAAAGAGAGCACAGGCTGAGTCCCACAATGGGACCAGAGAGAACACAGACTGAGTCCCATGGTGGGACCAGCATGGGTAGAATGGCCTTGTGCTCTGGGTCCCGAGAGCCCCAAAACGCTGCGAGCAATGAGGCCTGGAGCAGCATGTGGAAGAAGCCCCACAGCAGCGCGCAGAGAATGAGTCCTCAATGGAGGCTGTTGTGAGGCACAATCCTCACCATAGAACTTACCTTAGAATATTGTAATGTTAACCACTTAATATTTTCCTGTTTTTAATTTATTTTCAGTTCTGTAATTAAACAACTACTTCTATTCCTCTGTTGTATCCAAGAATGGTACCTAGGTACTTGTACCTAAGATGTCATGAGAAGGCAGGCATTGTAAAATTTTTCACTTTACTCCTACAATGGAGTGCATATGACAATAAAAGAATATTGTAATAAAAGGATATTGTTTGTAGAAATTTGCCAAAGGTCCTTAGACAGCATTTTCCAAACTCATGAACAATTTCTTCTAAAAGGACAAGGGCAGCAGATACATGGGAACGCCACACAAGTCACCGTCCTGACTTGGAAATATATCACCATTCCTACACTGTCACTCCACAATTCCAGAACTTCCCCTCTGATGATACTGTGGGTCTACCTACACCAATTGGAATGCAGCAGTACAAGAAGGCAGCTCACCACCACTTTCTCAAAGGTGATTAAGGATAGGCAATAAATGCTGGCACAGGCAGCAAAGCCCAAACTATTGCATAAATAAAATCAAGGGAAATAGTTCTTGACAAATTTATTATAGGTTTATTTTGATGAAATCACAAGCAATAGGACTAAAGGGAACTTCTGGATGTGGTGTCCTTAGATTGTGAGAAGGTATTCAATAAGCAGCCACATCAAAGGTTACTACACAAAGTAAGAGTCTATGGTGTAGGGGTACCTTATTAGCATGGACAGAGAGCAGATTAGTTAACAGAAAACAAACAATAGGCTTAAGTGGGTCTTTATAAGGCTGGCAAAATGCAACAAATGGAATACCGCTGGGATCAGTGCTGGGGCCTCAGCTACTTACAGTCTATATCAATGGCTTGGATGAAGGGTCCGAGTATATGGCTGATAGATTTGGTTGAGACAGAAAAATAGTTAGGAAGGTAAGTTGCGAAGAGGAAGTAAGGAGCCTACAAAAGAACATACGTTGGCTAGGCGAGTGGGAAAGACTTTTGCAGACGAAGTATAATGTGAACTCATCTACTTTGCAGAAGGAATAGGAAACCAACTGAACTCTGACCCCACACCAGCCCTTCAAAGGGCATCCCACCCTATCCCTGTAACCTTGTATTTCCCATGGCTAATCCACCTTAGCCTGCACATCCCTGGACACTCTGGGAAATTTAGCTTGGCCAATCGACTGAGCCTGTACATCTTTGGACTGTGGGAGGAAACCCACACAGACACAGGGAGGATGTGCAAATTCCACACAGTCACCCAAGGCTAGAATTGAACCCAGGCCTCTAGCACTGTGAGGTAGCAATGCTAACCACTGAGCCACAGTGCTGCCCAAATGCAGAGGCAACTGGGTGTCCTGGCACATGAATTACAAAACATAAGCTTGAAGCTCTTCAAAGGATTAGGACGGTTGAATGTTATAATTTATTACAAGAGGAATGGAAGATAAAAATAGGGTTGTTTTGCTACAGAGGCATTGGTGAGACCGCAATACAGAATATTATAGTGGTCTTGGCCTCCTTACTTAAGAAAGGACACAGTTGCATGAAAATCAGTTTAAAGAAGTTTCACTCAGCATGTTCCTGGGATGAAAGCCTGTACCGAGTGCAATTTGGAAGAATGACAAGTAATTTTTTTGAAACCTGTAAGTTCCTGTGAGGATTTGACAAAGTGAGTGCTGAAAAGATAGTTCCCCTTGACTGTATCTTGAGGGCGCAGTTTGAAAATAAGGGATCTTCAGTTTAAAATGGTGATGATGAGTGCCTTTATTCTCACAGTGTGTCATGAATGTGTGGATCTCTTCTCAGGCAGCAGTGGAGATAGTGGGTCATTGAATATTTTTAAGACAGATTCCTGACTAACAAGGAAGGGCCCTCATATTCACACTCAAGTCAGGTAAAGCAGCACATAATTTGGAATGCTTTGCTTTGGTGATCAATCTTTTTTAGTGTCTGAGTTTTCTGTTCCGCAAGTTTGCAATGGAAAATTGGATGGAAGCTGCCAATGGATGAAACACCTTAGATGTTCAGTGAGCACAAATCTCTGATGTATTTCTGCTGAATGAAGTAGATGAAGGTCTGTGTTGAATGGGTTAATGAGGAAAATTTGACACACAGTGGATCTCTGCTGACGAGTGAAGAGTCAATAAAGGTCAGGCTGCTGTCACTGTCATGGTCACCCTCAAGTTAGTACATGTTGGGACAGGGAGAAAGGACTGTGCAAAGTGACATCAGTAGCCATGTTTTATGGAACAGAGATGAGAAGAGAGGTTAGAGGTCATATTTCTCATTACCTTATGTGTTATTTCTCCTTTCTATCAGCTATTCTATGGACATATTGTGTAATAGATGGTATGAGAAGATGGAGCTCACTCCTGGTTCCTTTGTATGAGGAAAGATTCAATTGCATTGCAGGCAGTTCAAAGAAGATTTATTAGATTAATCCCAAAGATGAAAGATTAGTTTTATGAGGCAAGATTGAGCAGATTCAGCTGATATTCACTAGAATTTAGAAGAATGAGAGGATATCTAATTGCAGTATACAAGATACTAAAGGATAATGATAAATTGGACATAGAGCAGATGTTACCTCTTCTGGGACAATTCAGAAGGGGAGGTCATTGTTCTAGGATATGGGGTGGCCGATTTAAAACAGAGATAAGAATTTACTACTGCAGATTGGGATGGATGCCAGGACACTAAAACATTTAAGGAGGAGATTTTTAATTGATAACAGGTTGAAGGGTTATGGGGAACAGGCAGGAAAGTGGAGTTAAGGCTGAGATAAGATGAGCCATGTTCCTATTAAATGGAAGAGTGGGCTCAAGGGGCAGAATTGCCAATTCCTGCTTGTTGTACTAATTGCTTTATCTTTCGACGTTGGTGCAAACCGGGCACAAAAGGAATGGGAAAATGGCAAATTGGCCTTACTCTGAAAATCAGCAGAAGGCAATGTGCCAGCAATACTAAGCTGGAGATAACTATCAGAGGTTCTTTGGAAGTAGTTCCTTTGGTCTCATCTAAGATAATGAGTTAGAACTCAAGGAATATAACGAACAATAGCAACATGAATACAAAATAGGTTGAATGACTTTTCTGTGCAGAGTGTAGTGGGTTTTTTTTGTATGAGTAGAAGGCTTATAGTGGAGTTCCCTAGGGTCAAATTTGCAAATAACACAAAACTTGTAAGCATTCTGAATTGAAAAGCTAATTGTGTTAAATTTCAAAAGAATCTAAACAGGCTGGTGGAATAAGCAGTCAAGTACTAGACAAAATTTAATTTAAGGAGCGAAGTGTGAAGTGTTTCATTTTGGTAGGAAGAATGCAGAGGAAATAAAATAACATAAAGGATATAATTCTAAATAAGGTGCAGGATCAGATGGCTTGAGGGGAATATGTGCCGAAAACATTATGCATAACATGGCAGGTTAAGAATACAATTGATAAAGTAAAGAATGCAAAAGCAAAGAAATTATGATAAATCTCTATTAGCCACTCACTTAGGTTCAATTGGAGTGATGTGTCTTTGGAGGAGGTCAATACATTAGAAAGGGTGCGAAAAAAGATTCATGAAAATAACTTCAGGGGTGAGGACCTCCAGCTAATTGAATAGACTGGAAAGGTTGGGGTTGTTCAGAGGGGATTCAGAGGAGATTTGAGAGATCAAATCATAAGGGGTCTGAATGGAGTTGGTAAGGAGCACTGTTTTTATTGGTGAAAGGATGGAGAACCAGCTGGTACTGATTTAAGGTGGTTGGCTAAGGAAGCAATAGAGATATGAAGAAAAACAATGCAGCGAGTGGTTAGGATCTGGAATGCACTGCTTGAGTGTTTGGTGGAGACAGATGGATTACAGTGATGAAGCATTGAGTTGGCGGTTGGGGGTGAGGACGGGGTGGACAATGGTATCAAAAGTTGCATATTTTACTTTGTTCACGACCTCACAGAATGGCATTTGTGACTTCAATAATCACCACTTGGGACTGTGGCAGGGGAAGAAATTTGATTGGAGGGATTCAAACATGGAGTTCCGGGAAAGATGAGAATAAATTGGGAAGGTGGCTATATTTCAAGGACATTAGAGGTGAGAGGGAGATTAGATTTGGCTGGCAGCTTACAAGGACAGTGAGATCAAAAGTTGATCATTTCAGGAGAAAAGTGGTGCTATCAGATTTGAAAGCGAAAGTAAGTCATTTCCAATACCAGCTAACATGGGACGGGGAGAGGAAGATTTGTGTATTTTAGTGAGAGTAGGATCAAGGAAGCAGGAAGTAGATCTCATGGTCAAGATCAAGATGAGCTCAGAGAATATGAGGAAAAATGGGTGAGAAACTAGAAAAAGATAGACCTAGAACAGGTGGATCCATTACAGGAGAGGTACAGGTGTTGCTGTAATGTCAATGGACAGGTAATCAACAGACCTGAGTTAATGTTCTTGGGGGCATGGAACCAAACCCTACCATGGCAGATGGTGGAACATGAATCCAATTTCTAAACCTGCAATTAAAACATCAAATGATGACCATGAAACCATCATCAATAGTCAAAAGCACATTTGGTTCACTAGCAACCTTTAGGGATGGAAATCTGCCACCCTTACCTAGTTTGGCTTACATGTAACTCCAGACCCACAGTAATGTGGTCAACTCTTAATTTCCCACTGAAATGGCTGATCAAGCCACTCAGACATGCCAAACTGTGACAAAGCCCAGAAAAAGAAATGAAATGGATGAACCACCCTCCATTGGCTTCAGTACCAGAAACTCAAACAATGAACTCAGCCCTGTCAATAAGGGAAAGGCCTGCTCACCAACATCTGGGCATGGGGTGGTGTCGGTACAAGGCTCGTGCCAAAAGCTACCTCACAGAACAGATATTCAACAGTCTGATATAGTCATTCCCATCGAATCATATCTCACAGGTAAGGTCTCAAGATGTCACAATAAACCCCAACTATTAACTCTCACATGATGGAAGTGATGAAAAAAATCTTTGGAGCACACCAGTGTCTTTCATTGATATACTGCTAAAAGAACCATTTGCAGCATCCAGATCATGGACTGATTTAGGGAACATCTCAAGGCTGCTTGCTCATTCTATTAGCACACACTCACTTTGTACCCACCTGCATACTCAGAGCATCTCTGCCTTGCCCTGACTTGCCTTGCCCTTTTGCATTCTGTCTCTCAACTACAGCTCGAAAGTTCCCAGTACTTCTGTCTTGCCTTTCTATTTATTGTAGACTCAAAGCCAGTCAGTTCGTTATGGTTGTCAGCAGTCATCAGTCAAGAGGGTGAACGTGTTACTGTTATCTTTGAGCTGTCCACTCTTCACATCACACCTACAGCATGTGCCAGCATCTTACATGGCAAACACACTGCGCATACAACAATCAAATGGCTATGTCTTAAAATTGAAGGGGAGTAGTCCTCAGTCAAAACAAGGGGGAGGCTGTTGTCTGTTAGGGGTTTCCAGCACAGTAAGACGAGGGTAGCCTTGAATATCAGTCCAGGGGCTTGGGCATGGTCAGTTGGCCGCTCGAGGTACTCAAAGTCAGGATCTTCTCCATGTAGAGGGTGAGGAGCCAAATATTTGGTATCCCACCATCCATCTTGACTCTTTCTACCTTACTATGGTCATTTTCGCCTGGAATGAGACAAAAGAGAGGTATTAAGAGAGATGTAAGTGGGTGGCACAGCTGTTGGTGCTAGTGCAGGTGGGGCAAAAGTGGTGACATGACTTGAGTGAGTATGTGGGAGGCCCAGTGTAATGCAGGGCTATTAGTCTGAGGGGATTGGGGTGGGTAAAATCAAATATTGCATGTGACATTGAGAGAGATAGTGCATCAGCCTTGGTACACAAGGGCCTTTTAAATATGGTGCCAGCACTAGGACACCTTGATACCTCAGCAGTGCCAAGTAATTCTGCCTCTTGCCTATAGCGAGTGGGTGAATTGGGCTAGTAGCAGACAAGAGGGATGCCATAGGGACAAATTTCAAAGTTAATGAGCTGAGTTTGACACAGTAGTGTGAGAAAACTCACTTGGCCTCACAGAGAGAAATCGTCCCTGAAATTTAGTAAAGATGAACATTTTGCCAATTTCTGGAATAATTCAGTTTATTGTGTTGAATTGAGGGCTAAGGACCAGCAAAGTGAAGGAGCACAATCTCAATAACAGTTAACGATATTTGGAATTAACTTGTTCAGATAAATTCTGACACACCTCTGGAATGATACGTTCTAATTGACCTGATCAGATATTTATGGTATCTTCTAGAGCAGGTGAGACTTGAACCTGGCTCAGAGGCAGGGACACAACCACTACACCACTGTAAACCCCGTCAATAACAGTTATAGTCTCTAAGATCCTCCTTGGTACAGCTGATGCTCTTCTTGATCACAGCAAGTTCACAAGGGCATGAAACACATGATGAATAGATAATAAAGCTGACTGACAAAAATCCAGAGATAGTAGGAACTGCAGATGCTGGAGAATCTGAGATAACAAGGTATAGAGCTGGATGAACACAGCAGGCCAAGCAGCATCAGAGAAGCAGGAAAGCTGACGTTTCGGGCCTAGACCCTTCTTCAGAAATTGGGGGGGGAGCGGGGGAGGGGGTCCTGAAATAAATGGGGAGAGGGGGGAGGCGGATAGAAGATGGATAGAGGAGAAGATAGGTGGAGAGGAGACAGACAGGTCATCCAGCCCCACCACACTCAGCATTTTCCCTGCAACCGCAGGAAGTGCTACACCTGCCCCTGCACCTCACCCCCATCCCAGGCCCCAAGAAGACTTTCCACATTAAACAGATGTGCACCTGCACATCTGCTAATGTGGTATACTGTATCCGCTGTTCCCATTGTGGCCTCCTCTACATCGGGGAAACCAAGCGGAGGCTTGGGGACCGCTTTGCGGAACACCTATGCTCGGTTCGCAGTAAACAACTGCACCTCCCAGTTGCAAACCATTTCAACTCCCCCTCCCATTCCTCAGACGACATGTCCATCCTGGGCCTCCTGCAGTGCCACAATGATGCCACCTGAAGGTTGCAGGAACAACACCTCATATTCTGCTTGGGAACCCTGCAGCCCAATGGTATCAATGTGGACTTCACAAGCTTCAAAATCTCCCCTCCCGCTACCGTATCCCAAAACCAGCCCAGCTTGTCCCCACCTCCCTAACCTGTCCTTCCTCCCACCTATCCCGTCCTCCCACCTCAAGCCCCACCCCCATCTCCTACCTACCAGCCCCCTTGACCTGTCCATCCTCCCTGAACTGACCTATCTCCTCCCTAACTCCCCACCTACACTCACCTTTACTGGGTCCATCCCCACCTCTTTGACCTGTCTGTCTCCTCTCCACCTATCTCTCCTCTATCCATCTTCTACCCGCCTCCCCCTCTCTCCCTATTTATTTCAGAGCCGCCTTCCCCTCCCCCATTTCCGAAGAAGGGTCTAGGCCCGAAACGTCAGCTTTCCTGCTCCTCTGATGCTGCTTGGCCTGCTGTGTTGATCCAGCTCTACACCCTGTTATCTTATGACAAAAATCCATCAAGGTTAGCCAAGCACAAGATCAGCAAACCTGAAACCAACTAGTATCTGATCTCATTAATTAACAAGTATTGGATTCTTTCACAGCAGTTTCCAAATCCATAGTCTCTGGGGAAATGGCAGCTAGTGCCACCTGTTCAAGTTCCTGTCCAAGTCATGCCCAATATTGATATAATCAGCGTAAATATATATAAACAAAATATATATAAATCAATATATCAGTGTTCCTTCAACATCACAAGCTGAGGTTCGCTCCTAGTACTCCTTATCTAATATCTCTGTGGGTATATTTACACTTTGCCACCTTCTGAAGAGCATTAAGAAATGCTAGCAGCTGCTGGTCTTGCCAGTGATGTCAATGGACAAGTAGAGATATCCCGTAACATTGCAGCAGCTGGACCTCAACAAGTTCCACCTAACTGTTGCATTTCAGCATGTACATAGAAGGCAGAGAGCTACAAGTGGTAGCGCTGCCTTGAGACACGTTCTACACAGAGTGGAAGTGACATGCAAAACTTTGCCGTTGGCTTCAATACACATTCTTTGAAAATTTGAAAAACTCCAGGGTCTGGCAGAGAATTGAGTAAGATATATACATAACAGATTAAAAACGTTAGTAAAAATGAAAGATGTGAGGCTAATTCATTCTGTTAAGTCTTTTCATCCTGAAGAACTGTACACTTTTTTTCTTAGGTAAGGCGAAATACAGCATATCACGAACACCATTTAAGTTATATATAGGGTGGCATTAAATTAATGCTATGACTGGTGTGAGTGGAAAAAGTTATGAAATGGATTTAATTGCTTGCTGGGTATAATAGTTGCTTTTAATTTTCACCCACATTTAATGAAAGTCACTGCTGAACTCCTATAATACAGCTGTTACCTCAGTCCCCATGGGAAATCCCAGCTGAAGTATCATTATATGTTATTACAGTCAAATGCCCCCTACAGCAGATCAGTCTCACCATCAGCAGACCTCTGGGATTCACCAAGATATCCACATTTCAAAACCACAAGCATGGCCATAGTTTACACTGTCAGCAGAAATTCAAATAAATGTGGCACTTCACATGAAGCTGAAAATGTCCAAGAGAAATACCAGACCTTCTGACTGTGCCACTTCCTAAATGTCTGCCAATTTGATTGCCGAGAACCATTTTTGGATTTATTTAGTTATCTTATGGAAGAATGCAAATTTACTGAGTCTGCTTCAAAGGGGATTAAACTGATCAATGTTGGTCCTATAGCTCTTACAGTGAAGCAATTACAGCTAAGAAAGCTGGTTACCCAGCAACCACTCAAACACCCACGTACAATGACTTTTAATTCTATTCATGCCCACCAGTGAAGTGGAGAAAATGACAGGCTGTCAGTGGAGTGAAGCGACGCACAGAATTATAGTCCTGATGAACTGTAGAGCAATTCCTCATTTACTGAGAAGTTCTATTACGTCCCCCGCACTAGGATTAGGAAAAACAGTCAACCTATGTGAAATCAAAAATAAGGTGACATTTAAGCAATAGACGAATAAGAGAATTTACCAATTGATCTTTGTAGTATTTTGCTCAAACACTACTGAATAAGAAGGTGCAGTAACTTAAAAATCCCTCATTGATTCCTTAGAGCCTTTGAAATAAAAGTTTGTTTCCTGCACATGTTTAAAAGACTCCACATGAAAAAAATGCAAGTGGCTGAGATAGGCATTGATTGGAAATAAGTATTTTTGTCCTTAAATGGAAGGACAAATGGGACTCCACTGACTATTTGAAAACTGAAACCAAAGGCAGTGTACAAACGCACAGTTTGGAACCTGCTTAGAATCTGAGTGAAAACCAAAAGAACTGAGATGTTATAAATCAGGAACAAAAACAGAACTTGCTGGAAAAGCTCAGTAGATCTGGCAGCATCTGTGAAGAGAAACCAGAGTTAAAGTTTTGGATCTGGTGTCCCTTCCTCAGAATGGATGGTAAGTAGGAAAATGCCTGTTTATATGCAGAAGAATCTGACAGTTATTGTGTATGAGAATAGCCAGAATCCTGTGCTGAAGGAAGCTATTAAGTTTCTCCAGCAAAAATTATTTCTATTTGCATTTTGAGAGAGTTTTTTTTCTGTATATTTTAGTCTGAACTAATATCAGGTACACCTATTCCAGACCCTTCCAAAGTTACTTGTTTCTCCTTTTGCAAGACATTTGTAATTTAGAATAAACATTTACTAAGCTACTTTGCCAAGAAGAATAGCCTAGCTGGTTACTGTGAATAGCTTACAAGACACCTTCATCAAGAAGGAATACTTTTCTCAATGCCACATCTGATTTTTATCGATAGTATTTTTGGAATTCTGTCCTGATACAGGTCAGCATTTGTAGATGCTGTAGAAAAGTTACAGCACTGAAAGAGGTCATTCAGCCCATTGCTTCAACGCCAACCGAATAAACTAGCTCCCATTCTAATTTCACTTTCCAGCACCTGGTTCGTAGCCTCGCAGGTTACGGTGCTTCAGGTACAGACCAAACATTCCTTCTAAATGACTTGAGCATTTTTGCCACCAAACTGGGCAGCAGATTCCAGGTATCCAGCACCTTCTGGGTGAAAAAGCTTTTCCTCATATCCTCTCGAATCCTTCTACTCATCACCTTAAATTGCATCCCACAGTAAATAACCCCTCCACTGGAAAGCAAACAGAGCGAAGGAATATAGAATAAACAGGAGGATATTGAGAGGAATTGAGGAAGTGAAAGACCTTGAATGTATTGCAATTGCAAGGCAATGAACCAGGTGCTGGAAAGGGGGATTACAACTGAGGCTAGTTTATTGAGATGGACCGAATGGCTTCTTTTGATGCCGTAACTACTCTATGGTTCTGCGGCAGCATCAAAATAAAATTCTTTGTGCTTCAAGTAAATAAGCATTGATGAATGTCAAAGTTTTAGCTGTGTCTTTGCTTTATCAATGGAATATATAATGTGTTGAAAAGCAAATAGAGATGAGCTATATAAAATTAAGGCAGGAAAGTAATGTACAGTTTTGCATTCTATACATCCTTACAGGTAAGACAGAAATGAAAACAGGTTAGTGAATTTCGGGGGGCAAGAGCAGATGAATGGCATTAGACAGACGGACCAAGCGTAAAGCAAAACAGGTATTTTAGACAGAATCGTATTGCTGCAGCACTAAAATCTGTCATATTTTTGTGCAAATTGGCTGTGCCTGTAACTGCAAGTGAAAAGCACGTCTCTGGGACTTTTCAAATGAATGTATAGACAAGATGCACAGAATATGTTAAGTGCCACCTTCATATAGCAATCAGTTTATAACTTGATTTTTTTTCTACTAAAGCATTTTATCAACAGGGTAATTATACAAATAGCTCAATGATTCATAACCTGGGTCTCACGAAATAAATGTTCTAATGTAAACTGTTCCACTCTTGCTATTCAGTGAAGCTGATTAACAATACTGGTTTAATTTCAAAGACTGTGTAGCAGGCACCCATTCCAACATCAAGTAAGGTTTGCTAATCTGAGAGTGCATGCATATTACTCACTTCATGATACAGTGGAAAAATAAACAGGAAGGCAAAGAGATAGGCCAATTCAAAAGGACAAACGGAAAGAAAGAGACAAAGAAGTTACAGAAAAGAAGTGAGTCGACAATCTAATAGGACAACACATCACAGTGTGACCTCTACAGTTCACTCGTTGTCTCCTTTCGTGTTTGAGACCCAGCCAGTTCCATAGAGTAACAACATGACTTATTCCAGCTTGTCTTCTAGCACTCTGGCTATATAGTTAATAGCTAGTTTGTTTTGTTAATTACTGTCCTGCAGTTTTTGAATGTAGGTGTAATTTTAACATTGCATAAAGCAGATGGTATTGATTCAGCCACATGTTATACAACTCTCCCCAGAAGGGCTCTTGTGGTGCAGTGGTAGTGTCCCTATGTCTGAGCAAGGAGGCCGGGGTCCAGGTCCTACCTGCTCGAGAGGTGTATCACAACATGTCCGAACGGGTTGATTAAAATAACTACAACCTCCCCATTTTCTTCCTATTGATTCCACAGACTGCTGGAGAAGGAAAGAAAAAGGCACATGGGACATTACAGCACCCTGGCCTGTAGAAACAGGAGATTATACCTGGACATCACATAGGAGCAGTGAGAATGAGTAGAACATTTCTAAAAGCTGAGGTCAGATCACCAGTTAGAAAACCAAGGGTTCTGAAAAATGAAGGAATTGGGGATCCAATAGGACTGAGAAACTTGGGGAAGAACAAGTAATTTGTTGCAAGGGAAGCAGGAATCTCAGCAGCCCTGCAACACTCACAAACAACAGTATGATAATGACCAGTTCATCTGTTCTCTTTGTGTTTTGAATGACAGATAAATTCTGCCTAAATGTATGACACGATCCTTATCAGTGTTAAATTTAATCTGCTATGCGTCCATTTATTTGATTGATTGATTGATTTACTGTTACTTGTACTGAGATACGGTGAAAAGTGTTGCTTGGCGTATATTATATCATAAAAAGTGCATCAAGGTGGCAGAAGAGAGTGCAGAATACAGTATTATAGGTGCAGAGAAGGTGCAGAGAGAGAGAGAATTAACATTTGAGAGGTGCATTCAAAAGTCTGATAACAGTGGGAAAGAAGCTGTTCTTGAATCTGTTCAGAGATAAAAGGTACTGCAGATGCTGGAGAATCCGAGATAACAAGCATGGGGCTGGATGAACACAGCAGGTCAAGCAGCATCATAGGAGCAGGAAAACTTGACGTTTCGGGCCTATACCCTTCATCAGAAATGGGGGAGGGGAAGAGGGTTCTGAAATAAATAGGGAGAGAGGGGGAGGCGGATAGAGGATGGATAGAGGAGAGGATAGGTGGAGAGGAGGCAGACAAGTCGAAGAGGCGGGGATGGAGCCAGTAAAGGTGAGTGTAGGTAGGAGGGTAGGGAGGAGATAGGTCAGTCCAGGGAGGACGGACAGGTCAAGGGGGCGGGATGATGTTAGCAGATAGGAGATAGGGGTGTGGCTTGAGGTGAGAGGAAAAACAGGTTAGGGAGGTGGAGATGAGCTGGGCTGGTTTTGGGATGCGGTTGGGGGAGGGGAGATTTTGAAGCTTGTGAAATCCACATTGATGCCATTGGGCTGCAGGGTTCCCAGGCTGAATATGATTTGCTGTTCCTGCAGCCTTCGGGTGGCATCACTGTGGCATTGCAGGAGGCCAAGGATGGACATGTCATCTGAGGAATGGGAGGGGGAGTTGAAACGGTTCGCGACTGGGAGGTGCAGTTGTTTGTTGCGAACTGAGCGCAGGTGTTCTGCAAAGCGGTCCCCAAGCCTCCGCTTGGTTTCCCCGGTGTAGAGGAAGCCACAACGGGTACAGCGGATGCAGTATACCACATTGGCAGATGTGCAGGTGAACATCTGCCTGATGTGGAAAGTCTTCTTGGGGCCTGGGTTTGGGGTGAGGGAGGAGGTGTGGGGGCAGGTGTAGCACTTCCTGCGGTTACAAGGAAAAGTGCCGGGTGTGGTGGGGCTGGAGGGGAGTGTGGAGCGGACAAGGGAGTCGCGGAGGGAGTGGTCCCTCCGGAAGGCAGATAAGGGTGGGGAGGGAAAAATGTCTTTGGTGGTGGGGTCTGATTGCAGATGGCAGAAGTGTCGGAGGATGATGCGTTGGATCCGGAGGTTGGTGGGGTGGTATGTGAGGACGAGGGGGATTCTTTTTTGGTTATTATTGCAGGGACGGGGCGTGAGGGATGTGTTCCGGGAAATGCGGGAGACACGGTCGAGGGCGTTCTCGACCACTGCAGGGGGGAAGTTGCGGTCCTTGAAGAATGAGGACATTTGAGATGTAGGGGAGTGGAATGTCTCATCCTGGGAGCAGATGCGGCGGAGGCGAAGGAATTGGGAATAGGGGATGGCATTTTTGCAGGAGGGTGGGTGGGAGGAGGTGTATTCCAGGTAGCTGTGGGAGTCAGTGGGCTTGAAATGGACATCTGTTTCTAGGTGGTTGCCCGAGATGGAGACAGAGAGGTCCAGGAAGGAGAGAGAAGTGTTAGAGATGGTCCAGGTGAACTTCAGGTTGGAGTGGAAGGTGTTGGTGAAGTGGATGAATTGTTCGAGCTCCTCGTGGGAGCATGAGGCGGCGCCGATGCAGTCATCAATGTAACAGAGGAAGAGGTGGGGTTTAGGGCCAGTGTAGGTACGGAAGAGGGATTGTTAGGCTTGAATCTGTTCAATCCATTGAGTCTACTTCATCCGGTCTGGCGATTCCTTGCTGAAGTCTACTGCAGTCCTTCTCACGTTTCCAAGATTGCATTTGACAAATGCCCTGTATCCCTAAATCTACGTCATTAATGTATATTTTTCTTTTCTGTTGGTGGGTGGTGATTTGCAGAATGCTGCAGTCTAACAGCAAATGCAGCTGCCGATTGCCCGATTGGGAGTGGGTTTTATGTAGATTATTTGGCCCTCTGTGGACCTTTGATGATTCTGTGAAAAATCAGAATTCAGCGTAAAAACTAAAATGAAGAGTTGTACGAGGGAAATCAGCAGAGTTGCAGAAATCAGAAGAAGAGAAAAGACAAGCAATCGATAAAAGTATCTTAGGCAGGTCATGGAGTCACCAGAATCTTTGACCTTTTGTGAATGTCACAACAAATCAACTTATTCCTAATAAATGGCAAATGCACAACAATGCAGGTTTCAACTATATACAATTTATAGCTTGATACAGGTAATCAGGCCTGCATGATTTATTTGTTATCTAGAACAAAACAAATCATTTCAAATTAAACTGATACCAATATTGTGCTTCAAATGAATCAGCTCTGGAAAGATCAAATCTTGCTTAAAGGCATTACGCATGTTATTAAAATCAGTGAAACAATTTTTTACTTAGATTTGTCCTTTTCAACATAATGTTGACATGAACTTTCCATAATATTGCCAGTGCTGCCACTTTGCAATAAAAATTTGAGCATGTGTGTTAACTAATCTTACGAATAGTAAAACTTCAGAAGAATCTATGCTTTCATTTTCTTCAATTGCATATAAAATTAACAGATCTTGTCAGGCAATGCTGAAGGCATACATTTCAGCAATTCTTGTAGTTAAGATTGTCAAATAACAGCATTTATATAAAACATAGCCTTTTAAGGTAAGATATTTCTCACAACATTTACCGTAGGATCAATCTCAGTCACACTTACAGTCTTTACATCAATAATGCTGTACATGGACATCTAAATTCAAATTTCTGCCCGTTCTCGTAAACCAAATCATTGGCTGGCTGGGTAACAGAGGAATATTTTAAAACCTCTGACATTAATCTCAGATTCCAATTAAACCCCTCATGGTTCTGCCTCCTTGTTTTAATCCTTTTCTGCCAACTACTGCAGGGTAAGCAGAGAGATTCCTATCCTGAGTGCAGGAACTGTCAAAGGTTTAGAAACAGGCAACATGAATAAATCAGTGAAACCCAATAGGAGATGTAAGGACATGAATACACCCAGGGAAATTGCGTACGGATACTAACAATGTAAGTCCTTTTTGGTGGGTGTAGCTTAAAATAACACTTCCACTTCCTGTTTTATTGCTCTTTCCCATTTGGTGCATACAGCACTTTGATTTGAAAAAAGGTAACATTAGGATTTTATTGACATGTAAAACTTTAGTGAGATCTTTCGATTGAGGTTTTCAGGATTTTGAAAGGAGCTGAAAAGGTAGATAAGAGAGAAATTCTTTCCCCTGATGGGGGAATCTGGGTGAATGGGACATAATCTTAACAATAGAGGCAGGCCTTTCAGGGGAGAAGATGCAAACATCTGTTAGGCAAAGGGTGATTAAAGTACGCAGCTCCCTCCCACAAAGAGCAGTCAATCCACGCTCCCTCAATGATGTTACCTCTCAGATTAGCTGGTTCTTTAAAAGGATATGGAGCAAAATGCTTGTACCCTGCCTGCTTGAGCCAGGTACAGACGCTGCCGTTGGGAAGGTTCTGGGAAAAATTACAATGGATGATCAGAAAGGCGAACAAAAACAGGAGTTGCTGGAAAAGCTCAACAGATCTGGCCGCATCTGTGAAGGAAAATGCCAGAGTTAATGTTTCATGTCTGGTGACCCTTCTTCAGAACTGATGGGAAACCGTCGATTTATATGAGGAAGATAGGGACAGGGATGGGGTAGGGAGTAAATGATCGGATAGAGCCCAAAACGAGAGAAGAACAGTTGGATAGACAAAAGAGTTGATAATGATCTGGCTAGGAGGGTGAATAGTTGTTAATGGGGACAGTTAGTGACTAACAATAGGTAGTATGTAAAGGCGGGCTATGTGATAACAAGGCCTGGTGTGTTGGGTAGGGGGCTGCGACATGGGAGAGTTTAGGCCCTAAAATTATTGAACTTGATATTGACTCCAGAAGGCTGCAGGGTCCCCAAGCAGAAAATGAGGTGTTGTTCTTCCAGTTTGCATTGAGCTTCGCTGGAACACTGCAGCAAGCCAGAGACAGAAATGTTGGCCAGGGAACAGGGTGGTGTGTTAACGTGGCAGGCAACAGGTAGCTCAGGGTCTTTTTTGCGAGTAGAACGTAGATGTTCTGCAAAGCGGTCACCCAGTCTAGGCTTCATCATAGAAACAACAGATTGCATTGAGCAGTTTCAGTGGACAGCCAATTTCTCCAGCAACTTCAACAGACAGCTCTTGATCTCATGGTCAAATATGTCGATGAGATCAATGAAACTAGTACACTATGGTCATACGAACAGGAGTAGGCCATTCAGCCAATCGAGCTTATTCCACCATTCAACATCACCATGGCTGATTGAACACTTTAATGTCTTTTACCCACACTATTTCCAAAACATTCATGCCATTGTTAATCAAAAAAAATCAACATTTACTTGAAATATACTCAAAGACAGAGATCCAATCACCCACGCTGGTGAATGGAATTCCAAAGATTGGCCACGCTTTAAGTAAAAAATGAATTTCCTCATCCTGGATCTTAGTGGTATTCCCATTATTTTTAAATTGTGACCCCAGTTCTAAACAAAGGCATCTAACCTTTGTGTTCCTTTAAGTCTTTTGTAAGCTTCAATAAGATCACCTCTATTCTTCGAAAGGCTAGAGACTAGAGATCTAATTTTCCCACTTTCTCTTCTTAGGATAGTCCCACCTTTCCAGGAATGAGCCTGATGAGTATTCATTGCATTCCCTCCACTGCAATAATGTATTTCCTTAAACAGGGAGAGTAAAATTGTTGAGAGTACACCAGGAGTGGTCTCACCTAGCTTCTGCACAATTGAAGCAAAACTTCTTTACTCCTTAACCCAAATCGTCTTTCAATAAAAGTTAACATTCCATTATAATTTGCTAAAAGTTAACCTTCAGTGACTTGTTGACAAGGGTATCCAAGTCTTTTTGCACAGCTACACTTTCTGACCTCTCACCATTTAAAAAATATTCTTTGCATCTGTTTTTTCCACTGAAGTGGATGACCCGACATTTTTCCACATGTTATTCCATCTGCTACATTCTTGCCCAACCACTAAGCCCGTCCAAGTCTTCCTTGATATGTTTTGCATCTTCTTCACAACACATATTCCTGCTTAGCTTTGTAGCATCTGAAAATTTGGAAATATTATATTTGGTCCCTCTATCCAAATCATTGGTATATATTGTGAGCAATTGGGCCTCAAGTGCTGGCCCTTGCAGTACGCTACTAGTCACAGCCTGTCAATATTAGAGAAACCTATTTATTCCAACTCTCTGTTTTCTGTATGTTAGCCAATCTTTAATCCATGCCATTACATTACTTCTTATACCATGTGCTTTAACTTTGGTAACCAGCCTCCTGTGGGGAACCTTATCAAAAGCCTTCTGAAAATCCAAATATACTACATCCATCAATGTGCCTTTATTTATTTTGTTAGAAACTTCCTCAAAAAAACCGCCAACTAGTTTGTCAAACACAACTCTCTATTCTCCTTTGCTGATGGCATTTCTCTTGCAGCTGTCAGATTGATAAAATTATGTCAGTTGTAAATCTTCCAGGTTTGAAACCACACTGAAATTCAGTGTTGATGCATTCAGCCAGGATCTGCAATCTGACAAGGGCATCATTAGCAAATCTTTTCTCACAATGCTTTGCAAGGCAATGCCTCACTAATTGTTGCAATTGCTGCCATCACCTAATCTTCTGTTGTGCATTACTCTGGATGTTTCTTAGTGCTTTCAGAATTTTCTAGCTTGGATCTCTCATCTAATTAATGATAGTACATCACTTGGCTGGATTAAAAAATCAAAAGAACTGTGCATGCTGGAAATCAGGAACAAAAACAGAAGCTGCTGTAAAAACTCAATAGGTCTGGCAGCACCGGTGCAGACAAATCAAGGTTAAAATGTTTCAGATCCAGAAGGGTCACTGGACCTCAAACATTAACTTTGATTACTCTCAACAGATGCTGCCAGACCTGTTGGGTTTTTCCAGCAGTTTCTGTTTTAGTTTCCAACAGGCTGAAGTTATCCTCAGACTTGGATTCTGCTCATGCCTCCAATAGATTGGGAGTATGGGATCGTAGATAGTGTCTTGAGGTTCCATTTCACTTTTACACTCTGTGAGGGAATGCAAGGAAGCACTTGTTCAATAAAGTTATGGAGCTCCTGGCTTTTAGCTGGGTACAGAGTGTGGCGAAATTTGATGCAAGGATGGCATTTCTGCTCTGAATGATAAAGCTTCAAGTTTTGCATGCTCACCCTGTTACACAAGGAATGATCTGGAATATAATTAGCACTGCTATGCCTATGTGAAGTGAGAATGTGCTCTGAGGGTCATGTCTAGTGATGATCAAACTCAGACCTGCTGGGTTTTTCCAGCAATCTCGGATTTCATATCAAGCATAGTTACTGCTAGTGGCCTGATCTCAGATGTCCCCCAGAACGCCTTAAGGCATTGTTCGTTCTGAAAGAAAGTTTTAGTTACACAGGCTTGTTGTAGTGGCCAAGTTCAAGTAGCTTCTGTCCATTCTCATTTCTCTTTCCCAAGCCATGATGTCCACATGTGACAGTTTATAAACTCTAATGCCATTGTAATTCAATAAAGTTTATCAATTTGACATTAGATACATGCCATTTTTCAAATATAGCAGACTAGAGTAATTCATTCCACCATGAATGTGAGGCATTGAGGGGCTTTACTAGTTTGAATCCTGGAAAGAGTAGGCTGTCTTATGATGATAGGTTGGACAGGTTGGATTTGTTTCTACTGGAGTTCAGTAGAGTGAGGAGTGACTTGATTGTAGTGTACAAGGCATTGAAAGTTGAGGTTTGCTAAGAGAACAATTTACATCTGACAAAGTTGCACATTTAAAGCTGCCTACTCTTATGATGATTCTCACATTCCTGTTCCTGAATACAACGTTAGGTTGAATACATTTTGTGAAGAGGCGCATAGTTGAAGGATTATGTCACACTGTAGACACAATGGACATCGAATGTAGACTATTTTGTGGTTTTAAGTTGAAATCAAGCATAAATTTATATTTTAAACAAAACTATTGCAATCCTAACTCCTGCCTGTTGTGTCTTTCCCTCAATTTATTGGAGGTCCTCAAACTGATTGCTTGTGATTTTCAAATTTGCAGATTTATCAAAAATTTTAAAACATGGAAATTAAGGCAAATCACTCATATAGACGTCAATTACTATACTAAATGAGGGCCTTCTGCAGTATCTCAGCCCCAGGCTAACATACTGAAACTTCAAGATATTTATATATCTTTAAAACCAAATTTACTCAGCTCTGATACAGATGCATTTGCAAAGTCATTTGCACATACAATAAATTATTTGATCATTTACATTGCCATCCTTCCCCTCAACTTCCGAGCTCATCTTTTACCCAATTTTGCTTATCTTTTATGATTTGGAGAATTCGAAGTTTCAATGCAGATAATTTTTCTGTTCTACATCTTCAAGGCAAAACTGTCACACGATATGGTCTACAGGCACAAAATAAATACATTCTGGCCCTTGTATTTAAATATAAATATTACGCAAAAATCTTCTAGAAAAGCAGAGGAAAAGTACGCTGCAGCTTAAAATAACCAATAATTGCCTGTTACTCTTAACTAAAGCAGTAAATATCCATCCTTCCAATTAGGTGCTCCATAAGCATAAATGTCTATTTACACTGTAAATATAAATATCAGTGGTAATTTTTAAGTTGCCCATACAATTAACTTGACATCAGTGGTGGGGAGTGACCATCCTTCTTTGGGCATGCCTCACTAAATATGTCTTAATTTATATTGCAGTATTTGAAAGAAAATAAATCATCAATTTTCACCTCAAGAATGTAGCCCTTTGAAAAGAATTGCATTTAAACTATGGACTGTTGCCAATTTGATTCCTGGAGACTTCAGCTGGAATTGTCCAGTATGAGATTATATGCAGAAGTAATCCAATGTAATTGTCGCTCAAGAATATGGTTCCTTTGGCCATTACAAAAAAACAAATTCTTATTAAATTTTATTTTGAAAGAAAGGTTTTTGACTAAATGTATCCAAATTGATTCCCTTAGACTCACAAGTGGTTAAGTAATATTTCAAGCTTTGCATCTTGTTATGATTCCTGTGGAGAATAGCAAACCAACAGAACCAAATTTACTTAACGAGGCCAACAGAAAAACAATTTTTTAGAACATTTACTTCAATAATGAAACCAAAATTAACATAAATTAAGCATGAATTAACAGGAAAATTGCAGTCAATACAAACCATAAATTATACATTAACAAGCATATTCAACAAAGATAGATTTGATGGCTTCAGCAAGTATTCCACTTTGCATATATGACACCACACACAACCACACAGTCTTCAAAACTCTGTCTTCCTCAAGTTCATGAGATAACAAGGTGTAGAGCTGGATGAACACAGCAGGCCAAGCAGCATCAGAGGAGCAGGAAAGCTGATGTTTCAGGCCTAGACCCCTCTTCAAGTTCATTTCCAGTTTCCTGCTCCACTTAGGACCTGACCACCTATTCTTGTCCAGCAGCTGCGACGAACAAAAGGGAGTCCGATGGGGAAAAGCCTGCACCAAGTTGACTAGCTCGGTTATTCAGTTCCTTTAAAATAGTTCTTGTTCCTTGCTCCCAGATTCAGTTTTCTGGTTTCCTATTTTTTAAATGTCTCCAATAACAACTTTCTACCCACTGGTCTTCCAATTATGTGGGATTCAATCTTGTTCGTGTTTTGTAACTATGTCTTATTTTAGAGTAAAATGATGGGAATCGTATGACTTGCTCTGAAATCTGCCTGACAGTAGCCTGGCTGATTTGATTGCTGGAGATTACAAAAAACCAAACTGGAAAGAAGGTGCATGGTATTTTGACTTGGAAACAGAGGCAGTGGCCTATACTGTAGTTGTGGTTAAAGTATAAGTCTCCAATATCCCAGAAAATTGTTGACATTGTAAATATTTGTATTTTGAGCTATCAATTTACTTCCAAGATGGAAGAGGCTTGATGTCTCTAGCATAACTAACCAGCCTGGATAGGAGGCTCTTGTGATTCATGGAGCCATAGAGATGGGTTTGAGGATGGGAATAGTTTCCTAAAATATTATTAAATATCAAAAAAAATTACCCTGAAATGTGGATGGAAGCTTTCATTAGACAGGAAAGACAAAATTCATAAAAAACTAAAATAAGTCTGGAAAATTTGTTTAGCTTTAGCTAGAGGAAAGATCTCGATGGGGGAAAGCCATCCAATGAGTAAGACCATTATGAGATTGAACATCACCTGGACTGAGAAAGGAAAAGAATAGAAAATTCACCCTCAGGAACTAAGAATCCCCTTGGGCTTGTCTGGAGAGGCTTTAATGCTCCTCAAAGGCTAGTGAAGAAAATATTCATTTTATTAGTGTGCTAGATATAAAAAGAAAATAGTTCTATTCTGAAGAAGAGTCACTAGACTCAATGTTGTAACTCTGTTTCTCCCCACATAAGCTGCCAGAACTGTTGAGTTTCTCCAGCAATTTCTGTTTTTGTTTCAGTTCTATTTAGTTGTTTAAAATATAAGTTGCATACAGAAGTGCTTTTATAGGAACATACAACTGGCACAGGAGCAAGCTATTTGTCTCTTCAAGTATTCATTTCCCCTTCTAAAGTCCAATGACTGCAAGTCTACTCAACCTCCCCATGTAACACAGTCCCTCCGTACCTGGTATCAGTCTGGTCAACCTTCTCTAGACTGTGTCTAATGCAAGTATATCGTTTCTTAGACAAGGGAACCAAAACTGATCATCATATTCAAGGTGTGGTCTAACTAGCGCCTTTTGTATTTTTCATAAGACTTCCCTATTGTTATACTCGTCCCTTTGAAATTGAAACTTTTAGTCAACATTCCCTATTGCCTGCTGAACAAAGATGCTAGCTTTTAGTGATTGATGTATGAAGACTCCAAATTCATCTGTATTATAGAATTCTGCAGTCTTTCTCCATTTAACAGATATTCAGCCCCACTATTACTCCTGCCAAAATGCATAACCTCACATTTTTACATATTATATATCATCTGCCAATTTTTGCTCATTTGATTAACCTATTTATATTCCTCTGAGGCTATTTTGTGTTGTCATCACCATTTGTTTTCCCATCAGTTTCTGTGTCATCTGCAAACCCAATTGTAATATTTTCACTTCTCTCATCAAAGCTGTTAATATATATTGCTGGTAATTGAGGGCCCAGCACTTATCACTGTAGCATTCCACTAGTTAAAGGTTGCCATCCTGAAAATGACTCCTTTATCCAAACTCTCTGTCATTTATTAGTTAGTCAATCCTCTATCTGTGTCAACAAACCACCACTGACACCATAGGCTCTTACCTTATCAAGTAGCCTAATGTGTGGCATGTTATCAAATGCCTTTTGAAAATCCAAATACATTACATCTACTGATTCTCTTTTATCTATCCTGCTTGCTACCTCCTCAAAGAGTTCTAATAAATTCGTCAGGAATGATTTCCCCTTCATGAAGCCATACTGACTCTGTTTGATCATATTATGCATTTCTAAATGCTTTGCTATTGCATCCCTTATAATATATTACAACGTTTTTGTAATAACAGATGTTAAGCAAGCTGGCCTGTAGTCACTATTTTTATCTCCTTTCCTTCCCTTTTTGAATAAAGGTGTCACATTAGCTGGTTTCTAATCCACCATCATTTTTCCAGAATCTAAAGATTCCTGGAAGATTATTATGGGTGAATCCAGTTTTTCTGTTTCTTTTAATATCCCATGATACATCCCATAAGTACCGGGGGATTTATCAGTCTTTAGCCCTGTTAGTTTACCTCACACTTTTTCTCTAATGATGGTTATTGTATTTATTTCCTCTCGGTTTTTTTTTTGCCCTTGATTATTCAGTATTTTCGGAATGTTATTAAAGTCTTCTTCAGTGAAGACTGATGCCAAGTATTCCGTTCCTTGCAATTTCCTGATTCCCCAGTATTGTTTGCCCAGCCTTGTTCCCTGGGGAAATATGTTCATTTTAACTTCTTGTTTTTTCTATATATATTTTTAAAGAGGCTCTTGCTTTCCATCTTGGTATTATCTACAAATTTAACCTTTTTTCATCATCTTTTGTTGGTTTTTAAAATGCATACAATCCTCTGGTTTAACACTAATCTTTGCCATATTGGGAATATTTTTTTCCAATTTAGTGTCATCCTTAACTTCCCTGGTTAACCATGATTTGTTTATCCCCTTCCTAGAATTCTTCTTTCTCACTGGGATGTAACTTTGTTGTAAGTCATGAACTATTTTATTAAACATCTGCCATTGTCCCTCAAACATCTTTGATGCTAAACCCTTTTCTCAGTCCACTCCAGCTAGCTCCACTGTCATTCCTTTGTAATTATCCTTATGTAATTTTATCACAGTTGTTTCTCACTCAAGTCTTTCTTCTCAAGCTGAATGCTAAATTCTACCATGTTATGGTCACTGTTTTCGGTAAGGTCTTTTACTTTCAGATCATTTATTAAACTTGCCTCATTACACATCACTAGATTCAAATAGTCTGATCCCTGGGTGGATCCATAACATAGTGTTCTAGGGAACAATTCCGAATGCAGTGTACAAATTGTTGTTCTTGGCTACCTCTGCCATTTGACTTTTCCAATCCAGATGAAGATTAAAGTTACCCATGATTAATCTACTGACATTTCTACATGCCCTCATTATGTATGGGTGGCACATGGTTAGCCCTGCTGCCTCAAAGCACCAGGACCTGGGTTCAATTCCACCCTTGGAAGACTGTCTGTGTGGAATTTGCCCATTCTCCCCACGTCTGCATGTGTTTCCTCCAGGTGCTCCAGTTTCTTCCCACAGTCCAAAGAGTAGATTAGGTAGATTGGCCGTGGCGAAATGTCCATAGTGTCCAAGGATGTGCAGATTAGGTGGGTTAGCCATGGGAAATGCAGGGTTTTAGGGATAGGGTGGGTCTGGGTGGGATTCTCTTCAGAGGGTCCATGTGGACTCAGTGGGTTGAATAGCCTGATTCCACACTGTAGGGATTCTATGATTTCCTGATTTATTCTTCTTCTATTATTATTACCAAAAAGCTAATATTACAGGACCAATAGTCTACTCCTATCAGTGTCTTCTCCTCTTTGTTATTTCTTACTTCCACCCACATGGATTCTACATACTCCAAACTGAGATAATTTCCTGCCATCATATATATTCCATCCCATATTAACAAAGCTACCCCAATCACAATTTCTTTCCTTCCAGTCTTTTTGAAAAGTCATGTACCGCTGAATAGTAAGTTTTGAACTTTGATCCCCTTGTAACCAAGTGTTCATAATGAATATAAGACCATACCCATTAAACGGTCCCCATCCATGCATTTATTCATTTATTTTATACTACATGAATTCAAGTAAAGATCCATGAATTTTGCCTGGTTGCCATTTTCTTTCCCTCTTTGATGCAATTTACAGCTGTTTTCCTCTGTTGTACATGCAGCCCCTTCCTGTTCCATTCTGATATAGTTGTCCAACTACCTACCCTGTAATGCTACCATATCCTTTTACTTTGCAAGCCTGCATTTTCCCTTTCCACAAACCACTCCCCTCTAATTAGTTTAAAGCCCTCTCTACAGCCCCACGTACTTGAATTGCCAGGATGCTACATCAGCACGGCTCAAGTGAAGCCTGTCACAATGGAACAGTTCCCTCTTACCGCAGTACTGGTGCTAATGTCCCAAAACCTGAAACCCATTCCACCCACACCAATCATTTAACTCCTTGGCTTTACTTATCCTATGCAAGTTTGCCCGTGGTTCAGGCAGTTATCCATAGATTAATACCTTAGAGTTTCTCATTGTCAATTTAGCTCCTGACTGCTTGAATTCTTTGAGCAGATCATCCTTTCTAGTCCTTTCAATGTCATTGGTACCAATGTGGACGATACCAGCTAGATCCCACACCATCCTGTGTGATCAAAAATGCAAATTTCTATTACCCAGCATGAGAGCATTAGCTTTTATGAGTAATTTCTACCTGTAATGTTACACAGCAGCAAAGATAAAAGAAAAAAGGAACTCACGGCAGGCTAGTCAACAAATTGGCATAGCAGTGATAGCTGTATCATTGTTACATCAGCAGAAATATGCACATCTGTAACCTGTAAAATTGCCATTGCTGACATAACTAATTTGAGAGGCATCCATTGTGTAGATGTTTGATTTATTCATCGGTTAGAATACCTGATTCCTCTCCAGAAAATCACAAGGGTGAAGTGAAGACTTCAGTGACAAGATCAAGCCATCTAATTGACTTGATTTGCTACACAACAATCTTTTTGAACCTAATTTAGGAATGGATGTGAAGTCAAACAGAAAAGAATGTATGAAACGGTGGAAGAAAAATGGCAAAATCAGTGTAAATGAAAGCATGTTTAGATGAAGTAGAAAGCCTAAGAGGAGCTTGAGCATCCTTTGTTGGCTTTATTAGAAAAGTATAGCCAGTGTTTTTCTTTTCTTAAATTCAATAATTAGAACAAATGCACTTCAGAAATGAATGGAACAGAACATGACTACGTTGACCCAGTTGGCAAGGTATCTTTTAAGGTATTTAAAATATCTTTATTGATCTAAAAATTGACAAAGAAAACAGTTATTAATTATAAATTGCACTGAGTAGCAACATTATATATTGTCCCATCTAAGAAGAATGAGTACATACATTCTGAAGTTGAAACTATCACAACTCCACCAAGTCTGGATATTGTCCAGATCTTGTTGCATTTGCACACAGACTATTTCAGTATCTGAGGAGTCATGAATTGTGCTGAACATTGTGCAATCATTGGTGAATATCCTCACTTCTGACCTTATGATGGAGGGAAGATCATCAATGAAGCAGCTGAAGATGGTTGGGCCAAGGACACTACCCGGAGGAACTCCTGCAGAATTGTCCTGACAATGGAATGGATTTTTCAGTTCAATGATCAATGCTAACCATTTGGTTAATATGAAGTAATCAGCCTCACACTACTCACAGAGCAATACTGTCTACAACACTTTCTTACATTTCTTTATTTGACAGCATTGATTTAAAATTTCATTGTTACAGGTAACTCCACAATATAGAAAAAGGAATACTGCTGGAAAATAAATTGACCAAAAGCCACAGAAGATGTAAATGTCGAAGCATAATTGATAATAGCGATCACAATATAATGAAATTCGAGAAAGATACATTTAAGATAAAGACAATAGTGTTAATTTGAAAAATATTTGAAAAATATCTGATTTTAAGAAGTGAGAAAACAGAAAAATTACTAATGAACAAGGAAGTAGAATACTAAACAGTAAAATGGTGACCAGTACAGTCCAGGTAAAATATATCCTACTAAAAGGCAAGAGTTAATTGGTTGATAATGACACATCATGGAACGATAAAGAATAGTAGTATCCATGGGTGAATCACCATGAACAGGAGAACTGAAACAAGCAATCAAATGAGCAGAAAACAACAAAACCTGCAGCCCCCAAAGGTATTCTAGTTGAGATTTTCCAGGCTGGTAGACTCACTCACATCTACGCACTCACACTACAGATTTGGATGGAGAAAGAACTATCGCATCCACTCTCAAATTTCAGGAATATAACAATCATAACTAGCTACAGGACGGGTAATGCATCATAGTGTAGGAACAGTTGAGGTATTTCTTTCTTTTCTATAGCAGTGAAAACCCTAACATTCTCCTGGCACTTCTAATTCCTGTGGCTCAGGAAGTCCTCCAGAAAATCTATACGGCTTTAGACCTTTCAGAGGGATCATTCACGCAGCCTTTATTAACAGACAAATCTATCAAAATGTTGAAAAAAACCATCAGGAATTCGTGCGTTAATGTGACCAAAGCATGTAATTCAGTAATTCATGAGAGTCCATGGTTTGTGCTCCAAAGCTTTGGATATCCAAGAAATTTCAACAGGGTAGTTAAAAACAAATTAATTGCACTGGTTGGAGATTCTTGAACGAGGGGGCATAGTCTGAGAATCAGAGATAGGCCATTCAGGGAAGATGTTAGGAAGCACTTCTACACACACAATGGGTGATAGAAGTTTGGAACTCTCTTCCACTAATGGTAGTTGAAGCTATTTCAGTTGTTAGTCTTAAATCTGAGGTAGACAAATTTTTGTTAAGCAGAAGTGTTAAGGGATATGGACCATAGACAGTTACATGGAGTTAGGCCATAGATCAGCCGTGATCTCATTAAATGGTAGAACAGACTCGAGGGGCTAAATGTCCTCCTGTTCCTGTGTTCCTATCTTCCAATTATTTCATGATGATGTGACTGCTACTGATTTGACAGGAAAAACTGAAGCAGATCCTTTCAAAATCCAGACTGTGATCAATTCAGGTTGTGTCATAATCTCAAAACAATTGACAATCAAGCTGACTGTAGCTATTCACATCATTAAAGATCAGCTGCCCCTGTCCTCAGTATTAGAAATTGTCTAGATGAAAAATTCTTTAACTGTAGATACCTCCATGTCAAATTAAACTGATCACTTAGATATATATGAGCTACAGTTTACAGATGGCTGTATAGTCCACTCTGAAGCAAATTTGCCAGCCATTCTCGATCTCTTCAATTCTGCATGCAATTCTGCAAAAAACTTGGCCTGCCTTTGAATCTTGTTAAAGTTAACTCTCCAAAATCAATCCATACCTAGTCAACCCTGCACACCCACATACGGTGAAGATAGGCTACAGTAGCCAGTGTTTGACAACAAAACTTTCCATCAACTATCAAAGTCCTCATGTACAGTGCAGTTGTCATCGTCATGCTCCTGTACTATAATGAGACCTGGACTGTGTCTCAGTGACATACAAGGACACTTGAGGAATTCCATTGCATCTGTCCCATTCCAGACTGAATGCAAGGAATATCAAATGAACACGAATGATCTTTATGCTAGCTCCACAAGTATTTCCATCGACTGGACACAAGGTACAGATGGGCATAGCTCCCCTGCGAACTCTCAAGTAGCTGGCATTCCAGGGGAGAATGGAGAAAATCACTTAAAAGGCAGTCTGAGGCTTTTTTTGAAGAATAACAGCATTGAAGTTAATTACTAGGAGGACCTTACTACCACTCATTTAAAATGGTGACAATTTGTCCAGAAGCTGTATCACACAGTGTATCACTGTCTTAATAATGAGGCAGATCCAAAGCAGAGAAGCAAACAAGAAACCAAATCCTGTACTCCAGATCCCACTACATTGCTGCACATCCTGTCCCATGTGCCCAGAAATCTGTGGATTGTGAATCAGCCTGTTCAGTCACCTGAAGACAAAAAGCTGAAACTCATCACCCTGAGTAGACATCATCCATGAACAGAGATACAGCCAACAATGTTGAAAAAGTGCATTTTCAATCCTCTAGCCCTGAAGCATCACCCTTGTATCTCAGAATGATTGGAAAATTGTGTCCAGTACCTGTGCCAAATTCTCTACTAATTCCCTCAGCATCTTGCATCCTCTCTGATATCAATTTTAAATACAGCCAAACTATTTAGTATCTTCGCAATAGGTGTATCACCTACTTCTTGTTTTCAGTGGGATTTTGACAGCATCTCCCCAAGAATTGGTCCCAATATCCTCGGAGTCTTTTTTTAAACAATACCTCATGAGATGTGAGCATCACAAGCAATGCATTTGTCTCCCATGATTGTTGTCCTTGAGAAGATGGTTGTGCCCCTTCTTCCTGAACCACTGCAAGCTATCTGGTTTGACTTTTATGGGAGTGATTTGGTCAAGATGAGAGGCTTTGCTGGACCATTCCAGAGGACAGTTAAGAGTTAACCAAAGGTTGAGAGACAAGTTCTGATTCCACCACAGCAGCTAGTGAATTTTAATTGAAATTCATTGATTCAATTATTAATGATTGGAATTGAAACCTGTTCTCAATAATGGGTATCATGAAACTATCATAAATTACCAGAAAAACACATCTGGTTCACTGGTCCTCTTGGGAAGGCAGCCTGCTGTCCTCACCTTGCCTGGCCTACATGAGAATCAAGGGCCACAACAATGTCATAGAATCATAGAGCTGTACAGCACAGAAATAGACACTTCAGCCCATTCATGCCTACCAGATATCCTAGATAAATCTAGCCCCATTTGCGAACATTTGGCTTACATGCCTTTGAACCCTTCCTATTCATATACCCATCCAGATGCCTTTTAAATGTTGTAATTGTATCATCTTCCACCACTTCCTCTGGCAGCTCATTCCATACACACACCACTGTGAAAATGTTGCCCCTTCGGTCCCTTTTAAATCTTTTCCCTCTCACCTTACACCAATGCTGTCTAGTTCTGGACTCTGCCACCCTAGGGAAAAGACATTGTCTATTCACCCTATTCATACCCTCGTGACTTTATAAACCTCTACAAGGTCACCCCTCAGCCTCCTACACTCCAGGGAAAATAGCCCCAGCCTATTCAGCCCCTCCCTATAGCTCAAACCCGCCAACACTGGCAATATCCTTATAAGTCTTTTCTGAACGCTTTCAAGTTTCACAACATCCTTCCGATAGCAGGGAGACCAGAACTGAACACCATATTCCAAAGTGGCCTACCCTATGTCCTGTACAGCTGCAACATGACCCCTCAACTCCCATACTCAATGCACTTACCAATAAAGGCAAAAGTACCAATTGCCTTCTTCACTGTCCTGTCTACCTGCAACTCCACTTTCAAGGAACTATGAACCTACACTCCAAGGTCTCTTTGTTCAGCAACACTCCCCAGGACCTTACCATTAAGGGTATAAGTCCTTTGCTGATTTGTTTGAGTCTTAAATGCCTTCTGAAATAACCAAGCAAGCTGATCAGACATAGGGCAATTAGCAACCTCTGAAAAAATAAACAAGTAAAAAAGATTCTAATAAGTTGCAGTGGTGTTCCTGAAAAAAAATGGCAACTTTTTTGCTGGCTCTCCAGCTGAAAGGCAAGACTGCCATCACCTCTATAAATACCACTCAATGTTTCTACTAACAATACCAAGGATCTTACACATTGTTTAAGCTTGACCTTCCCCCTTCAAAAATCTATGTACATACACATCCACATTACTTTGTTCCTGTACTCCCTGTAAAATTTTTACCACTTATTGTATATTGCTTTACTCCTTCTTCATTCAAATGGAAAATTTCACAATTCTTTTTGTTAACACATATTTGTCATACCACTTCCCATTTTACCATTTTGTTTACTTCCTTATGAAACCTATTGCTATCCCCTTCAAGGTTTACTACATATCTGACTAGCAATTTATCTGTACACTTTGAAATGAAGTCCATGTAAAGATCATTAACATTTATTTTAAAAAGACCAGAGGTCATAATACCAAATCATGGGGAACACCACTAACATCCTCCTTCCAGTGTGAGAAATACTGATCAACACCAGGTAGGTTTTTATAGACATGAGACATGCCATGGATAAAGAAGAAGAAGCACTTTAGTAGGCTGTACCTCAATGATATGACCTAACATGATGATGAAAAATTGCAAAAACAGCTTGTTCCATGGACATTTTGCTGAAAGATCAGGAACCTCACAATTTCAAAATGACTGAAGGCTAAAATTGCATAAAATCTGTGGGAAGAAAATGACCAATTATCCATAATGCTGAAATCTAACAAAAGGATCCTTAAGTTGTTTTTCTTAGTAGAAACCATTACTGAAATGAAACTACACTCTTGTCAACTTAAAAGCCCAAGCTGGCACACATCAGTAATAGATAATGATGCAAGATGATTCTTATCAAACTACTTGAGAGCTTCGCAATTTTATGACTTACAAGTTGGGCTCTTTCTATCAAAATGGTTTCAATAAATTATGTAAAATATCGGATACAATAAAATCAGCGGGAACTTTTTAATTACAGCCGTCACTCCAAAAATGGGCAGGAGAGGGTGAATGAGGTTAAAAATAAAAAATAAAACATTAATACAGCAGGTATTGGAATGAAAGGGGATATGTGGGGATGTGGAATTCAGACCACAAACAGATTGGTGATGATCTTATTCAATAATGAAGCAGGTTTAGATTGTGAAAGAGCCTAATTCTGCACATAATTCACTGGGCCGCCTGTAGACTATGTAGGCACCTGATTCATTTTACCATGGTGTGGCATTCCAGTGTACCATTCTACTTCAATATAATATTTGAATTGAGGGCCCAGAGTGTTGTCGAGAGCCTGATTTAAATCTAGTGGTAGAGGGTCATGTCCTCCAGTATTGAGAAAACCCAGCATCTGACAGGAGTTGGAATCTAGCAAGTCAGCACTTTCTGTAATGATGCTTGATAGCCAAGGTCATCTGGAATGGTCTTCTAGTTTCCCAAGTAAACCTGTGGAAATTGGTTGATCATTATACCACACCCCTCCCAAAAACAATCCCACTCCTGAGTCTGTCATCTGTCTTCCCAATTACTAATCCATCACCACCAATACTCAATCTTTCCCGGTTTCCCAAGTTTTTGACGGTTGAGCCACTCACCTGGCAGACAACCAGCCTGTTAATCCAACAGAAGCGCAGTGATAACATGATAATGAATTTCTGCCATTTAAATTTAGTAGGTCATCTGCCTTCCTATGATTTCTACACATACCACCACAAACACACTACGCTATTTCCTCCTTGTAACTATCATGAGCTTTATTTAGTTTAGGAAACCAGTGTAACAGGAACCTCTTCATTGACTCATTTTTATCATCAAGCTAATATTCAGAATTAAGACAATTGTTGGGAAGAATAGAGTAAAAATCAACCCCAATAATAGCGTGCTCGGCTAACTATCAGCTTCTCTTCCTTAGCCCTAAAGACATATTATCGAGGCCTGAGCTGAGAGAAAATTCCATATCCAATTATACCCTGTTCCTATATATCTTCATTGGGAAGAAAAGGCAAAACCAGAATGAGAGGTTCAGACCCATAGATTTTAATTACTTGAATAATGTCACTGATACTCTCTCTTTTCAGCACTTTTAAATATTAAAAACTCAGAGGTCGGCTGGGATATTAAATTTTTATTGTAACATGTTACTTTCTAATATTTTAACAGCATTTCTCATCAGGTCAATTCTTTGGCCTGTGTTTCTCTCTTCAACTTGCTCCCAGCTGACCTCTGCTTCCAGGGCACTCTAGACAATCTTTCCCTTTCAGAAATTGTTGTGAGAAGAAATATTTGCATCTTGTTATTCTTGGTTTGGTTTTGTTGTAAACAGATTCTGTCCTTTTTGTAAAATTCAAAAATCGAAGTTAGATATTAATTTGCCTACTTTTCATCTGATGTTCAATTATGAAGAAGTCGCAAGCATTTATGCAAACACCAAAGGTAATTGATGAGAGTGAAGAGCAGCAAATGACAAACACCCAAAAACCCTGTTTCCTGACTTACAGTCGATAATATTAAATAACAACAAGAAATTAATTTCTATTCACTAACATCAACAGACTTACAGAAATCTAATGACTGTTGGGCACCATTACAATGACGTTTTGGGCCAGTTAATTTCCTATAGAATCAAGAGATACACTTTTGATCCTGTTTATTATACCAATCAAGTGTTCTTGTTGATGTTAGATGTCAACATAATATCATTTCATTGCTTTGTTTTAATATATGGTCAATTTTTGAACATCTGTAATGAAAGTATATTGAATTGTACCTTATCTGAATCCTTCATTAAGGAGGTGGCAGTAGTAATGAGGCACTCAGAAAATCAAAATACAATCAAGGGGAGTCAATTCAGAATCACAATTATTATGATGCAGATGGAGGACCTATGATGGCCCTATTATCCAGTCTGGCTCCTTTATCTAGTGCCACTCTCCTATCTTTGTCCCATTTCCCTGCAAACAATTGCTATCCAAAAAGATATCCAATTACCTCTTAAATGCCATAGTCTTGTGAAAGGGAAATATTAATTGAAAAATTTGCTAGATATCTTTGGGCATGTAACAAGTTGGATGGATGGAGGGGCAACAGTAGGTGTATTTGGATTTCTAAAAGGCAATTAATAAAGTGCTACATAAAAAGGTTACTTGCACATGATAAACACTCATGGTGTTGGGATCATATAACATTTTTTTCTTTATTCTTTCATTGTCAGTGTTTGTTGCCTATCCCAATTTGCCTTAAGATAACAAAGTGTAGAGCTGGATGAACACAGCAGGCCAAGCAGCATCAGAGGAGCAGGAAAGCTGATGTTTCAGGCCTACACTGTTCAATTCACCTTGAACTGAACAGCTTGCGAGGTCACTTCAGCGGGCAGTTAAGGAGAATCAAGTACTTTGATACAGGTCTGGAGTCACTTCTGGTCACACCATGTAAAAATGGCAGAACGTCTTCCCTAAAGGAAATTAGTAAACTAGATGGATTCTTACGGCAATTGATAGTAGATTCATGTCACCAATACCAAAATTATCTTTAATATCCAGATTGCATTAATTGAACCAAATTCAAATCCCAGAAAGCTCTCTCTGCTGGGAATTGAACCACTTTCTCCAAAGAATTAGCCTGGCCCTCTAACCTATAAGGACCAGTGATATTACCATCATGTTCCCTCCATGGCTTAGTGAGGAGGCCTGGCTATCTAAAAAAGTCAAAGTGTCAAGATAAAAAGGTAATGTTAGTTTGGCAAACTGGAACTTATGCAGTGCTGCAGGGACCAATGCTGGGGCCGTAACTACTTACAATCAATACGAATGACTTAGATGAAAGCACAGACTGAATTTGAACCAGAATTGCTGATTATACAAAGATAGGTAGAAAAGCAAGCTGTCAAGAACAAAGTGAATAGGCAAAAAAATTAACCATTGGAATATAATGAGAAAAAAACATGAGGCTACCCACTTTGGTAAGAAGAACAGAAAAGCAGAATATTATTTAAATGGAGGAAAATGCAGAATGCGACAGTACAGAGGGATCTGGGAGCCCTTGTGGATGACAAAAATGTCAGCATGCAAGTACAGCATGCAATTAGGAAGGCAAACGGAATGTTTTCTTTTATTGTAAGGGAAATGGAGTATAAAATAGGAAAATCTTGTTGCAGATATATAGAGTAGTTAATGGTTTAAGGTATTGCATTCCTCATTTACTAAAGGATATACTCTTATTGGAAACAGCTTAGAGAGCGTTCAGAAAGTTAATTCCTGAGATGTAGGATTTGTCTTATGAAGATATTGAACTGGTTGTGTCAAACTTATCCAAATTTTGAAGGATGAAAAGTGATCTTATTAAAACATATAAGACAAGGAATAGGCTTGACGTGGAAGACATTGGGAGCATAAAACAAAGAAGAATATGTTCCCTCATGTGAGAGATTAGAATGAGAAGGTTGAAATAACTGCACAGAGGCCGGAATCCTGTCACCTAGTCACCCTTTATTTACTCGTGCGCAGTACACTGGTTCTGACCAGCCAGAGTCAGTTGGACACACCCTGAATCTTTGTTTATATCTGTCAGGCAGGGCTTCCTGACTGGCCCAGGATAACAGCCCAGTTAGGGTTTTCATAGTCAATAAGATCCACATGGCCCTCATTCTAATCGCTATGAAGGCACAGTCCATAAATAAGAGTTTGCACAGTTCAAACTGAGATTAGGAAGAAGTTGTTTTTTCAGGGGATCAGTAGCCTTTGGAATTCCATTCCAAAGAGAAAATCAAGGCTGGGTCATTAGATATAATTAAAAGAGATAGAGGAATTACACTGGAAACCAATTTAGTATTGTCAGTCAGCCTCACAATGTGGTGTACTTACATGTATTAGAATCTGCATATACTAATATAAAAGATATACAAGACAAAAGAGCATTTATATGACTGGCACCTGTTTCAGCTCAACAAAATGGGTGACAACCATTTACTGGCTCATTTCTCAGGATAATGCGCTGACCAATCTGAGTCAACCTACCTGGTTTAAATTGAAAACAAAGCCTGACTTTTAACCATTTATCAGCATTAATGGGTGCATTCTTCATGGCAACACCCCTGTCAGATAGTTTTAATTTGTCAACCAATCAGCATTGTCCTGTCAGACAGTATTAAATGTTAATTTTCCTCTTGAACTGGTATTCTTGTGAAATGGCCTGTTAAGTACAAAATGAATAGCATCAACAACTTTTTTCAGCAGTACTCAAAACCTGAACTACTAAACAATTATTTGTCTTAATCACTATAACAGTGTTTTATTATTTTCAAACGGCTATATATTTGATATTTCTACAATGATGTAGGCATAGTACATATTAGATACATCCCATTAAGAAATTTACTGCAATGTGTGGTGAAGTTTCAAGTTTTTTTTTGGAAAGGTGTGCTCCAAAGTAGAGAAAACCATGATTTTTTTAAAGTTTGATTTACATTTCTGTAAATTCCTATATTCTATGAGTGGTATTTGGCTGTCAGGAAATTTGCTTACATGCACTCAAATTAGGCTTTTAATAACCATTGAAATCAATAGTTGATTTTTTAGAAAACAAAGGGTAGGAGAGAATGAAAGCATGGCTGAGCAACAATGTGAGTGTGACGCAGTAAGACGGAAGCAGAAACCAGTTCTTTTTACAAAGATAGAACCATTCAGAAAGTCAGTGAGCATGCATGTTCCTTCCAGATAGGAGCAGGTATTTCAGGGAAGAAAGAAATCCTGAATGTTATAATGACAGTAAGACAAAGCTCCATGAACAGAAAGTTGTGGAAAAAAAGTTTAAGGAATTCATGTCAAGAAATAAGTGAGCTCTGTTAGCAATTAGTTTAAGAGACTCAGGAAGAGACATTAACAAAAAAAATAGCATTGAGTGAGTGGCTGTGTCAACTAAACAAGGAAGTTTTAAGTGAACAAATGAGTGCCCCTTTACTAAGACTTTATCTCTTAAGGGTAAAAAAGTTGAACATTGAATTCCTGATAATTACAACAGGGCCATCCCAAATAGCTCTTATGCACATAAAATAGTTTTTTTTCTTCCTTTTGTGGGATATAGATGTAGATGTTCTTTTGTTAAAAGCACATTTGGCAGCTTCTTATGGTTACGTTCAAAATAGACTACTACTGTGAACAAACTGGCCAAATCAAGCTTATAGTTATTAAACCAAGATTTATCTTTGGGTTCTAGATTTTTCCAGTGTTATCATCAGCTTGTATCATAGGAAATTGCATTGAAACATAGACATAGGATTCACCCAAACTGTTGAGGAATTGACGATGTGAAATGATAGCCATAGTCAAGCAAAATGGTACTGTATCATGAAATTGCACATTTTCAGTTTTGAATGTTGTTGTTTCACTGCCTCAGGAAATCAATATGGTGCCTACATGGTTATCCAATCATACTGTTTTCTTAACACTACATTTGGATGTAGTGAACCAAGTAGTCCCTGACATAAGTTTTATTTTCTGTTGATTCATCCTGCATATAAATGTTCATTTGGGAAGTTAAATTATGCATTTTTTTCCACAGCGTATGTCCTTCCTATTTTTGAGTCTTGATAGAGATTCCCACTAAAGAAGTGACTCATCCTGAAGCAAGATCCAATTTACAAAACATATTTATATGATTTGGCAGCCACTTTGTACTTAAATTGCTACAGAGCTTCATCAAAAACTTCCTATAAATTAATTGTGACAATGTGAACCTGCAATGCATTTAAATAAATCCAAATCCATAAATTGTAAATTGGGATTACTTAGTTTCATCATTGATTGTCTCCACCATAAGTTCTGAAAAGTAATCATCTTCAAGAACATTGAGAATCTGCTCTGAAAGACAACGACTATGATTTCCTTTGGGCATTCCGTCATAGAAAAGACGTTATAAGCATCAATATAGATTGCCCAGATTTTCCAAAGGCCAAATAATTGTTGCTGGTGTAGGTGGGAGCTGCCTATAGGGACCAAAGCCCAGAAAAATGAAGATTTCAATGGGCAACTCTTCTACACCTGGAACAGTCTGAAAGTGTTCATCGCAGTTAGGTACATAGTGATTCAGGAAAAGTTAGACAATTAAACATCCAGTCTAACTCCTACGTAATGGTTAAACTGACTATACCACACCCCCACCCCAACTTAACTCACATTCCCCCAGCCGAACTTCTCCCACACCCCAAGAGCTGTCAAACCCTGAACCAAGATCCACATCACCACATAACTACTGGAGCCAAATTCCACTCCCATAAACACCAGAATCAATACCACATTCCAAGGTGAACCTGTAGGCCTCCATATATCACCCTTTGCCGCACTTCCTCAGGTTCTGACAGAGTCCCGCCTCCTCAAAACGACCCAACACTCACCCACCCCGTCTCTGCCCAACCTGAAATCCCACACCCACCTTGACATACCCTAAACACTCCTGGTAAAACACATTTCCTCTTGTTGGTGATGCTGATTTTGTAGGAAAGATGGTCAATTGATGTGCCACTTGATTAGTCTTGTAGAAGTAAGTCATTAAGTCTACGTGAAGGGCTCAGAAAATCATTATCGTGTTAGTAATATTTCCATCCATTAAGCGCTATGCCAGTATTGTTTTTGAATTATTATTTTATTGAGTCATTTTATAATCATTTAATGTTTTTATACCTCTGAGAAATTCGCAAAGAACGTCTGAAAATAATTTGTTACTGCTGAAACCCCCTGCAAGATAGTTAAAATAACTGCAATGCATTGCTTGGAAGGATTCCTATTCCAGCAAATGTTCCCTTCTGGGTGTTGTGTTTCCCATTAAAGTTCAGATGATGGATGTTTTTTGAATTCTTTTCATTAATTCTAATGACAATGCTCACATCTAAAGATTTGAAAAATAGCTTATACAAAACACATGCAAACACGAAACGATTTGATTTAGAAATTTCAAAATCGCTGTATTGAATTTTCCAATCCACTTGTAGACAGCAAACATGACCTGACAGTTTCTCATCATGGTCTACACTCTTTGGAAAAGGATCCACTGGCTGGTGAGAAAAGAAAACTTGAGCTGCTGAAAACTAGCCATACTCAACAAAATAAATTACGATTTGCTATACAATTGAAACATAAGTCTAAATGACGATATTGATGGAATACTTTCATTATGGGCTATTTTAGTTTTAAGTTTTAAGTACTTTTCTATTCATCCAGGAAACACTGCATGCACCTAAGCACTCATTCAAATGAATCATGATGTTGCTGACAATTTTGACATCCTTAAATGTTTCCCCATAGCAAGAGAGATATTTATTTTACCTAAGTGTTTTTCAATATGTCTAGGCTATTAGCAATAATTTTAAAATCTAGCTCATGTCTGATCAGCTCAGGGGCTAGAATAAAGTGCTCTTCATGATATGCAGTGTGATGTTTTGTTTGGTACCACACAGAGAAACAGCAGTACAAGTAACAAGCGAAAAAGTCGTTGGAGTACATTTTAATGGTTCGTGATTACTGTTCTGGAACAGATTGAATCTCTTTATAGCCCATAAGTAGAATATGCGTGCAGAATTTAAACAAAGAACTGGTAATGGATTTTACTGAATGCAACACAGATAAAAAGACATATTGTCATTTGTGGTAGGAAAAACATTGTAACTGAAAGGCCTTTAATAAATAAAATCTCCAGGCATCAGAAAATAAGAAACAAATCAAAAATACCTGCAAGGCAAACATTTAAGTTACATTGCACACAATTTCCATAATGTCTTAAAAAAAGAAAAAAAACTTATTCTCAGACAAACAAATCCATAAAGTGAATATATTCTTGCATTTTGAGTCAAGGATGTTTTATTTGGATTTCACAAGTGCCCTGTGTAGTGCATCCAATCTGTGTGAAATTGTAAAAGTGAAAGAGGCTGTAGGCACAATTATAAATAATTTGGCTCTCCATTTGAAGACCCGCCAGCAGCTAATGTCAATCATAAAACTTCAGTCCACCCACAGGACACCTACCTCTTCTGCATTCTTTGTGGTGAACACAAAACATTGGACGTGTCTGACAGAAATATTCAGCTACTTAGCCATTCAATGCAAGTGTGATGGAGCTCCCATTACACTAGTCTTTTTATCAGTGGGAAACACTTAGAATGATTCATCATGAATCAGACCTTCTCACTGCAGATGTTGGAAAACAGCATTCAATCCATGAAAGGTGACAAAACACTCAGTAAAATCTCATTAAATGGCCGAAATTTGTATATTGTTGTTGGTAATGAATTCTGCTATCTTTCCCTGAAATCTTATTCCAGCAGCATGAAACAGAGGAAGTCTGACTTTTCTGAAAGCTTGAAATTTGCAGATATAATTGGTTTGTGACCAGAACTTATTTGCCAAAACTAAGCATCGTTTAATGTTATTGGGTGTGTTTACTATTATCATTAAATAATTAATGTTATTGGCATTGGGTGTGAAAGGAGCTTGCAAGAGTGATGTCAGATAATTATTTCTCCCCTATTTCTCTTAATGTCAGGTACAGTTTCGTGGGTGGATGGCAACCACTGCTACCCATCACTTGTGAGTGGAGACTCTGGGCAAAACTTAATGAAGATGACATCCCGCCTCTTGGAGAACCAATGAAAAACTCATGTCGTTTGTGTGGCAGAAGGCAAACAGAATTCAGTGTCCATCAGGCATAACTGAGCAGTGTCAGGCCTTTTTGGAGTCAGTCTTACGCTGTCAGCTTTCCAAAACTGCTGCTATTGAGGCTTCAGGGTCTTTACCAGGGACCACCATTGAATCATTTGTTTCAGGGAAGTGAGGGCAGATTGCAAGCCTCAGACAGGGGATTGCCAAAGCGGGTGGAAGGAGGCAAGGGAACAGAATGGCTTTAAGCTGTCTCACCCCTTCCCAGTACCAGCTTTCTCCTTTGAAAGAAGGACCCCATGTGCCACCTAGAAGACCTCAGGCTAAGCCAACATGGTTTGCTAAGCACCCTGTGGAAGAAACAGAAAAGCTGTGTGACTGCTATTTAATCCCTGAGCCACCACCAAATTCCAGTGAGTCAATTCATTAATAAGGCTAACTTTGACATCATGCCACAAGCAAACAGGTTTCCCCTTTTGGCTTTTCAGACCCCCCACCCTCATTAGGTTTCCCTGCCACTATAGCCTCTCCCACTATTGAGTGTACATTCTCACCATGTTTCCTGCCACAACAGGCTTTTCTTCTGATGCCCCATGACTGCAAGCCCTTGCCCAGTGATGCCCATTCTGCCCTAAGAGCTCTAACGATGAACCTCTGTTCCAGGAGGCCTGAGTTCAAGCCCAACCTGCTCCAGACATGTGTCCTAACATTTCTGAACAAGTTGATTTTTTAAAAATCTACTAATAAGGTAAACTTCACTCATGTCACCTTTTTCTGCCTGTCCTGCAACCTTCATTGATCTAAGGACATGTATTGCAATGTCCTTGTCTCCCTATAGATTTCTCAGTATCCTGCCGCTTACTGTGCATTCTCTTGGCTTTGTGTTCCTACCCAATACATTACCTCATCTTTCTCCAGGCTGAGTTCCATATTTTCCATTTCTGCGTCCATGACTAATGCTTAGATATCTTTCTGCAGCTTCTTTTCAAACGGTCAATGATATTGTGATATCTCAGAAGAAGAGCAACAGAACTCGCTGGATGTCCATACCACCATATTTATCCTTCCAAGTAACACCATTAAAACAACAATTTGATCTTTTATCGCATTGCTGTGAACAGTTTGCATTTCCCTTACATTAGTACCTACACATCAAAATTAGGAGCACTGTGGAACATCCTGAACCTCCAAAAAGCATTGGAAAAGTTCAAATTCTTTTTTCCTTAGAAAATCACAGCTAAGCCTCATTTAGTCACTTGGTTATCCATACATTCCTGTTTTGTGATACGAATTGCAAAACAGCAGTCAAGAGTGATAATCTTGGCTCATTTTTCACTTCATGCTTCCAGGTGCGCTGATGTCAACTGTCATGTCCACCATCACTTTGGCAGCAATCAATAGTATGGACATAAGTATTCTCTCTTATTGCAATCATCTACATATATCAGCAATGTACAGTACTTTGGCTATGAGTCTTCAAATTGAAGTAAAATATACTTCACTAAACAACTAAATGTTTAGTCCCATTAAACAAATATATTAAAAACTGTAGAACACATCCTTCACAGGTCGTACCGTAGAAATAGTTCACATGGAATAGTAATTTGGAGGGTTAGATGCCCTCTTCGGTTTAAATGATGTAATAACCACTTTCTGTTCTGACAAAGCATCTTTGATTTGAAAGTTTAATTCTCTGTCTCCAAAGATGTTTATCTCCAATGGTTTCAGTTTGTTTTTCAGCAGATTTTCAGCAGCTGCTGCATTTTGCCTTTGTATAAAACAATCTGCAATACTTTTAATCGGGAATATTTTTGCATACCTCTGGGACAGGCGGGACTTGAAACTTGGCCTCCTGGCTCAGAGGTAGGGACACTGCATCACAAGGGCCCTCCTATAAACAGTTTGAACTTTACTCTCACAATTTATATCACCTGAATCATTTGATGAGATTACTGTCTTGAAATAGCTCCTATTTATCTATAATTTCTTATTTCCATGTTCTTTGTCAATTATCAAGATAACATTCATTTATCTTATGAACTTATCAGAACATTCAAAATAGAAAGGTAAAGACTGCTTAACTTTTTATCTGTACATGAAAATTCCATTCCACAATCTTCTATTTTAAACTAATTCAAAGAGATAACCATTGTATTGTTCCCCCATTACATGTTCCATTCACCAGCTATCAATCCTCTCAGCGGCAATTCTTCAGAACTCAAAAGAATTGAAAAAAGAGATTACATTGGCACTGCCTTTGATACTGACTTGGTTCTTCTTCTATACTTGTCTGTGCAGCGCCCACCCACTATACCTCCTCTCCTTATCCCAACCCTGTGCCAAATTTAGTTTCAACCTCCATCTAAGTCTTTAGTCTCAATGTGATCCACGATTTCTGACTGTTCATGCTCACCCTTCAGAATGCGCTGCAGCCAGTCAAAGACATCTCTGACCCTAGCCCCAGGCAGGCAACACACCATTCTGGAGTCACAACTGTGACCTAAGAAATGCCTGTCTGTACCCCTATGTATTGAATCTCCTATCATTATGGTTCTCCCTGTCTCTACCCTTCTGTCTCATGCTGATAGGCTTTGGCCGCACTCCCCAGAGAAGCCATCACTCTCACTGTTTTCCAACACAGAAAACTTGTTCTTGAATGAGATTCACTCTGGGTCTTGACTGTTGATCTGCCTTCCACCTTCCTTCTAAAGGATGGTCACCTATTCTCTCTCTCTGATGCAATTCCTTAAGCTGGGGGCTAGACCACACCTAAGAATATTCTATCACTTAACTCTCAGCCCCTGTCCAGCCAACACTCAAGCTCCAGAACCTAAAATCTATCTCAAGTTGATCAAAAGCTGGTGGTACTTCCTACACATGTGGTCAACCAAACTGCCAGGTGTATTTAAGATTGTCCACATACAGAGCTCCTTTGCCATATTAATCTTAAACTTATATTCCTTATGTTAATTTTACTCTCCTTCCCTTATCCTACTTTGGCTTACTTACCTTCCTTTACTAACTTAGCTCTGACTTTCATTTATTTATAGTATCATTGAGTCATATGGCACGGGAACAGACCCTTCAGTCCAATTTGTCCACGCTAACCAGATTTCCCGAACTGAACTAGTCCCATACCCCTCTAAACCCTTCCTATCCATGTACCTGTCAAAATGTCTTCTAAATGTTGTAGTTGTACTCATCTCTTCCACTTCCTCTGGCAGTTCTTTTCATGTAACCACCACCCTCTTTGTGAAAATGTTGCCCCTCAGATTCCTTTTAAATCTGTCCCCTCTCACCTCAAACCTATGCCCTCTGGTTTTGGACTCCTCCACCCTGGGGAAAAGATCTTGGCTATTCACCTAACTATGCATCTCATGATTTTATAAACCACTAATAAGGTCACCCCTTAGACTCTAGGGAAAATGGCCCTAGTCTATCCCGAAAGTTCAAACCCTCCAACTTTAGCAACATCCTTGTAAATCTTTTTTATAGAATCCCTACAATATGGAAGGAGGCCAATTGGCCCATCAGGTCCACACAAGCCCTCCAAAGGGCATCCCACCCAGACCTAACAACCGCCCCCAACACTCTATCCCTGTAACCCTGCATTTCCCATGGTCGATCTACCTAACCTGCACATCTTTGGATTGTGGGAGGAAACCGGAACACGCAGAGGAAATCCATGCAGACACGGGGAAAAAGCAAACTCCACACAATCGCCCAAGAGTGAGATCAATCCCAGGCCCCTGGGCACTGTGAGGCAGCAGTGCTGACAACTGAGCCACCATGCTGCCCCCACTTTTCTGAACTCTTTCAAGTTTCACAACAGCTTTTCTATAGCAGGGAGACCAGAATTTTGTTTTTGTCACACAGTGTGTAGTATGTGTGTGGAATGAGCTGCCAGAGGAGGTAGTGGAGGCTGGTACAATTACGACATTTAAGAGGCATCTGATGGGTATATGAATAGGAAGGGTTTAGAGGGAAAAGGGCCAAATGCTGACAAATGGGATTTGCTTAATTTAGAATGTCTGGTCAGCATGGACAAGTTGGACCAAAGTGTCCGTTTCCACCCTGTACATCTCTATGACTGTATCCTCCCTCTCCTTATAACTCAAACTGTCCAGTCCTGGCAAGATCCTTATGTATATTTTCAGCACTCTCTCCAGTTTAATAGCATTCTTCCTGCAGCAGGGCGACCAGAATTGTATGCAGTTCTCTAAAAGAGGCCATTCCAATGTCCTATACAGCCAAAAGATTACGTTCCAACTCCTGTACTCAATGCTCTGACCATTATAGGCAAGCATGCTGTCTTTCCCACCCTGTATACCTCTGGCACCAATTTCAAGGAATAATGCTCCTACAACCCTAGGTCTCTCTGTTTGACAACACTCCCCAGGGCCCTGCCATCCTTCTTTCCAAAATAATATTACACTTTTCTGATCTATAACAATTTACAAAGAGTCACAAACAACAGTTTCTAACCAGCCAATAAATTTATTGATTTCCTGTGTTTCCTTATCAGTTACTTCATTTCCATCATAAGATCAGAAGTGGGGATGTTCACTGACAGTTGAACAATGTTCTGAACCATTCACAACTCTCAGAATCTGAAGTGGTTGTGTCCAAATGCAGCAAAGTTCAGACTTGGGCTGATAAGTGCTAAGTAACATTCATACAAGGTCCAGGCAATCACCATCTTTAACAGAAGAGAATTTAACCATTTTACCTTGACATTTAAAAACATTACCATCATTGAAGCTTCCACTTTTGACATCCTGAGGGTTACCATTGTCAAGCAAATGAACTGGACCAGCCTTATAAATACTGTGGCTACAAGAGAAGGTCAGAAGTTAGCAATTCTGTCTCTATTAACTCACCTCCTGTCACCCCAAAGCCTGTCCTATACTTACAAGACACAAAACAGTAGGGGAACAGTACAGCAAAATGGTTGGCATAACTAAACTGTAGATCCAATGCTCAAGGATAAATTTGAGAGATGAAGCTATATATCAAAGTGGTGTGTTGGAACAAATATGGATGTTCAATACTGATAGCATTGAGAGGAAGTGTCAGGACAAAAGGAACATAGAAGCTCAGGGAGGTCTCCTTGATTACTAGGCTAAACCTGTGACCCACAGAACCAAGCATGACCTGTGTTGCCACATTATAAATGCACAATGCAAGTGGGAAATGGCAGTGACCACAACTGGAGTGGGCAGGTGGAGTTTGTTTTTTCTGTCTGAGCATGTCAGCTCTACTTTTGAGCAATATGAGGCCATTTAAGGGTAACTGCATTAATCAGGCACAATCGGAATACAGACAGTCCCCACCTTGTGAACAGATCCATTCTGGAGTCCACTTGTAAGTTGATTTGCATGCAAGTTGGAGCACAATGCAGGACAATAGAAAGCAGATGTTCATAAGTACAGGAAATGTTCGTATGTTGGGTCTTTAAAATTAGAATCATGTTCATAAGCACGAGTGTTTATAAGTCAGATGTATGTAAATCAGTGACCCCTGTATATGCTGAAATCAGCTGTAATCATTTCATCCTATATATGAAATGTGTATTGTCCAACTGTATGGAGTGTAAATACTGGTCATAAGCAATCTTGACCATATCATTGTTCTTTGCAAATTGAAGATAGTCATCTCTGGACGATGTAGTCACAGGTAACCTTAAAAATGTCACCTGTGGACCACAAAGCACAAAGATAAGATCCCATAGGCTGCACAATAGCATTGAACTGATTGTCTCTCATCTTGAACTGTAAGTATTCAACAACATGCTCTTCTATGCAATGCTGCCTTTCATTGGTGATGGGTGTGGGAGGACATGGTATCCGGACTCATAAGCACCTACAATCTCCTACTGTCTACACGCAACATGACAGGTTCTGCTTCTATTAATATAAGGTCTCTATGTCAACACTCCTTTCTTGTTGGAGTGCCTCATGACCCACTGTTTGAAAGACAAGTTAAAATGTCATTTGTGAGTCATGCTGACTATTCACATTATTAAGGGCCTTTTTTTTTTATATTCCCCACACAGGTTCATGAAAAGCGTGACCGATAGATTCAGCTAGACCAAGGGTCATTTTCACTGTTGCTATGGTCCAACAAAGGCACAGGGAGATGAAAGAGAAACAGTTGCATCAGCAAGTCCAGGAGCAGCAGCAACCCCAAGCAAGTGCTGAACAACCTCCACAAGATGAGGCCACAGCTGAAGACCCTCTCAGGATGTGCAAGAAAAATAGAAGGCACAGAGTCTATCATCCTCAATGCTATTTCCTCCAGATGAGCAAGGCACAGTACTGGTACAGACTGAGGATGTCCCAGGACACTGGCACAAACAATGCTAATGGTTGGATCAGGATCAGCAACATGAAGAGTGGGTGGCCATCCTGTTGAGATAGTCATCAAGGACACGGCTAGCTGCTTCCCATTATCCCCTGGTGACTTTTGTGTTATCCCTCAACCCTTAATATACAAACGCATTAAGGCTGTTGCCAATGCAATTTGTGATGACCATATCACTTCATCTCATTTCCCCTTGACAAGGTCAGTTCTGCAGCCTAGGCAGTAGACTTGGACAATAAAGCTAGCCTCTTGCCTGGACTCTTTCTGTGTCATGTTGACTGCTCCATATAATAATGCACCTGATTCCATCCACAGAAAACGGTTCCATTCCACTAACATACAGGTCATCTGTGATAATCGGTACCACACCTTAGAAGTGTGTGCCAAGAACCATAGAAGTGTGTACCGAGAAACTGCCATGACGCCTAAATCCTTGAGAAGCTCATGTTCCTGGTTTGCTTCTAGAGGTGGATGCCTTACGAGAATGATTAGCTGGAGTTATGGTACTCCGGGCAACCATGGCTGATGACTCAATTGTGCAATCCCTGACCAAGACCAAATGCAAATACAATGCAGCCCATTCTTCGACCAAGGCCATAGTGGAGCACACAATAGGTCTCTCGAAAATAAGGTTCTGATGCTTAGATCAGTCCGGGGTGGGCATAGCCTTCCAGGACATTCCAGACAGAGTGCACTGCATAAACCTTGCACGTTGTACTCTGCATTAACTGGAGTAGGCAAGAAGGGAATGTGATAGACGCTGAAGAACTAGCAGAGCAGCAGCAGTTTTCTGAGGAGCAAGATGAGGACATTGAGCAACAGAAACATCATATTCTGCATCTTACAATGATGCAGCATCAAGTGCAGCAAGCCAGGCAGTACTTGATGGATACCCAGTTCTAGGAGGTGTGAACTGAGTGCAGTGATCATTGATGACTTTAATCTTTTTTGGCCCTCATAAGATAACAGTCCTTAAGGCAAAAGCAGTTTCTATCTATTCAATTTTTGTTCATTTTTGTTGTTGCTGAGTGAAAGTCAATGTTTTGAAATGTTTGAAGGCTTTCCTGTACATGGTCCCACATTGCACAATGAGAAGATACTGAGCTACACTGTGCCCCTCGGAGAAAGATTAGCACTCTCTTAGACTGGGCTATAAAATGCATTCAGGCTGAGGACAGGTGATCTGTGTTGCTTGGTTCTTAAATAACATTAGCAGCAGAAAAATAGCACTTGTATGTGCAATGAGGTATTAGCCATCCCACACATGTGCCCTAAGAAATTTTTGGTTTCACTCCCAGTAAATGCACAGTGAAAGGCAACTCCAGACTGACAGATCTTGACTGGGCATTGTTAGGTTTTAAAGGTGGCTCCAGTACCAAGGACCCTAGGAGGTCCCAGTAGTGGAGAATACTTCTGCCTATCATCAGTGGGAGTTTACAAAGACCAGTGTGCCATAGGATCTTGGTGCATAAATAGTGTGGTGAATTTGGGAAGGTAGTGTGCGAAAACTTCACACCTAGTTGATTTCCACTAAAATTCAAACTTCTTCTGTCATCTAGACCTGGAAAGATCTTGCCTGGAGGATAATCATGATGACATTCTTGGTATTGCATCTCACTCACATTTAATGAGTAGAACTCTTCCTTGTCAAAATAGGTATAAACCCTTCATACATATTGCATGGTTGGCTACAGAAGTCCCTTCAATTGAATTAATTGTTAGGTTCCCTGCCTAGTGACAAGCATATGCCTCATTATTCTCCAGTCAAGGAATGCTCATAACAATCACAATGTCAATGTTACTGAGGAATCCCACAATTTAACTTCAAAGTTGCATTTGACAGACTACAGGCATTCTCAAATAGCTTTGTTTGAAGTCAGATTCAATGAAATTAATTTGGCCAGTCTCAACCAAGTTCCTATTAATCGATGCCTGTAATTGAAAGCTGAAGGATCTTGTGATTCAGTAGCAAAAACAAAGTTGCTGGACAGGTTCAGCAGGTCTGGCAGCTTCTGTGAAGAAAAAATCAGAGTTAACGTTTCGGGTCCGGTGATCCTTCCTCAGAACTGGAGTTCAGGAAGGATCACCGGACCCGAAACAGTAACTTGGATTTTTATCTTCACAGAAGCTGCCAGACCTGCTGAGCTTTTCCAGCAACTTTTTGTTCCTGATTTACAGCATCCGCAGTTCTCTTGGTTTTTATTTTGTGATTCAGTAGGTAGTACTCAGTAGCTTTAGATTCAGGTCCCATTCAGGACATGGTGACCACAAAGTGTTCATGACATGGTTGAACAGGTTAATAATCAGCCTGCTAATCCTTCAACCACTTCCCCACCATTTCCTAGAGAGAAAAATAAGCACATGTAGAGTTAACAAGCAAACTGATAGCTGTGTAAAGACATGATCTAATCGGCTGTATCTCAGACAGGTCACAAAGATGGCAGGTAGGAAGTAAGTAACAGCACACATTTCACTTGAACTACAGTTGATTGGTCACTCAATGCCTGTGTCAACTGGTTAGAGGTTTATCTGAATTTTGCAATTGGGCCCTAGAGGGAGAGTCTGCTACGATTGGGATATTGCCAATAGGCTTATTTCAGGTGTGTGGGCTTTTTTGACAATTACAGACCCACCAGAACATAGCATTAGGCAGGCCTTCAGTATCAAAAGGAACCCTCCCAACTTTCAGATAACAAGATTTAGAGCTGGATGAACACAGCAGGCCAAGCAGCGTCAGAGGAGCAGGAAGGCCGACATTTCGGGCCTCCCAACTTTCAACTGGGTAGCCAACTATTCAGATACAAACTGAATTAGTCTTTCATCCAGGCATCGGTTTATTACCATTCATAGAGTCAGAGAGTCATACAGCATAGAAACAGACCTTTGGCCCAACCAGTCCATACCAACTAGTTGCAAAACTAAACTAGTCCCACTTGCCTGCATTTGGCCCATATCCCTCCAAACTTTTCCTTTTAGTGTACTTATCCAAATATCTTTTAAACGTTGTAACTATACCTGCTTTTGTCACCGACACCAGCAGTTCATTCCACGCCAGAACTACTCTCTGCGTAAAAAAGTTGCCCTTCATAACTTTTTTAAACCTTGCTTCTCTCACCTTAAAATGAGCCCTCTAGTTTTGAACTTGCATCCCCCCCTCACCTCCCCCCCTGCCTCCACCCACCCTAGGAAAAAGAATTGCTATTCACCTTAGCTATGCCCCTCATAATTTTATAAACCTCAACAAAGTCACCTCTCAACCTCCTAGGCTCCAGTGAAAAAGGTCACAGTCTATCCAGCCTATTTTTATAACTCAAACTCTCCATTCCTGGCAACATCCTGGTAAATCTCTTCTGAACTCTCTCCAATTTGATAATATTTTTCCTGTGGCAGGGCAACCAGAACTGCACACAGTGCTCCAGAAGAAGCCTTACCAACATCTTGAACAACCTCAACGTGGCACCCCAACTCCTATACTCAGACTAAGTAATGAAGGCAAGCATGTTAAATGCCTTTTTAACCATCCTACCTGTGACACACGTTTCTAAGAATTTCTGTTCTACAACACTACCCAGGGACCTACCGTTAATTGTATAAGTCTTGCCTTCAGTGATTGTGACATGGTCAGCCAGGTGGACCTTATAGATTATGAGTTCCTTGATTGGGGCTGTTTATCTGGTCCAGTCAGAGACCCCTGGCTGACAGGTAAGAACAGGAGTGTCATGCATCCTGTTCACTCTGACAGCTAGCTCTGAGGAAGCTGGATCAGTGTCAAGGACTCTCCATGTGTAAATAAAAGATGACATAGTGATGGGATACCAGCCTCTGTGGAATTATTTCACTGCCCTTGTTTCTTTTACCAAAATGCAATACCTTGCATTTATCTAAATTAAACTCCATGTGACGCTTCTCAGCCCATTGGCCCATCTGATTACGATCTCTTTATAATCTTAGATAACTTTCTTCGCTACCCACTATACTATCAAGTTTAGTGCCATCCGCCAACTGTGTCCCCTGTATTCTCATCCAAATCCTTTATATAAATGACAAACAAAAGTAGACTCGGTACCAATCCCTGTGCAACACCACTGATCGCAGGCCTCCAGTCCAAAAAACAACTCCCCACCACCACCCTCTGTCTCCTACCGTCACACAAATTTTCTATCCAATTAGCAAGCTTATGTTAAAATTTTTTGCCTGCTGTCTGCTGCAGATCGAATTGTTGTACTGTAAGCAACTTCTGATTGTCACTAATATGCAATTGCAATAAAAATATGATCTATAGAATTATTAATTCAAAGGAAGCCTAACCAGTGTTAAATAAAGGGAAATGCAGAACTATCTACATAATTTTGAGTTGAAAACTCACACGTACAGTAATGTTTGAACATTAGTAGAGCATAGAGAAATTAGAATTTTGGCCACTCAACAAAATTTGGATATTACTGTTAATTTACATAATCGTTGACAGTACAAATAGACATTCAGGGATTAAACTAATAATTAAGGACAGAACTCTAAATTAAATCTGATTACAATTTTGTAAATTATATTGCCAAAGTATTTTTGGATCCAAATTGACATTAACCGATCCAAGCAGGGATTCATATTTCCTGTATTAGCTGGTGAGTAATTTTTTGTTAAGTGGCAGCTTTATTACAACAGCAGCTGAATTACAAAGGAAAGGGGAAGTTGATAAGGTGACCAAGAAATATCCAGCAGGCAAACAAATTATGTCCAAATATCCCAACTGCAAATTCTCCAGGCAAGTAGATAAGCATTCACATACCTAAGTTAAAGCTAATTTGGGCTATTTTCCAAAAGTAACCTCCCCAGCATGGGAAATGGTAATGATGTCTCAATGTCAATAGGCTAATAAACTAGCAACCCAGGCGAATACGCTGGGGACATGGGTTCATTCACAACAGATGGAATTTAAGCAGTGCACGCGAGTTGGGTACGAACCAAAGACAGATGATTAGATTTTGTGAAATTGTGGATCTAGATCCAGATTCCAAAGTGTTTTCAAAAAGATCAATTAACATCGAGAGATAGGGTAAATTGACTTCCTTTAAAGAATGTTGACGGGTTTTTTTTTATTTAGAATGTTCTTGAGAGTTATAAAAAGTTCTGAATTATCTCAACTGCTGTGGTGGAATGCGTCACAAAATATGAACAGAATTTTCAGGGCAGATTGTTAAATATGGATTGACCTGGAACCTGGTTTTTGAGGCAGAAGTTCTTAATAAAAGATGTATTTTTATCAGCTTTGTAGTTTCTGGTCACCAACCAGGCAGGGAAATGTCTCAGGTCAGAGCTATGTAATAATAACCTTTAAAATGGCAGAGGTATGTGCACTGCTGATTTCCCCATTCCTTTAGTTAAACTGTATTCAAATTCTCAAACTGCAATGATAGGAACTGAACTCTCATTTTGCTAAATTATTAGATGGATCACTAGTCTAATAATACAATTATCAAATTGCTAAATTTCCAATATAGGATTCTATTAGATAGAGCAGAGTTCTTGATGAACTAAAGTTGATGGTAGATGCATGATGGGAAGCCAAACAAGATAACTTTGGACGAGTGAGTCCAGAAATGGAAAGGGTAAGGAAAAAGATTTCATAAAAATGTGCTTAAGTATTTTACATTAAAATGCTGAAACAAGTAGCCATTATAATGGGAATGGCAAAGTCGAAAGTTCAGGTTGAGGATCAGATTTAAATGGGGTGTCATTGTTGAAAACAGTCTGAACCAGCAGAGATAGTGACCAGTGATGAGACAGTGGGAAGTGCACAAAACTGGAGTCTAAGATTAAAGATGAAGGATTTTATTGTCCCAATTTTTAGCTGGATTCAGTTTCACTTCATCTGTGACTTAATGTCCAAGATGCACTTAGATAACTCAAAGACATTGAAGGGGATGTGAAACAAGAGATGGGCAGGCCAGCTTAGGTGTTGGCAGCGTACATGTGGAAGTTAATTCCATATCTGCAAGCAATATAATCAAGGAACCGTTTAAAGATGAGAAAGAGAAGACAATGGTATTGGGGTAGAACAGAAACCATTCCTGAGGTACTCTGGCTACAATTAACTGGGTAATGAAAGGGGAGAATGAGGATGAATAATGTGCCAAAGTCGTCGAAAATGAAGTGTTTGACTTTGGTTGAGGTTATTTTAGTGCTGTGTTAATGTTAAGATGCCTTTTGTTTTCCATTGTACTTCCAAAGGAAATAATTTCTGTATATCTGTCCTATTAAATCTTCTTATCATATTAAGTATATGATTAGATTAAATTCAAAGCCAAGAGGATATAAACAAGGTTTATGCTCGTGTCCTCATAATTTATGTAGTATCTATACATACGTACTGAGTTGTAATGCTTGATGCTAAATGCAGTGCTCTGGATGGGGTCTAATCAAGGCTCTGTACGGTCAAAGCATCAATGTTAGAACTGTGCACTAGTTTTGCTTGACTTGTGTTTATGTATGCATTAGCCTTTTTGTTCTCCCATAACTAATAGTCTCTTACCATCAAGAAATGATGTGGAGGTGCTGGTTTTGGACTGGGGTGGACAAAGTCAGGAGTCACACAACACCAGATTATAGTCCAACAGGCTTATTTGAAATCACAACCTTTCATAGCACTGCCCCTTCATCAGGTGAGGAAGGAGAAGCTCTCTGAAAGCTTGTGATTTCAAATAAACGTGTTGAATGAAAACCTGGTTTCATGTGACTTCTGACCATAAAGAAAATATTCTGATTTTTCTTTCTTAGAAACACTACGCCCTCAGTCCCTCACATTGACTTAGTCTGATATAAATTGTGTCTCTGTTGGTCTATTTAAGATCTTCCATAACTCCCCACTGTCACCTACACAGCTTATGTTCCCTCTTAACTTGGTTCCATTGGCACATTTAGATATTTAATTATCTATTCCTTCACACTAGTCATTAATTTATAAGATGACTGGGTAGGTAAGTAAAAAAGAAGGATACCAGGCACTTTTTAAGATATAAATACAAAATCTAGAAGCTGCTAGGCTTCTGCTGTGAGGGGAGAGATGGACCCATCTGCAGCGAAATCTATGGGTCTATCCCATGCAAGCAGGCCAGGTGGTAGATAGTGATAATGTTACTTGACTTAGTAATCTAAAGCCCCAGGTTCTTGTTCTAGTGATATGTGTTTGAATACCAGCATGAAAGGTGGGGAAATTTGAATTCAATTTAAAAAAACTAGCCTAATGGCTCTTCAGAGCCTCGAAACATAAATTCTGTTTCTCTCTCCACAGATACTGCCAGACTTGCAGGGTTTCTCCAGCACCTTCTATTCCTGTTTAAAATACCTTTATGAAATGGATTAGGCCTGTAAGAGGAATTCCTGCAAGGTGCTCTCTCACTATTAGCACCATGGTTTGCTGGTCATGTTTATCACATGGTAAGTTAAACTGAAGTCACAAAAGGATCCTACAACAAATGTAAGGTCTTTATTTTCATATTATAAAGCCCTGAAATATTTCCAAGATGCATCTTGAGCATCTATTGAACAGCTAAATCCAATATGGAAGGCTGCACACTTCTGGTATAAGTAGCTAAATATCTGCATTTCCCATTGCATTGGATTCTTGTGTTTCTGTTTAATGCAACTAAAAACCTAATAAAGCATTGCATTTCTAAGCCATGTATGTTTTGGGTAAGATGTTAAACCAAAGCCCTTTAAGTTCTCTTAAGTTATGGCCAACGTTGTGTGGCCCTGATTCAACTTCAAAATAGGTTTGTCCCATGTGAAGGGCTGAGGGAATAAAACAAGCTCCCACAATAAAGTGCAGAGAAATGACTGTCAGGTGTTGAGCCAAAACAGAGAATCAGGTAGCAGGAGACATGTGGGAGTCATTGCACTGAGAATTGAACATTCAGGAATAGAGTAGAATTTGGATTTGGGTGAAGGGTTTCTGGTAGGCCACAAGTACAATTTCTTCAAATTTACCAATGTTGAACTGCAATAAAACACATGGAATCATGGGTACAGAGGTGAAACTTGGTAGCATTGGTACATGTATGAATGCTAATCCCTGTTCAACCCTTTCTATAAGCTTTTGACGTTTTAATGTGCAGAACTCGCATTATACACTAGATAAACCAGCCTCAATAGCATACTCGAGTGCATTTCTCTCGTCCTTCCAGCTGAGAAAACGTATCATTTTCTCTGCAGGATTTCCCAAATACCAGTCAAAGATTCAACTGAGCCTAAATTTATATTTCGAAAATTATTTATTAGTTGGGCAGGGGAGTGTAATAAATATATTATGCTGCTAGAGACTTGTATTCATTTCTAAAGACCAAATGTGCTGATTATAATATTTTGCAGTAATTAACTGATAATCATTATTCAATAATTTTCGAACGATTCCATCGTTTCCATTCAAGCTCCGGTAAGCAATATTTATTCACAGCAAGTTATTAGTTCCATAGGGTCTGTTTTAATGCTCTCCTTAAAAGCAGGTCCAACCCTCAGCCCACAGGCCAGGCAAAGAGTCAGGTTTTTTAAAATAAAAACAGAAATTGCTGGAGAAACTCAGCAGCACTAGTAGCACCTGTGGAGAGAAAACAGAGTTATCATTTCAAGTCCAGCGACCCTCCTTCAGAACTGTTTTTCTTAATTTGTTCACAGGGTGTGGGCATCACTGGCTGGGCCAGCATTTATCACCTAGCTCTAATTGCCCAGAGGGTAAATTAAGAATCAACCACATTTGCTGCGGTTCTGGAATTACATGTAGGCCACACCAAGCCAGGAAAGCAGATTTCCTTACCTAAAGGACATAATGACAATCAGCAATGGTTACATGGTGGCCACCTGACCAGCTGTTTGTTTCAGATTTTATTGAATTCAAGTTTCGTCATCTGCCATACGTCACAGAACTTTGGCAAGTGAACAAGAACAAAGAACAAACAACAACATAATGCAAGAAAAGGCCCTTTGGCCCTCCAAGCCTGCGCAGACACATTTTGCCCTACCATATGAAAACTGTCTTCACCTACAGGATCCATTTCCTTCTATTCTCTTCCTATTCGTATAATCGTCCAAGTTCTTCCTGAATGCTCCTGTTGTGTCTGCTTCCAATACCTCCTCTGGCAGCACATTCCAGGCACTCACCATCCTCTGTGTGAAAAACCTGCCTCACATATCTCCTTTAAGCTACCTCTCCCCACACCATGAACCTGTGTCCCTAAGTAATTGACACCTCCACCCTGGGAAAAAGCCTCATACCTTCCACTCTATCCATGCCAATCACAATCTTGTAAACTTCCATCAGGTTACCCTTTAACCTCCTGTGTTCCAGTGAAAACAAACCCAGTCTATCTAACCTTTCTTCATAGCTAAAATCCCCCATAAAAGCAACATCCTGGTAAACCTTTTCTGCACCTTCTCTGAAACATCCACATCCTTCTGGTATTGTGGTGACCAGAACTATACACAATATTCCAAGTGTGACCTAACTAAAGTTCTATAAAGCTTCAGCATAATTTATCTATCCTTATTCTTAATGCCCCTTCCAATGAAGGTAAGCATGCCACAGGCCTGTTTTACTACCTTATTTTCCCGTGCTGCACCTTCAGTGATCTGTGGACCTGCACACCCAGATCCCTCTGCATATCAATACTCCTAAGGGTTATTCCATTCACTATATAATTTCCACCTGTACATGACTTTCCAAAATGCATCACCTCACATTTGTCCAGATTAAACTCCATCTACCATTTTTCTGCCCATGCGTCCAACTGATCTATATCCTGCTGTATCCTTTGACAAGCCTCCTCACTATCTGCAGTGCTATCAATCTTTGAATTGTCTGCAAACTTACTAATTAGACCAGCCACATTTTCTTACAAATCATCTATGTTGACCACGAACAGCAGAGGTCCCAGCACTGAGCCCTGTGGAACATCACTAGTCACAGCCCTCCATTCCAAAAAGCATCCTTCCACCGCTACCTTCTGTCTCCTATGAATAAGCCAGTTCAGCATCCATTTTGCCAGCTCACCTGCTACCATGCGACTTCACCTTTTATACCAGTCTGCCATGACGGGCTTCGTCAAAGGCTTTACTGACATCCAATTAGACAACATTAACTGCTTTGCCCTTATCAATCATTTTCATCACCTCCTCAAAAAACTCGAACAAGTTAGTGAAACATGACCTACCCATCATAAAACCATGCTGTCTATCACTAACAAGCCCATTTGCTTCTTGTCCCTGAGAATCTTTTCCAATAATTTCCCTACCACCGATGTGAGACTCACAGGTCTGTATTTTCCTGGATTATCCTGCTACCCTTCTTAAACAATGGGACAACATTGGCTATTCTACAGTCCTCTGGGGCCTCACCTGTGGCTAAAGAGGTTACAAAGATGTCTATCAATGCTCCAGCAATTTGTTTTCTTGCCTCCCTAAATATTCTGGGACAGATCCCATCAGGACCCAGGGACTTAATCTACCTTAATACTTTTAAGACGCACAACACTTCTTTTTAATAGCAACTTGCCTTGGAAATTCGACACTCCCTTCCCTGAGATCATCTTCCCCCAATTCCTTCTCTTTGGTGAATACTGACACAAAGTATTCGTTTAGGACCTCGCCTACCTCTTCTGGCTCTACACGTAGATTCCCTCCTTTGTCCTTGAATGGGCCAACCTGTTCCCTGGCAACACTCTTGTTTTTTATATGCATATAAAAAGCCTTGGGATTTTCCTTAATCCTGTTTGCTAATGACTTTTCATGACCCCTTTTAGCCCTTCTAATTCCTTGTTTAAGTTCTTTCTTACTTTCCTTACATACATCAAGGGTTTTGTCGGTTCCCATCCTCCTAGACCTTACGTATACTTACTTTTTCTCTTTGATCAAGGTCATAACATCCCTAGTCATCCAAGGTCCATGTAACTTGCCATACCTATCCTTCATTCTCACACCTGAACGCTTACCAACTGCCGTTTGAAAGACTCCCACGTGTCTGATGTGGATTTGCCCTCATATAGCCACCCCCAATCAAAGTTCTCCAGTTCCTGCATAATATTATTGTGGTTCACCTTCCCTCGAATTAGCACCTTCACCTGAGGACTGCTGTTATCCCTATCCATGAGTATCATAAAACTCATGGTATTGCAGCCCCACTGAAACTTCACTCACGTGGCTGGGCTTATTTACCAAAACCAGGTCCAGTGTAACACCTTAAACAGGAAACAAAACAGAAATTGCTGGAAAAGCTCAGCAGGTCTGGCAGCATCTGTGAAGGCAAAAACAGAATTAACGTTTCGGGTCCAATGACCTTACTGGTTGGGCCATTTACATACTGTGTCAAGAAATCCTCCTGAATGATCCTTACAAATTCAACCCCATCCAAGTCCCCTGTACAAAGTGAGTCCCAGTCAATATAGGGGAAGTTAAAATCACCATCACAACAAGCCTGCTGGGTTTACATCTTTCTAAAATCTGTACACATATTCTGTCCTCTATCTCCCACTGACTGTTGGAAGGCCTTAGTATGCCCCCGGCATTGTGATTTCACTTATCCAGTTCCTGTGTTGTACCCATATTGGCTCACTGCACAAGTCCTCTGAGATATCCTCTCCCAGTACAGTTGAGAGATACTCCTTTACCAGTAGTGGTTCTGGATTGCTAGACAAGTGACATCACCGTTACACCACCAGCTCTAGATGGAGCAGGGATCAAACTCAATGTTGTTAGCACCAATCTGATCTAAACCAGATAACTGGACCTCCAAGGAGACTGAGTTGCTAGAGCAAATGTGCGTGGTATTCAATTTGATTTGATTTGATTTGATTTATTGTTGCATGTTCCTTAGTACAGTGAAAAGTTCTGTTTGCGAGCTGTACAGACAGATCTCAGAGTAAGCAAGGACATGTAGATCATGAGGTGAAAACATACTTGGACAGAGTGAGGCACACAGATTACACTGCATGCGCAACGTAAGAACAACATTAACAAGATCAGCATTATTTGAAATTAGAGAGTCCATTAATCAGTCTAATAACACAGGGAAGAAGCTGTTCTTGAACCTGCTGGTGCCTGTGTCCAAGCTTCTGTATCTACAGCCTGACGGAAGAGGTTGTAGGAGAGGATTACCAGGTGGGATGAACCTTTGATGATGTTGGCAGCCTTTCCGCAGCAACAAGAGGTGTAAATGGAGTCCATGGATGGAAGGTTGGCTTCCATGGTGATCTGGGCTATGCACACAACTTTCTGTAGTTTCTTACAAACCTGGGCAGAGCAATTGCTGTACCAGGCCATTATGCACCTGGGCAGTATGCTTTCTATGGTGCATCTGTAAAAGTTGTTGAGGATCCTTATGGACATGCCAAATTTCCTGTGCCACCTGAGGAAGAGATGTTGTTGTTTCTTGAGCTAAGATAGTGATGATTAATGGCTGCAATTGTCTCTCAGTACGATGTTGAAACCCTCCACCATGTTAGGGGAATTTATAGACTGATCCATAACCTATTTGGCTTCTTTAGCCATCAAGGCCTAGAGTAGGGTTTGAACCTAGAATGTCTAGGTAAGAGAGTGGGATGTCAATGTGGACTTCACAAGCTTCAAAATCTCCGCACCCCCAGAACCAGCCCAGCTTGTCCCCACCTCCGTAACCTCTCCTTCCTCCCACCTATCCCCTCCTCCCACCTCAAGCCCCACCCCCATCTCCTACCTACTAGCGTCATCCCGCCTCCTTGACCTGCCCTTTCTCCCTGGACTGACCTATCCCCTCCCTAACTCCCCTCCTACACTCACCTTTACTGGCTCCATCCCTGCCTCTTTGACCTGTCCGTCTCCTCTCCACCTATCTTCTCCTTTATCCATCTTCTATCCGCCTCCCCCTCTCTCCCTATTTATTTCTGAACCCCCTTCCCCTCCCCCATTTCTGGAGAAGGGTCTAGGCCCGAAACATCAGCTTTGCTGCTCCTCTGATGCTGCTTGGCTTGCTGTGTTCATCCAGCTCTACACATTGTTATCTCAGATTCTCCAGCATCTGCAGTTCCTACTATCCCTCACCACAACATCTTCCTTGTTTTAAGTTCTAAATTCTAGAAATTAGTTTAACATGCTGTAGAATATTCCTACTATCTTACCTCCATTTTAGCAGAGGCTATGACCAGTTTATTTTAAATGGGTTAATAATATATGAAAACAGGGCATACAGAAATGTTAAATGGGTCTTTACTATTCATTTACTCTGAAATACACTTTTGGGTTGTGTCATCTCTAGTCAATGCAGTGGATTGCTCACATTAATCTTATTACTCAGTTTGGCCATTGTTGTTACTTATTCCCTCTTTTCCAGTTCTACATCATTCGTGGACAGAGGCAACCTGAAGTCGCGAAGTACCCACTCAGACTTCCATGTTGAGAATTCATGACCTCTGGCTTGTACGCACATTTGGTAAGATAGGAAGCTGCATATTAACAAGCTAGGATTTGCTGGTAATAAGGCATTTCACGATCAATAATCCCCTTAATTGGCAACTTGCCAGTACCTAGTGAGAAACTCGCCTTTATGCCTAGAAGATGCAGAAATGATCCCAAAGTCAAGTTAGGCCTCACCTGACTTTTTGCACAGTTCTGCCACAATCCAGCTTTGGCTCACACCATGCAGACCCCTATAAGATTCATCCTGTGGTTTTGAAGTTAGATTATTTATGGTCTAAAATACTTCATACACAAGGATAAATTTGCAAGTAATACCAAGACCAATAGCAAGAGCTTCTTCAAATACATAGGTCAGAAGAGAGAAGCCAGTGTGAACATAGGTCCCCAAGAGAATGAGGCTGGGAAATTAACGGGGAATCAGGAAATGGAGGACATATAAAGCATTAGCTTTCACAATAAATGACATGAATAGCATTCTAAAATTACTAAATAACCATGGGGAAAAGGAGGAAAGGAAATAAATATAATAATTATCACCAGAGAAAAAGTGCTAGGGAAACTAACGGGGTTAAAGGCTAATAGGTCCCTGATGGAATGCATCCTAGAATATTAAAGGAATTAACTACAGGGATGATGGATACATTGACAGTAAACTCCCAGGAATCCTTAGCATCTGGAAAAGTCCCAGAAGATTGGAAATCTGTCAGTGTAACACCTTTTTTTTGAAAAGGGACAGAGTCAACAAATGTTGGAGTCTATTATCATGGTTATAAGAGCAGAGTATTTAGAAATACATAATATCAAGCAAGCAGAGTCAGCATGGCTTCACAATTTACTAGAATTCTTTGAGGAGGGAACAAACAGGATGGATAGAAGCATTTGACAAGATACCACACATTAAATAAGAGCCAATGGTGTTGGCAGTTGTATGTTACCATGGATTCAAGATTTGATTTCATTTGTTATTCTCACATGTACCAAGACACAATGAAAAGTATTGTTTTGCATGCTAACCAGAAAAGTCATACCTTACGTAAGTACATCAGGGTAGTTGAACAGAATGCAGAATATAGTGTTACAGCTGCAGAAAAGGTACAGAGAAAAATCAACTCTAATATATGAGAGATCCTTTTATAAGTCTGATAGCAGCAGGGAAGAAGCTGTTCTTGAATCTGTTGGTATATGTTTTCAAACTTTTGTATCTTCTGCCCAATAGAAGAGAGTGGAAGAGAGTATAACTTGCTTGGGAGGGTCTTTGATTATGTTCGTTGTTTTCCCGAGACAGCGGGAAGTATAGACAGAGTCAATAGTAGGAAGGCTGGTTATGATAGACTGGGCTGTGTTCACAACTCTCTGTAATTTCTTGTGGTCTTCGGCAGAGCAATTGTCATACCAAGCTGTGATGTATCCGGATAGGATCCTTTCTATGGTGTATCTGTAAAAATTGGTAAGAATCATTGTGGACATGCCCAATTTCCTTAGCCTTCTGAGGAAGTAGAGGTGTTGGTGTGCTTTCTTGACTGCAGTGTAGACATGGGGGTGGACCAGAAGAGATCATTGGTGATATTCACTCCTAGGAACTTGAAGCTCTTGACCACCTCCACCTCAGTACTATCAATACAGACAAGGGTGTGTCCTCCACTTTGTTTCTTGAAGCTTAATTTCTATTGTGCATCTGTTGTTTGATACTTATATTTACAGCAAGCAAAGAAGCAATTAATCATTTAATCACTGGGAGAAAGCTGTGGTCAGGTGGAGGGACATTCCTGTGCACATAAATATAGAAGTATGCTGAAATCTCTTGGTATATATTTATGTATCTTTGTAAATCAAAGGTCCTAAATGAGTAACGAGTTGCATTCAGTTTTCTGTCAGTTACCATCTGGTGACCTGAGCTTTGACAACCATGCTGATAGTTATAAGATGGCATGATTTGACACAGAGTCATCAGGATCTGGAAGAAACACAGGCAACAAATGGTGAGTGTCACGCCACTACAGTCCCTTAAATGAAAACTTGTCAAATTCCCAGGAAGAAATTGCCAGTCACAGTGCATGAGCTGTTGCGTTAAATTGTAGTGTAGCTCCCCGAAACATCAGGATGTCGAAGAGAACTTGCCTCAGGTTTTTCCTAAAACAGTCACACTCCAAGAGACAGAATTAGGACTTAGAGCAGTGTGCAGATTTGTGGCTCAGCGAATTCACCCATTTCAGAGCTGACCCCAGTGGCAATCCCAAACTGCTGACATCCTTGGAGAATTCAGCTCTTCCTCTATTTGTTTCTTGATCCATTTTTAAGATTTTGGGTGTCACTTTAACTTGAATTGTAGTCTTAAGTCACTTACATTTATAGACTGACTTTGAAAGAGTCAATCTACAGTTAATTCATCCTGATTCGTTATGAACCTAATTTCAGGTACAAATATATTTTCACAGGTTTTACCAAATTTATGTAGTTTATCATGCAGACTACAAAATAAATAATACATCGTAACAACAATGGTTTTCAGTCAATCCACTTTGCAATGTCACTGATTGACTGAGTACAGGTTTCTTATTCTCTATGACCACCAAATCTCTCCTTCTGTGCCCGGTCTTCTTTCTTGTCAATTGGACCACTTATTAAACTAATGACCTGTGCGTGATCAGAGACACCCTGAACGGTAATTGTCTTGGCAACACATGAGCAGCACATGGACAGCTCATTGTGAATCTTGAAATGGCTAGGTAATGTCTGCACAATGAATGATTATTTTCTTTAAAAGTTGTGGTCATCTTATTGTCATCATTTCTTTCCATCTCCTGACTAATTTCTGAAATGCCAATCACTTTGCAAGATCATTCTTTTTATGATAGCTTCTCCCTCTAAGCTCAGCAACTCTATAGAGATATAGAAACTAGCACCTGGAGAAGGCCATTCGACCCTTCGAGCCTGCTCCACCATTCAATATGATCTTGGCTGATTATCTAACTCAATGTCATATACCCTCTTGCTCTCCCTTGTGGTCCTTAATAACTAAAAATTTATCAAACTTTCTTGAATATGCTCAATGATTCAGCTTTCGTGTTAGTGAATTCCACAGGTTGACCACTCTCTAAGTGAAGAAATGTTTCCCCATCTCTGTCCTAAATGGCCTACTGAGACTGAAATCCCTGGTTCTGGACTTCCCAACTAAGGAAAACAACCTCTTCCCATCTAGTTTTCTAGTCCCATCAGAATTTTATACGTTTCAATCAGGTCACCTTTCACTCTTCTAAACTTTAGTAAAAACAGAACCAGTCAAACCAATTTCTCCTCATACGACAGTCCCACTAACCCCAGTTTCAGTCTTGTGAACCTTTGCTGCACTCTCTCTACAGCAAAAATAGCCTCCCTTAGGCAGGGACACCAAAACGGCACAGAATGCTCAGGTATTAGGCCCTGTATAGCTGTACTATGACATCCTTACTTCTGAACTAAAATCGTCTACCGATGGCCAATTTGCTTTCCTAGGTTCATGCTGTACCTGTCTGTTTACTTTCATTGACTGGTGTACAATGACACAAAGTCCCATTGTACACACATATTTCCGTGTATTTCAGCATTTAAATAACATTCTTTCTTTCTGTTTTTCATGACAAAGTATATAAATGCTCATATTTAGACATGTTATTCTGCCGTGTGTTTTCCCTCGCAATTATTCTCTCTAGATGGACCTGAAGATTCTTTGCATCTTCCTCACAACTCAAAATCTCATCTAGTTTTTTTTCAACAAACGTGGAAACATTGTTTTTGGTCCCCTCATTCAATCCCTGTGGTACACTACTAATTACCACCGTTTACCTGGAAAAAGACAGATTTATTCCCAACCTCTGTTTCTGGTTTGTGAATCAATTCTTAATCCGTGCCCGCTTTTCTTTCTCCCTTCTCTTTTTAAATAGTTGGGTTACATTTGCCACCTTCAAATCTGTAGTAACTGCTCCAGAATCTATAGAAATTTGGAAGATGACCACCAATGCATCCAGTATTTTCAGGGCCCCTTCAATCGGTACCCTGGACGCAGATTATTAGGACCTGAGAACTTGTCTCTCTTTAACTCATTTAGTTTAAAAACTCTGATTTCTTTTCAATTCCTCCCTTTCATTAGACCCTTGGTTTCCCCAAGATTTGTGGGAAATTATTTGTGATCTCTTTTGTGAAGACGGAACCAATGTATGTGATCAATTCTTCTGCTGTTTCTTTGTTCCCCATTATCATTTCCCTCATTTCTGACTGTAATGTTTGTCTTTACTAATAATGCTCTCTTCATATCATTATAGAAGCATTTATAGTCAATGTTTATGCTCCTGCAAGTTTGCTGTCATTCTCACTGCTCCCCCCCGCCACTCCGTGAAGCAGAGTTGAGTGCAAGTCTCTGGAGTTTGGTCAGTAGAGAGTTAGGTGAGTAGGAGAGAAGGTGTATGTTTACATTTGCCATCCATCTTGCTCCATACAAATTTGTTCTTGCTCCCCGACAGGAAAATGAGCTGGGAGATAAACCAGAGATAAAAGGTACTGCAGATGCTGGAGAATCCGAGATAACAAGCATGGGGCTGGATGAACACAGCAGGTCAAGCAGCATCATAGGAGCAGGAA
>JAHRHZ010000012.1:28271525-28341994 GCA_024137785.1 Ginglymostoma cirratum
GCTGTGTTCATCCAGTCCCATGTTTGTTATCTGGGAGATAAACCAGATTACTGCAACATTGATTGAATGTGCCAGTGTGAGATTTTGCAGAGGTATGCATTTCTCTTTTCTACCTTTTTTGACTTTGCTCTTATTCTTTACTATTTCAGAATATTCTAATGTGACTAATACTGTTTTTATACAATTTTATGCTGTTTTCATTGCATTTGGCACATAGGTTCTATTGGTTTACTTTCCAGTAGACCATAAGATCATAGGAGCAGAATTAGGCCATTCAGTCCATTGAATCTGCACCACCATTCAATCATGGCTGATATGTTTCTCAACCTCATTCTTCTGCCTTCTCCCTTTACTAATCAAGAACCTGTCTGTGTCTTAAATACACTCAACGCCTTGGCCTCCACAGGCTTCTGTGGCAATGAGTTCCACAGATTAACCACCCTCTAGCTGAAAAGAATTCCTCCTCATCTCAGTTCTAAAGGTCATCCTGTCATTCTGACGCTGTACCCTCAGATCCTAGCCTCTCCCACTAGTGGAAACATTTTCTGCACATCCACTCTTATCCAGGCCTCTTAGTATTCTGTAAGTTTCTATGAGATTCCCCCCTCATCCTTCTAAACTCCTTCAAGTACAGACCCAGAGTCCTCAACCTCTTGTCATATGTCAAGCCCTTCATCCCGGGATCATTCTCATAAATTTTCTCTGTACCCATGCCAGCACATCCTTCTCGAGATACGGGGTCCAAAACCATTCATAATATTCCAAATGCAGTTTGACCAGAGCCTTTGCAGCCTCAACAGTACATCTCTGCTCTTGTTTTCTAGCCATCTCAAAGTGAATTCTAACATTGCATTTGGCTTCCTAACTGCTAGCTGAACCTGCAAGTTAACCTTAAGAAAATCGTGAACTAAGACTCCCAGTCATTTTGTGCTTCAGATTTCCAAAGTCATTCCTCATTTAGAAAATAGTCTATGCCTCTTTTATTACCAAAGTGCATAACCACATTGTATTCTATCCGTTAATTCTTTGCCCATTCTCCAAGCCTGTTCCAAGTCCTTCTGCAATCCTGATGAAGGGAATAAACCCAACACATCGACTTTCCTGCTTCTCTGATTCTGCCTGACCTGCTATGTTCATCCAGCTCCACACTGTATTGACTCTGACTTCAGCATCTGCCTCTCTTGCTATTTCCTTCTGCAGTATTCCCACTTCCTCAACACTGCCTGTCCCTCCACCTAACTTTGTGTCATCTGCAAACTTAGCAAGAATGCCCTCAATTCCTTTGTCCAGATCATTAAGGTATAACATTAATAGTTGTTGTCTCAACACGGACCTCTATGGAACTCCACTAGTCACCAGCTGCCATGCTAAGAAAGACCCTTTTATCCCTACTCTTTGCCTTCTGTCAGTTAGCCAAGCCTCTATTCATCCCAGTGCCTCACCTCTAACACAGATTCTTACCTTATTTAGCAGCCCTCTATGCAGCACCTTGTCAAAGGCTTTCTGGAAATCCAAATAGACCACGTCCACTGGTTCTCCTTTGTCTAACTTGCTCACTACCTCCTCAAAGAATTCTAAAAGATTTGTCAGGCATGACCTCCCCTTGACAAAGCTGTGCTGACTCTGCCCTATTCTACCATGAACTTCCAAGTATTCCTTAATCTCATCTTCTCCGGGTGATTTATCCGTCTTCAGAACTTTCAGCTTCTCTAGCAACTTCTCCTTAGTGGTGGCCACGAAACTCATCTCTGCCCCTGACTCTCTTGATGTTCTGGTATATTGTTGGTGTCTTCCACTGTGAAAACTGATGTAATATATCTCCTCCACCATTTCTTTGCTCCCACTCCCATTACTTCTCAAGCCTCTGACTTCCCTCTAATCTTCACCGCATTGTATGCGTTTTCTTTTTACTTTTACTTTGTCCTTGAATTTCCTTGTCAGTCATGGTTGCTTCATCACCTACCCCCACCCCCACATGTTTCTTCGTCCTTGGGATGAATTTCTACTGTGTCTCCTGAATTACTCCCAGAAATTCCAGCCAGTGCTGCTGCACCATCTTCCCTGCTAGGCTCGCCAAACAATGAGTGGATCAGTTAACTTATTTTTGATGACAGGGTTTTCTTAAAATTAAAAATGGCTAGAACAATGGAAATTTTCTTTTTGTGAATAGTCAGTGCCAAGAAATGCTCCACCATCCCCTGACAAAGCGCAGATCTCAAGAAGCTTCTGATCACCCGCTAATTCTCATGCGCGGGGCGGGCGAGACGCTCAGCCAATCGGGTGTGAGCTTTCCGCGTCTCTGCGCCATGGCAACCACACGCATCCGGGCGTTCCATCCAATCCACGCACAAGACGGTTCAACGTCGGTGTTGCATGCTAGACCAATCAGGGTGGGTCTTGCTGGTCTGAGCCTCCAATAGTTTCGGTGGTTATTAGCGTGCGGTCCGTTTGAAACGGTTTAGGAGAGAGCACGGACGGAGGTAAGGAGCGGCGGTCGGTGGACATGGTAAGGGTGGTCGGTGATTCAGTCACGGTGAAACTGAGTTGGGTTAAATCTTCTGGGTCCTTCAGCTGAAGCTCGCAATCCCGTTAACAGTAAGGCGGCGGTGGCGGCCGCTGCGGGTCGAACTTCATTCCCGACGGTCAGGCCCAGTGTTCAAGCCGCCTGCTCCTTATGAAGCACAAACCGAAAGGTCTACGGCTGCTGTTAATCAGGAACAAAAACAAGTTGCTGGAAAAGCTCAGCGGGTATCATAGAATAGAATCCCTACAGTGTGGAAACAGGCCTTTCGGCCCAACAAAACCACACCGACCCACAGAGCATCCCACTCAGCAGCATCTTGACTGCTTGCTTTTGTAAGATAGTAGGATATCTTGGACTCCGGTTGACGTAAAAACAGTTCCTTAAGTTGATCTCCATCTACTACAGTTATACCCATTCACTTAATCTATAGGTGTCCTGATATAAATTTCCTTCTCATGAGTGGATTGTGCCTACCTAGAAACTGACTTGTATTGAGGAAGTATGTTTTAGGTGAGCTTGGAAACCATGGAATATCTGTGTGTTAACTTCTATAACTGACTATTAATATTTAATGCATGATAATTTTGCTGAATGAAAGTAAAATACTGGGATGATGGAAATCTGAAATAAACACAGAAAATGCTGCAAAACTCAGCAGGTCTGGCAGCATCTAGAGTGAAAAAGTTGTTGGCTCTAGACCAATATGACTTAACTGGAGAAGACTAATATTGAACTTGAAACATTAACTTTATTCCACTGTGTACAGTTTTGGTCCTTGTATGTTTAAAAAGGTTATACTGGCATAGAAGGATATTCAAAGTTGATTCCTGGAATGAAGGGGGTTACTTATCAAGGACAGAGTAGATATTGAGAAGGTATTTGAACAAGAGATAGTTACAGGATAAGGGGTCGCTCATTTAGAAGTGAAATTTGAATTAATTTCTTTTCACAGATAGTAGTAATGTCTGAGGTTTTCTATCCTAGAGAATTGTGGACACTAGATCACTGGAAGTATTTAAAGACAAGGTAGATAGACTTTTCAAGTATCACTGATTGACAGCTATACTGAGCTGGCACGAAAATGGGGTTGATACCATGGGCAGATCAGTTGTGGTCTTGTTGAATGGTGGGACAGACTTGAGAGGCTGAACGAACTTCTGTTACTTGTGTTCTTAGTTCACTTGCCTCTTTCTGAGGAAGAGAATCTACGATCCTTGCCTTGTCTGGCGTATATGTTACTCCAGATCCTACGGTGATGTGGTTCACTCCTAAGGGCCCTTCTCTAGCAAGCTAATCTGTTCTAGGGCAATTATGGATGGGCAATAAATGCCAATGATTCTCATTCCATTATATAATAAATTTAAAAACCTTTCTTAGTGATTCCTTGTTTAGTTACCATTAGTTTATTTTTGTCTGCTTACCTTCTTATAAGTTAGGATCTTTCACTGTTTGAAAGTTGCTATATAGGTGTACCTTGAGTGGCTTTCATGGAGAAAGATTAACATTATAAATTATGTTTTTTCTTAATGAAACCTGCTACCTGTGTTCTGGCACTACCTACGTAATATCAGAACTGGAAGAAATATGCTGCTTCATGCTCTTAGTTTCAGAAGCTCTTAATAAGGTTCCTTAATGTAAAGAGTTGAAAATCTCAACTAATTTAGTATGCATGTCAGTGGATTGGCAAAGACTTTGGGTTTTTTTTAAATTGTACAATTTTAAATCTAGCTGAGGTAAGATTGTCTGTTACCAGCATGTTCTACTGAAGTAGTTTAGGTTTACATTAATTTATTCAGCTAGGATAAAATCGGAAGTAGCCAAACTCATACCATTTTGAGCTAGAAATTTGTCCTCAATATGAAAATTGATATAATGTTAAGAAAGCTCATAACTTGACTGGACTTTTTTAAAAAAAAAACTAGACTTTGATTTTGGTGAGCTGGATCATGACCCTATTAAATTCCTTGAAGTATTTACTTATTAAAGTTTTTTTTTAAAAAAGCTGTGCTCATTGTCCTCTAATTTTTGAAGGAAATACCCTTAAAGAATAGGTTTGGATTCACACTTCATACATCCTTTTAGGTGACGATGTGTGTAGAATAGAGAAATTGTCTCTCGTGAGCCATCTTTTTGTGTCTGTGATTGCAAGTATGTTAACATAATATCTATTGGGGGAGGGTGGCTCAGGTTAAATTTGAGGTCAGGAAGATTAATACTTCGCAGATCAGAAGAAGACTGAATTAGTAAACAGATATTATTGAAATTGTATTGATTTTGTTGTTTCTGTTCTGGGTCTAGGTTAGTACTCAGAAAAAAATTGATTTCTTTCTCTTGTGCAGATGTCCTCTGATGAAGAAAGGATTTCCAGCCCTGTACTGCCCAAAGATTCAGATCGAGGTAGTTCAGTTTCTTCTGATCTACAGGTAGGGAAGAGGAATTTCATTTTTGAGTATCTAAAGATAAACATAATTATTCTTTTTAAATATTTAAAAAGAATAGTCGTTCAGTAGCGCAGGTTTTGTGTATTGCTTGGGGAGAAAAAGCGCATTTTGTTTCAGCACTATTACTTGTTCATACAATGTGCATGGCACTGGCAAGGCCAGCTTTTAATTGCACAGAGATTAGCTAAGAGTCAACCACATGGTAGTGCCTGTTGAGCCACAGGAAGGCCAGACCAGGTAAGCACATTAGTGAATCGGATTCTTTTTTTAAGCAACAGTAGATGGTGCCTTCATTGTCCCCATTAGCTTAGCTTTTTATTACAGATTCTGTTACTGTGTCCTTCTGTTCTTCAAGTTTTAATTACCCATCACTCCTGCCACTTTGACTCATTCTGCATAGTAGCAATGTGAAACAGCTAGCTTAGCCTGTTGCTCAAACTTTTGAGAAACATTATCCTTAATCTAAGTGTAAATTGGGCACTTTCAGAACAAAAAAGACATTCTGCCTATTGTGCAGATCAGGAATGTAATATACAAATTTTGATGCTGGTGTGGAGCTGGGCATGTAGTCTGTACATCCCAAAGTCTGGCCGATTGTGTCAGATAACCTAGCACTTCTGTTTGCAACAGCCTGCGCAGTGTCTAAACTCTGTCTGACAATAGATGTTCTGGACAACATTTGCTAAATGACACAAGTCAGCAATAAATCACACTGGCAGCCCATTCCAGATTGTCAGTCAGGCTCGCCCCTAGGAAGAACATGTACACTCACTACACCTGTTTCAATTCAACAGAATAGGATCTTTAGAATTTTTTCCCCCAAGGCAAAGCATTGACCAATCCAAGTGACCCAGCCTTGTTTAAAATTTGAACAAAATTTAGCAGTTACCAGTCGTGCTTCGTAAAGCACTACATTCTCCACAACAATGCCTCTGCCAGCCAATTAGCCCTGTCCTTAGTCATTAACGCCGGTTTTGACAGGGTGGATATGGAGAGAAAGTTTCCACTCATAGGAGAAGCAGGAGCCATTGGGTTACTGTTTAAGAAGCTGTTCTTTTTAGTGGACACTACTTTTTTTCTTTATTCATTCATGGGATGAGGGCGTCACTGGCTAAGCAGCATTTATTGCCCGTCCCTAATTGCTCAGAGGGCAGTTCAGAGTCAACCACATTGCTGTGCGTCTGGAGTCACATGTAGGCCAGACCAGGTAAGAATAGCAGTTTCCTTCCCTAAAGGACATCAGTGAACCGGATGGATTTTTCCTGACCATTGACAATGGATTCACAATCATCATTAGATTCTTAATTCCAGATACTTATTGAATTCAAATTCCACCATCTGCCATGGCGGGATTTGAACCCTGGTCCCCAGAATGTTATCTGGATCTCTGGATTAACAGTCCAGAGATAATACTGCTAGGACATCGCCTCCTACATTTGGTGTTGGTAAACCCACAATGCTGCTGAGGAGGAACCTGCTTGATACCACATGTAGAATGGCAACATTTTAAAAGAAACAGCTTTTCCAATCGGGGTCAAACACTGCCTTGATGTCAAGAGCGATTGCTCTCGCCTCACCTCTAGCAGAATTTTGTCAGGGGCAAGTCCTTGCAGTGTCTTCAGTCATGTCTCAATGTCACATGCAGTAAATGAAATTCTCTGAATACTGGTAGGTGCGTGATACTGAGGTGAAGTACAGGGTTCATATATCACTGAGGGTGGGGTTATTTACAGAGATGTGCCTCTGGTTAGTTGTTTCATTGTCCATCATCATGATAGGATGTGGCCGAACTAGAGCTTGAATTTGATCTGTTGGTTTTGGAACTGCTTAGGTCATTCCATCACTTGCTGGTTATGTTTGAAATGCCAGTAGTGCTGTTAGTTTCTTGATTCCAGTTAGCTCAGTTTTCCTTTTATTGTTGATGGATTTAAGACTTTGTTCCCCTTGGCATCCTCCCTTCCTCTTTTATTCTCTCCCCCCCCCACCCCCACCTTATTTGTTTTGAAGTCAACCTCAGTCTGTCCTCTCCGTCCAAATTTGCTTCAACATTCCCCTTTGCTGCCTCCCTATGATTAGACGAATTTCTTCTTTCAAAATTTTGTTATTCTGCACCTAGTGTTTGCCCATTCCACAGTTCTCTGGTATACCCCTGGCCAATTTTCAGGATCACTGGGGCTTTTGAGGACTGAATTTGCCAACCAGCCCTATTTATTTTGAGTGCTGCTTGCAATGATGCATCCATAAACATTAATTGCTTCTGCCATTTACACACAGTAGCAACGTTGTGTACCATCTGTTAGATACGCTGCAGAAATTCATCGAAACTCTTTGGAAAGCACCTTACTAACCTGTGACCACTTCCATCTAAAAGGATAAGGGCAGCAGTTACATGGAAACATGGCCCTTCTGAGCCACTCACTATCCTGACTCAAAATCCCTTCGGTGTCACTAAGATAAAATCCTGCAACTCCCTCCATAACAGCACTATGATGTTCTGAGGGTAAAGCGAGTGCACTGGTTCAAGATCGCCATCACTACCACCACCACTTGAAAGGGAATTTGTAATGGAAAATAAAGGCTGACCTATTCTGTGATGCCTACATCCCATCCACGTGGCTCAGTGGTTAGCGCTGCTGCCTCAGCGCCAGAGACCCGGGTTCGATTCCACCCTCGGGCAACTGTGTGGAATTTGCAGATTCTCCCCCTGTCTATGGGTTTCCACTGGGTGCTCAGGTTTCCTCCCACAGTCTAAAGATGTGCAGGTTAAGTGGATTGGCTGTGCAAAATTGTCCATAGTGTCCAGGGGTGCATAAGTTAGGGGGATTAGCCATGCAAGGTCACAGGGATAGGGTAGAGGAATGGGTCTGGGTGGCATGCTCTTCTCAGGATCGGTGTGGACTTGTTGGGCCAAATGGCCCGTTTCCACACTGAGGCTTCTGTGATTGTGTTTCCCAACTTATTACTATGGATGGATCTTTCAACTTTGACAAGAGTGGCGCAACTGTAAAAGACAACATTGTTCAGATTCCTAGCAGATGGCCAACCTGCATTTGCTGAAGTTGCAAATTCCATCTCATGATAAAGAGCATGTTATTGTAATAGTATATTGACATCTAGTTTTGAAATATTTAAACAATTGTATCATCCAAGACTGAAAATGGATTGCCTAGTCTGCTGAGTATTTCCAACACCTGGAATATTCTGCTTTTATAATTAAAACTAATTGTGCTGTGAGTTTTTATTTTCTATTGTGCTGATGTGGTTGCTTTGGAAAAAATAGAATTTTCTATGACTTTATGGCACTAAATGTGTTTTTTATCTGCCTGTAAGGATGAGTATGAAGAGCTCCTACGTTATGCAGTAGTAACTCCAAAGTGGGTTTCTGATTCCCCCAAGCAATCACATTGTGTAACAAGACTTCCAACAAGCAACAGAGGTTCCAATGCAGTGCCAGATGACCAATCTCCTCAGCATTTTGCAGGTGAAGCCTAATTATTTCAAATCAGATTTTGAGAGGTCCTGTAAATATGGTCCTCGTGCTTTTGAAACTGCTTCAACTAAAATAAGTTAAACTTCCTCCTAAATTTTAGACAGCTCTTGTTTCTTCTTAAATTATTATTGTTTTGAACCAGATATTAACAACCACGAATTTTAATCTGATCAGAAAATGTACAAATTTGGTTTATTCACCTTCCCCATAAAGTCCTGGTGTCAGTCCTGACTTGGTGATAACGTAATTATGAGGCAGAAAACTGAGTTTATGCACAAATTTTAAATATTTATTCCAGGCAGACGTTATAATGCTAAGAGGTTTTCACATTTATTGAGATGCTGTTTTTCAGATAAGTTACTTGGCCCCTCTGTGGTGAGGATAGATGGAAAAAAAAATTTGCATTTAATTTTCCTGGCCACCCTTTCTCTCTATTAACCTTTATTAGCTTCGTACTCTCTGATAATTTCCTTCTGTTTGTGGTATCTTGCTTTATTCACTTTGATTACCCTGTCTGCCTACAATACAGTTGTGACTCCACTTCAGCATTCATTAATTGACTGTAAAGCATAATATCATGTATGGCACTATGTAAATATATGTTCTTCAGTCTCGCAATCAAAGTTTGTCATAGTACAATAAAGAGAGAGAATAACTTGCGTAGCTGTGCTTTAAGAAATAATTCTACTGCATAATTACTTTAGGAAGTTCTTGGGGTTTACCATGGAGAAACCACATCTTCTGCTGTCTTTGTGTAAGTCGAGAGTGCATGTGCTGTCTCTTATCTTCACCTTGAAAGGTGAATAACTTGTTGGAATGGAATAACCAATTCTGGTGATGGAGTAAACTGCTGAATCAGGATCTAATGAAATTCCTGTACTGTACACTCTTTTGACTTAGTTAAAATGTCATCCTCTGCCTACGGATGATCTCCATCATCAAGAACAAAGGTTTTTATTTTCACGCTGCAGGTTTTAGGCAAGTGTTATTATCCATAAATTGACTCCTTTAGCTAATTGTTCAGTGATCTTTGCAGTTCTGAACTTTCTGCGACAAAAATACTTTTTCTCTCCCTTAAATCTAACATATAAGCAAGGAACAAGAGTAAGCCACTGGACCACTCAAGCCTCTTCTGCCATTCAATAAGATCACAGCTGAGCTGTCTTAACCTCCATTTTATATTCTTGCATGTTCCTGATAATCTTTCGTCCTTTTAGTAATCAAAGAAGCTACCAAACTCAGCGCGGTGGCTCAGTGGCTAGCACTGTTGCCTGACAGCGCCAGGGACTTGGGTTCAATTCCACTCCTTGGCGACTGTCTGTGTGGAGTTTGCATGTTCTCCCTGTGTCTGTGTGGGTTTCCTCTGGGTGCTCCGGTTTCCTCCCACAGTCCAAAATGTGCAGGTTAGGTGGATTGGCCATGCTAAATTGCCCATCATGTAGGGATGGGTCTGGGTGGGATGCTCTGAGGGTCGGTGTGGACTTTTTGGGCCGAAGGGCCTGTTTCCATGCTGTAGGGATTCTATGATCTTGATGTCTCCTAACACATACTTTGCCCTCTGTCCTTATTGCTGATATATCCGCAGACTAATGTCATTACAACATAGTAGTTTCACACAATCAGTGGTTAAACTTGGAACAGCTTTGCTGTGCAAAACTTAGGCAAAGATGAAAAAATATTTGCAAGCTGCCTCTACTACCCAAATATATCTATCTTCACAATGGAAAGGTATCAGAATGACAAAAGTATGCATTTCAAGGTATTGGAATGTGAAATGAGCTTCTTTCAAAGAACAGAGATTACCTTTTGGAGATATATTTTGACATTTTAAAAAAAAAAGCCTGATGTACTAATTCAAGTTGGAAAATGATACAGAAGACTTTGCCTGTTAACCGTGTAAATATTTGCCATTTAAAATAGCGATAGTGTACATACCACAAGAAATTTTACTAGAAAGCTCACTTTATGTAAATCATACATGTCATCTTTAATACTTGCAGCACCAGATGAGTACCCACTACTGCAACATGAGCTTGACTACTAAAATTTCCTACATGCTTCTGGTTTATTCAGACACTGCTTTATCAGAACTGAACCTGTCCTAGTTACTTTCAATAGTGGCGTCAATGGCAATTTTCATCTTACCAGCCCTCCTTTTTTGTCGTCTTTAAGCTTTCTGCTGAAGTGTCTTGAAAATTAAAATATTTCTTTTCATAGTCACTACAGCCTAGATATTCCAATGGCCACAAAGTTGTTGGCGCAGCCTGGGTTGTGTAGCATTCCTAACACTGCAAACTCTGAGGGTATTGCCTCGGAATTAAAAATGCCCATTCGGCAATTTCCCTTCAAGTAGAACCCTTCGAAAAGCCCTATTAAAGTCAAAATAGGGAGGGTTTGAACTGAGGGATCATCACAGAAGAAGAACAAATTGCTGAACCAAAGCAAGAAGCAGAAAATCATAGGAACAGATTAGTAAAGCTGTAAATGTGGTAAAGAGAAGAGAAATTTTGAGTGACTGCAGTGTGGCACGCGTACCCACAGTGATTTACTCATCACTTCCTATTTATAAATTAAGCAATGCTACATTTGTGGGTCAAGCTGTTTAAAGGAAGGTTTTTCCCTGTGTGGGTGTGCCATGTGTTGACTACCTTTGTTGGATTCCTGGTGCCAATGTAATTGACTCTTGAATTCAGTCAGTGGTGGGCTTTGCTCACAAACAATGGTGAATTGCTAAGTATGTTTAAGTCTTTTACAAGGGTAAGGGTTTTAAACATTGTGTACTGAAAATATATTAAACACAAATGAACCAACATACAGAAGTTTGATCAGCTTGATACTAACCATTAATTGTGTTTTGTCTTTGTGGTTCATCTTTTTCAACAAGTGATAATAATCCAGATCTGTTACTTTTTTCCCATTTTGAAGCCAATATTTAAAATCTTCAGTTTGGGTGGTTGGGACTGTGTGTTTGCTTCACCCCTTCACAAAGCTCCCCAATTTCAGTATTTCCCTAGATTGATTTCAGTCCCCAATTTCAGATGCCCATGGATTTTATGTGAATTCACTTAGTTGAAGACTTTTAAGATTACATTAGTGATTTCAGGTATCCTGACCTTCTATGACTATATCCACAGCAGTATGCAAATTTTTTCTTTTAATGAGTTGTACTTTTGGTGGATTAGATGCCACAGTTTTGTTGAGTGTGCAAGCATTTCTGCTTTAGAATCGAAGCCAAATAGATATTGTTTCGATACAATACAGAGATGATCCTGCACCTAACTTTCCTGAAAGTGCTTCAATACAAGAGTAGGGTGGTCCCGAACCAGGGGTCTCAGTCTGAGGATATGGAATGTTTCATTTGGGACTTGGATTAAGAGAAATTTGTTCAGAGATTGGTGAGCCTATGGAACTTTTTTACCACATAGTGATTAAGTCAAAGCATTAAATATCCTGAAGGAGACAGACGTAGTCCTTGATTCTAAAGGTGTTGAAGGATATGGGAAGAAAGCAGGAGCAGGGTATAGAGTTGGATGATCAGCCCTGATAACATTGAATGGTGGAGCAGGCTTGAGCCAAATAGTCGTCTTCTGCTCTTATATTCTGCTTTTGTGGTAAGACTACATCTGGCTGGAATTACGGGATTGAATTATGAGCAAAAGCTAGACAGGCTAAGCCTGTATCCTCGAGTTTAGAAGAGCTAGAGGTGACTAACTACAAGACCCTGAGGAAGTTTGATTGGGTGGGTGTGGAAAGGCTGGTTTCTCTTGTGGGAGAATCTATGACTAGGGGTTGTAGCTTAAAAGTAAGGGGTCATCCATTTAAGATGTGTAGAATAAATTTTCACTCCAAGGGTGGAGTCTTTAGAACTCCCTTCCTCAAAAGGCAGTGGATGCAACTTCTCAAATATTTTTAAAGCAGAGGTAGGTAGATTTTGGATTATTAAAGGGATGGAAGATTATCAGAGATATGCAGGAATGTAGATCTGAGGTTAAAATTGGATCAGCCATGATCTTATCTAATGGCCGAGCAGGCTAGAAGGGCCGAGTGGCCCACCTTTTTGTTCATGTTAAAAGGGAAAATTGCCAATTTCTCCACTAAATTGTTTCACTTTGAATATACAAAGTTAGATTAAATGATGACAATAGTGATTAATTCCAAGAAACTAGAAAACAAACTTCTGAACTATGAATGAGCTTGCACACTACCACTTCAGCACCATATATTTGATTAGTTTGGCCTTAAGGGAAAGGGAGATTTTGCTTTCTGCTTCTTTTAGTATCATACTTGTATTACGTTCGCTGGAATCAATCACTACTATTTTGTTTGCTACAATGTACATAGAATGCTAGTAGTTTGTGAATTAATTCACTTAAATTGATGTTCGAGCAGGTGCAACTTTAGAAGAAAGACATGAAAATGCTTTCAGACAGCAGACTGCAGACATACAAATGGTCTCGGACAAACCTGATGCAGCAACGATAAAAAAACTGCCAGAAGGTATAAATTCAAAGAATTTGTAGTCCTTTGGGGAAAGAGGAGTGGGTCTAATTGGATAACTGTCTTATTCAAGAAACTGGGATTTGGGACTGATTTCTTCTGTGCTGTATCATTCTGCAAGATAGACTTCTGATATGATCATAGTATTTGAACTGAACTATTACTGTAATATAGTGTATTGTTTGCAAAAATGTTAACTTTGGGGCAGCTGGATTTAAAGATGATTTTGCACTTGCAGGCTGTGGGAAGCCTGTTACATTTTGAAACATACTTGGGTTTGTTCAAGCCTCTATATTCAAAAAACTTACACATTCAGGATCATTTAATAATAATAAATGCAAAAGAGTGTGCATGCTGGAAATCTGAAATAAAACAAATGTCTAGAAGAGTCATTTAACTCTGTTTTTCTCTCCACAGATGCTGCCAGACCTGTTGAGTTTCTCTAGCATTTTTATTTTTGTTTTATGGTAACTCAAGTTATCACAAACTGATCACTTAAATATTCTGAAATTTGGGACTCACTTTTTGTAGTCGCCTAAATATCTAGGAGAAAGCAGCAAATGTTAAACAAGTGGGGTTTTAAGGCTTTTATAAACGTACTACCTAGACACTAGATCTGGAAGTTAGTACGTTCTTTCAAAGCAATGTATCATTCCATTAGTTTCAAAGTTTGTTTTTTTTTTTGTACATTTATGCTGTTTGGGAATAAGTGGAGCGTGACATTTGGTTAGGTCTTCAGACCTTTGCAGCTAACTTTAGAATAATGATGTGACTAATGTCATGATTGTATTAAATGGTGAAGCAGGCTTAACAATTGTCTAATATCAGTGTTGAAAGTTTCATTTGAAGAAAAAATTGAGGGCCTCAATCGCATTTAATGTGAGATACAAACAATGTGAAAGGCACAGAGGGCGCAGAATTACTGAACTGCACTCAAGAGCTATTTTAAGCAGCATGTAATCAGCGCAATGAGAGATTTAGTCTTTGGAAATGTAGCTGAGTTGGTGAATGAAGTAGGTGTGGATGACTATTTTACAGATGGTGATCCTGATATGGTTGGATTTAGCATCATTGTTGGAAGGCAAAAGTGGATTATCAGGAAGGTACACTTTATGAGTTTAAGAGATAATCTGGCAAAAGTGGGCCAAATGTTACAGCTAACTGAAGGGAAACCAGTGGGAGATATTCAAAAGGGAGGTGCCATAGGCACAGTATAGACCTCTCTACACAGAGAGATGGATACTGTCAAATCTAGAGTCCCTGGTTACAAAGAAGTACATTAAGCAAGTTAAATCAGAAAAATAGAACGTGTAATTGAGAAAATATGCACACACCTGGCAGTCTAGTGGTTCGGATTCAGCACGCTCACCGCTGCGGCCCAAGTTCACTTCCTGGTCAGGGAACGCAAGCATTGCTCTGCTATTTTTTGGAGGCGGCATGGTGGCTCGGTGGTTAACACTGCTGCCTCACAGCACCAGGGACCCGGGTTCGATTTCACCCACAGGCGACTGTCTGTGTGGAGTTTGCATGTTCTCCCCATGTCCGCGTGGGTTTCCTCCCACAGTCCAAAGATGTGCAGGCTGGGTGGATTGGCCATGCTAAATCACCTGTAGTGTTCAGGGATGTGTAGATTAGGTGGGTTATAGGGGGATGGGTCTGGGTGGGATGTGCTGAGGGTCAGTGTGGACTTGTTGGACTGAAGGGCCTGCTTCCACACTGTAGGGATTCTGTGATTGTAACAATCTCAATAAAAGTAATTTTTTTGGAAGCTTAGAGTATGGCAAGTATGGAGGTGAACTGCAAAAGGAAGTTGAGAGCTGCAACAAAATATTGGCTTTTAAAATTGAGGAAGTTCCAAATATGTTTGATGAGAATATTTAAGAGCAGGACTAATCTGGAGGGTTGGCTGTATCAGAGATGTACATCATAACTTGTGTCGTGGATGCAGAAAATGAGAGCAAGTGTCCAACTCATTTAGAAAATGTGAAATTTTGGACAAAATAGGCATAATGTGAAGGGAAATAATGGAGCCAGTGACCTTTTTGAAAGTGGAGTAATCACTAGTGCTGGATGTACGGTATTCAAAGCTGTTAAAAGAAGCTAGGGAGAAAGTGGAGGGTGGTGGGCGCCTGGAACGCATTGCCAGTAGAGGCGGGCACAATAGCATCATTTAAGATGTATCTAGACAGTTACATGAATGGGCAGGGAGCAGAGGGATACAGATCCTTGAAAAATAGGCGACAGGTTTAGGTAGAGGATCTGGATCGGCACAGGCTTGGACAGCCAAAGGGCCTGTTCCTGTGCTGTAATTTTCTTTGTTCTTTGGCGCATGTTTCAAGGATCGTTTTCCAAATTGATACAGGCAAGGTACCAGAGGATTTGGAGCTCTGCTTACCATTATTCAAAAAGGACACGAGGGATAGACCAAGTAATTGTAGGCTTGTCGGAATGACCCTAGTGGACAAATTATGGGAATCATTATTGAAAGACCAGATTAACTGATATTTGGAGAGCTGTGGATTATTCAATGATATTCAGCATGGGAATATAGTGTCTCACATCTTCAAAAAATTCAATTAAGTTAGTAACAAGGGCAATTGAGTGTAATGCAGTGGATGTCAGCTACATGGATTTTAGCAAGGAATTTGACAATGTTCCTGCATGGTAGACTGAAAAAATTAATTCTGTGGGATAGGGGAAATGTGACGAGTTTGATCCAAAATTGGCTTGGTGACATGAAGTAAATGGTAATACCCTCTAGATGTTTAAGGAAAGCAGTTTCAGTGGTGTTACTGAGGGTTCAATTTTGGGTCCCTTGCTGTGTGTGGCATGTATTAATGGGAAGCCTGAATGGAAAATGTACTGACGCAAAAATTGCCCGGGTAGTTTAGTGGAAGGGATGGCTGTCAACGACAGGACATCATGATTTGGTTGAGGCCATGGAAAAGTGGCAATGGAATTCAATCTGGACAAGTTGGAGGGTCTGAGGGGGTGGGTGGGGAAGGCGTTGGGGAGAAGACACTTCTTGAAAGGAGTTGCTGGAATTTGTTTGTTTGAGGCAAAACCCTAAAGTCATTTAACAGGAACCGAGATCTGCCCCTCAAGTTCTGTAACCTGCAAGAGTAGGGACTCGGGGCTCTTTTAATTCTGTTCAAAATTGGGAGTGTGTTTAATTCACCATTTGAAAGGGGTGATGATTATGAAAATATTTGGCTTGATTCCTTGAGTCTTCATGTGACTGAGGACTTTGGTTTACATTTAGATGGCCAGAATATTGTGCATCATATTGTCAATTTCTTTCTCTTTGCAAGCCTCCGATCAATTTCCAGCTGTGCTTTCCTCCACTATTGAGTACCAAATTTTGCCCACCTCCAAACCCCACACTTGAATCTCCAGACTTTGATTTCCACTGTCTTTATGGAATTGGTGAGGTTCAACTAAAAATAATTGTGTTCAACTGACTGTGATGTGGTATTCTCCATCTTTTTGTCTTCCTTGACCTCTGCATTCATGGAGTGGTTGACCACTATATCCTTCCAACAGTGTTTGTTTTTCTTCCATTTTCTAGCAGTGTGCACTATCTTTTATTTGTCATCTTCATTGGGTTAGCACTGGAGCCAATTTGACTGCCTTAATGTCCCTTAAACAAGAAAAAAAAATGAATAGCCAGGTAATTTGATTGAAGTGGGTTTGATTTAAGAAACATTGGCCTAAATACTAGAGAATTCCCCTCATTTAAATAGGAGTGAGCAAGTTGTGCATCCCCCTGAACAAACAGTTTTAAACTCTTAATGTTTTATATTTGAAATGTGCCGTAATATCATCCAATTCTAAGCTACTCAATTCCAAAAGCTTTATTTTAGTTTAATGAGAAAAGTCTGAAATACTGTTGAAAGTTTCTTACTCGCTCAAGGGATGAGGGTGTTGCTGACTAAGCCAGCATTATTGCCCAACTCAGAAGGTGAGTGAATCAACCAAATTGCTGTGGGTCTGGTGTCACATGTGGGCAGACCAGACAAGGATGGCGTGGAGACAGTAAATATTGCAGATGCTGGAAGCTAATGTCCATAAATGTGGAGCTGCAAAAGCACAGCTGCTCAGACAGCATTTGAGGAGCAGGGAAGTCAACATTTTGGGCCGATAACCACCTTCAGGACTGGGGAGGGGGAGGGGAGCCCAGAAATAGAGGGAGGGGAGTGGGCCTGGGGGGAGGATTGGTGAGATAAAGGTAGTTGAATACAAGTAGGGAGTTTATTGTGGTTGGTCAGTGTGCAGGATGGAGTGGATAAGTGAGTCAGAAGATGGACATGATGGGGAGGAGAGATTTTGAAGCTGGTGAAGTCAATATTCATGCCATTGGGCTGTAAGCTCTCAAGGCGGAATATGAGGTATTGTTCCTCCAGTTTTTGTTTGGCCTCACTCTGACAGTGGAGGAGGCCAAGAACAGACAAGCCACTAGGGGAGTGGGCGGGGGTGTTAGAGAAGATGTTAAAGTGGGTGGCAACCAGAAAGTTGGGTTGATTGCTCCACACACCACACCCTAAGTATACGTTTGGTCTCCCTGATATAGAGGAGACCATGCTGGGAGCAATGGATACAGTAGATGAGGTTAGATGAAGAGCGGAAGAATCTTTGCCGGATCTGAAAGGATTGTTTGGGGCCTTGGACAGAGGTGAGAGGGGAGGTGGGGGGGCAGGTGTAGCACCTCCTGCGGTTGCAGAGAAAGGTACTGGGTGGAGTGGAGAGGTTGGTAGGGAGTGTGGAGCTGATGAGGGAGTCATTGAGTGAACGGTCCTGTGGAAAGTGGACGGGCTGGGGAGGGAAATATTTTTTTCATTGGTGGGGTCTGATTGTCGGTGGCAGAAATGTTGGAGGGTGATGCGTTGTATTCAGAGGTTAGTGGAATGTGAGGACCAAAGGCACTCTATCCTTATTGTTGGGGAGGAAGAGAGTTTGAGGGCAGAAGCACGGGAAATGAAGATGCGGTTGAGGGCAGCCTTAATAACAGATTGAGAAACTATAGTCTCTAAAGTAGGAAGATATCTGGGAAGTCCTAGAGTAGAATGTCTCACCCTGGGACCAGATGTGGTGGAGATGGAAAAATTAAGTATGGGATAGAATTTTTGCAGGAGAGTGGATGAGAGGAGGTGTAGTTGAGGTAATTGTGGGAATCAGTGGGTTTGAATTGGATGTCAGTGGGGAGTCTGTTACCAGAGATGGAGACAGAGAAGTGAAATGATCTAGGTGAATCTGAGGATGCAGTGAAAGGTATTGGCAAAGTTGATGAACTGTTCAAGCCTCTCTCAGGAGCACTGGGCAGCACCAATGCAGTCATCAATATAGAGGAGAAAGAGGTGGGGATGGTGTTGGTGTGTTGAAGAGGGACTGTTCCACGAATCTTAAGAGGCAGGCCTAGCTCGGGCCCATGCTGGTGCCCAAAGCCATCCCTTTGGTTTGTAGGAAGTGAGAGGAATCAAAGGAAAAATTGTTGAGGGTGAGAACCGGTTCAACCAAGCAAATGAATGTGTCTGTAAAGGGGTACTGGGTGGGCCTAGGGGAGAGGAAGAAGTGAGGGGCTTTTAGGCCATTCTCGTGAGGGATACACGTGTACGGGGACTGAATGTCTGTGGTGAAGATGAGGTGTTGGGGGCCAGCTTTGGAAAAGGTAGAAAGTGTGTGTTGTGTCCCGAACGTAGGTGGGGAGTTCCTGGACCAAAGGGGAAAGAATGGAGTCGATAAGAAATGAGCTCGATGGGGCAGGAGCAAGCAGAGACGATGGGTCAACTGGGGCAGTCTGGTTTAATGGATCTTGGGTAGGAGAGAGTTCTCCAATCCCGCACCACCCGTTTCTATCAGATTGGAGGCTGTGGTCGTGAGATCTCCCAAGGTGATGAGGTTGTTGATGGTCTGGGAGATCAGAGGTGGGATCTTGATTGAGGGGATGGTAGGAGGTGGTGTCGAGAGTTGGCGTCTGGCCTCTAATGTAGAGGTCAGTTTGCCATGCTACCACTACCCCATCCCCCTCTGTCTGCATTAGTGGTCCAAATGGGTTTTTCCAACAATCGACAATGATTTCATGATCATCATTAGACTCCTAATTCCAGATTTTTATTGAATTCATATTCTACCACTGCCATTTAGTTAGCTCATTTAGTCTTGTATCATGTATCAAGCTATTACTGAAATGATGAGGAAAGCATTTCATCAAACTTGGCCATTTTGTGACTAATTATTCCCCTGTATTGTGCTCCCATGGTCAAATGCTGGGCTGTCCTTTATTTGCAAATGTATTTTTTGTTTAAATTTTCTAGAAAAATAACTTTGATAGAAGCCTGATTATATAACAATCAAGCAGTCGGTTTCATTCATCTTCCGGAGCTCTTGTTAATGTCTTTGATGTCAATATATACCAGTTCTGGCACATGGCATTTAAATTCCAGATCATAGCATAGATCAGCCCATTGAAATAGTGTTATAGTGGAGAATGATGTATTATGAGCGCCAAGATTATAGTAGATGATTAGACTTGTTACCAGAGCTTGCAATTGCAGATTTGTACCAATGGGCAAAAGAAGCAAGAAAAGGTTTTGTCTATGACGAGAGATCGGGTTGGAATCTAACCTAAAGGAAAAGAATGGATTGGTTTGTGGGCCTAAACATCTCTTCCTAAGTTTTCTTGTATCCTTGAGGTTGTGTTCAAAAGTCTTGATTTTCCTCCACTGATACATTTGTAGTATGGGTGTCTGTTGACTAAATCCATACTGTTCCAGTATTTTTTGAAATTTTAAATTGATTAAAGCTGTTTGACAGTTTCATTGGTGTTTTTTAGGAGTTCATGCTCATAGTTAACTAATATCGGTAGTTGAAGATTTGCAAGTAATTTTAGTTTACTGAGTTCAAAAGCAGCAGTTTAATATGATGCATACTTTAATTAAATAAAGTGTACAGCTGTGACAGTTGTGGATGACTTACTGAGATCACACGACAGATAGTTGGCACAGAATGTTTTGGTTTAATTAAAATGGTGGGCCTAGGCCCGAAACGTCAAGCCTTCCTGCTCCTATGATGCTGCTTGGCCTGCTGTGTTCATCCGGCTGCACACCTTGTTATCTCGGATTCTCCAGCATCTGCAGTAACTATTATCTCTGGGGCAGCATCCTGTTCTCTAGCCAAGGGTATTGGGAAATACTTCCCTCCAGTCTTCCTCCGCTACTTCTGGTCCATTTTCCGTCTGTCTGATGAGAACTGCTGTCTACAAAGTCTGCGTTACTGCCCCCTGAGAATTTTCCTGTAGCCAAAGCACTTGTTGTTATATCATTTTCCTAGGGCAGAAATCATGCCCTGTGTCGATCAATTTTGAATTCCTTTCGCCAATGACCAAAGGACAGCACCTCGTGGTGTTTGATGATTGTTGTCCCCTTACCCACCTTCATCTAAGGTTTAGATTACCATTCTTCTTTCTAAGAATCTACTATTTATTTTCAATAGTAAGATGTATTTGACATCAAATTGTTGATGCTAGTTCAATGGGGATTGTGGCCACTGTTTTTGTAATTCTTCCCTTTGTTTTCATACGTTAGATTTTTTGACTGTTAAGTACAATGTAATAGCTTTGAATGAAATCTCATGTTAAACAGTAAATATCGTTTTTAAGGGATCCTGATATTCAACAATAGGAATTCAAATACAGATTATAATTGTCTTTTATCTTGGTTATGATCTGTATTGTATAATGTCTGTTTAACATTTTACTAATTATGTATGACATCCATTATGATGTGTTTAACAATTATGATGTCACTGTGTGAAGTTTGCGTTTGATAAATAGTGAGATTCTCCTAAGGCATGCCCAGTGGATTTTTTTGGTTGTTGGCTGTATATTCCTTCTATATGTGTTGTTAGATTACTAGTTCCCAGTAATATTGCAGTGGCATTTTTACTGTACTGAAATTTTAGAGTAAAAAAAGTTTACTGTTATTCGGAAACTTCAATTTGGATATATAATCAAAATGATGGGTTGTTTTAAGGACTAAATCTCGTGTATGGCACTCAATTCTTATTTCTTTGTTTTAACAGATTTAGGTACACTTTTTCATGCATGGACCATCCATTGCACATTCATACCAGATTTTCTGATTCCATTTTACAGACCAGGAAGTTCATCATAGGACTCCTGCTTCATCTGTTTCAAATACAGATTTGCCTGTTGGGCCACTTACTTTTTCTGAAAGAGCTTCTTCACATTTGCTGGTTTCCAGAAAACCTGAAATGTCTGACCCAGTATGTCAGTTATCTGTTCCAGCTGAGAATCTGGACAAGGTAGAAAATATACTCAACACTGCCAGTGACCAACTCAAGGTCAGTAAAATTAATTGAATTTATTATTGGCAGCATGTTCAACGATCAGTTGGTTAAAGAGGAATTATTAGTTTGAAAAACTAATAATTTTTTTTAGTGTGTCAGCCTTGACTACGGAATGCGGGAATTCCAGAGCCAAATGTAGGCTCCACTAACAGCTGTTAGGACAGAGGTATTCAGAAATGCTTTTTGCAAGCTGCATCTTATTGTGACTAGTTTGCAGCAATCAATTCAATATATTGTAAAATCCAATACCAAATTGACAATACTCACTATTCAAACAATAAAACTGAACAAGTGAAGACTGGTAGTAGTAATTTGCTGCAATGATTTAAAGAGGTACTGTTGGGGAAATTTGTTTTTAAAACAAACCAACATCACTTTTAGTTTTGGAAGGACTTTGATTAAGGCTGTAGAAAAATGAGATTGTGCATATCTCTCAATTTTAAGTGTTGTTTACAATATATTTTCCCATTTAAATGGGAACATGAAAGAGCATAACCTTTTTTAAAAAAGCAGAAATTATACCTGTTTCAAATTAATGAAAATCTTGACTGATTATTTAGCTCAAATATGCCTTCCTACACTACCCCCATTTCTCCATCTGTAAATCTATTGAACTATCTCTAATGTGCTCAACATCTGACTATTCATAGCTTTCCGGGACAGATAATTTCAAAATTTCCCAACAATGATCTCTGCATTAAGTATACAACTCTTTGTTTTAAAACTGATCCATAGCTGTAGACTCCCAGCATATACATTGTTGAGGCCCTTAAGAATTTATAGCTTATTGACATTATTTCTAATATTTCTAAACTAAGGAATATGGGCATAACCTATTCAAACTTTGATGGGACAACCTTTAATCTCAAGAATTGGTTTGCTGAATTCCTATTGTAAGGAAACCCCAAGCTGTAAAATGCTCAGCACGGTCTGCGTAATTACAGTGTGACTTCTTTACTCTTTGTTGCACTTCCTTTGCAGTAAAGACCAACTTTGTTTGTTTTCTAAATTACTTGTTTTCAAGTATGTTATCTTTTTGTTAATGTACAAGGTTATCCGATATCAATATTTGCTAGTCTGTCTTAATCGTAAAAATACTTGTATTTTACCTTCATTCTTCTCCTCCACATCATATTCCATGTGTTATGTTCTTGTGTGCCCTCAAATGTGTCTTTACATCATTGCATCCACTGCTTAATTTCCCACTTCAATATTAGCAAACTTAGGTTGAACTTATTCCCTTTAAGTTCTATTTGTGTAGGTTGTAAATGTTCAACATTGATTTTTGCAGTATCCTGTAATGAGAAAGTAATACTGCACAAAAAGGAGTACAGAGGGAGCAAATGGAATGTGAATGCAAAAGTCAATTTTAACCTGTTTTGTCCACAGGGAGTTTTGGAGTAAGACAATCATGCTATCCTAATCAATCTTGATATTATTGATGCAAATACTTTTCTAGTACATTGCTAAGTAAATGTGATTGACATGTGGTCTGTACAAATTTAATTATTATTCACAAATGCATTTTGAAGAAATACGTACTAAGCGGTAATTTATTTGATCACTGATCAAGTTCTCATGCTTCTTTTGAAGGCCAATATTCTATCTGAAATTCGCCAATGGAGATTGTCAGTTATTGAGCAGCACAAACAGGAGTTGCAAGATGAAAAGATGAAACATGAAGCTCAAGTTGCACAAATGATCTGTCAGGCTGAGAACTTGAACCAACTAATTTGCACGTATGAGGAATCTGTTCGAAGAAAAGATGAGGTACAGTAATTGCTATGCAGAAAATCATTAAAATTAAAAACGAATCCTGTCACGAGGTCATTCATTATCACAAAATGAAGTAAATGTCTAAAATAACAGTAAAAGATCATCTGTGTTCAGAAATAATTTATTACATTTCTGACATAGAATCACCTTCATTCTTTGGAATGAATAAAATTTCTCTAACAAAAAAGCTTTTAAGTTTACCCACGTGTAATGCATATGAACTGTGTTCAACATATTAGAGAAATGGCATCACCCATATCACTGGAGAGACTAGTGACTAAACTGCCATCTCTGATCTAAATCTGATCTGAAGCTTAAAATTTCCTTTGCATGCAGAAGAAGCAAATAAGTGGATTTTTTTTTGCAATCAGTTTTGTAATCTTTACCTAAAACAGTATCTGCATATAACTCTAGTCATGCTATATCTGTGGTGTTCTGCTATAACAGTCAAAAAATTGTGTTCTCATTGCAGTAAGAGTATAAATTAATTGCCTTTGTGACCAAAGTTCAAAATATAGAAGATGATGAAAGAATCAGTGGTTGGTAAAAATATCTGGTTCCTGGGCTCTGTGTTCTAAGCAACTGCTATGATATGTGACAACTTGTAAATACTTCACATACCTGCAACTCTTCTGTCATAATGAGTAATGTTATTCAAAGTACGTATTTAAAGTGTTTTATGCTAACCTTTGTGATAAAATTTCCTGGCAAAAGAATAGTGAAGGAAATAATATTTCTTGTGCAGCAAGTTATGATCCAGAATAAGCTGTCTGAAACGACGATGGAAGAAGATTCATTGGTAATCTTCAAATTGCAAATTAAACATAACCTTGTAAACTTTTTTCCCTTTGGTAGTGGGAAAAGAGCAGATGAATGAAACTAACTGAATAGCTTTTATAAAAAAAAGTGGCATAGCTGTGATGGGATAAATGGCATTCTTCAGTGCTTAAAGACTCTGATAAATGTTCATCTATATCATGAAAACAAAAACTGGCAATGCTTATGCTTCCATTTCTTTCAGAGTTTGTTTCTCTTTCCTACATTGTCATCAGAAATCTTTCAAAATAAAAACCATGTCAATTTTTGTTTTTTTTAAAAAATCTGATTCACTAATGCCCTTTAGGGAACAAAATCTATATTATTGCCTTGTCTGGCCTTCGTATGACTCTGATCTAGAGCAATATGGTTAACTGTTGAATGAAATTGCTACAAAATCTAAACAAAGGGATAATACTGGACAGAACGGGTTGAATCAAGTTGTTAATTGAGGGTTAAATTTTCAGTCATTGTAAAAGCAAATGAGCACCACAAAGGCAGACTAGAAGTAGAGGAACTGCATTATCAGCAAAATGGTACTGGCCTTGGGAATAACACGTACAATACTGCTGGAAAAACAGTGGGAAACAGTTGATAATGTAATAGGTATGCTGTAATGATTTGTATAAAACTTTAAAGGTGTTTGTAACCATCAAAGTTTAGATTCACACTTCATGGTAAGATTGGCTGTTCCTGCATATGCATTAAATAGACTTTAAATATCTTAAACTGATCTCCTGAACCCTCTTATTAATAAAATGGGCGGACTACCTGGCATTACCATTTAAACAGCAAGCCGAACTCTGTCAAACCTAAAAGTAATTCTTACTAGCCTCTGGACATCTCTTTAAAGTCAGGAAAGGTGTCCCACGGACCAGTCAAGCAGCAGCCTGACTACCTTAGACTTGAAGAATCCTACCTTGCAATGTACCAGATGCTTCTAGAATTTTGGGGTATTCCTCTATCAGTTTGTGGAATGATAGAGAGGCTGGGTGGTTCATAGTAAGAAAGAAGGTCAGGGGTTGCAAGAAGATATCGATGTACTGATCAGATGTACAGATTAATGACAAATGGAATTTAACCCTGAAAAGTAAGAAGTGATGCACTTTGGAAGAAGTAACACTACTTAATGAATGGCAGAACACTGGGCAGTTTGGAGGAAGGGAGATGTTGGAGTACTTGCCTATAGATCCCTGAAGGTGGCAGGACAGGTTAATGAGGCAGTTTAAAAAACTTCTGTTTTAAGAATCCCTACAGCATGGAAGCAGGTCATTTGGCCCATTGAGTCGCACTGACCCTCTGGAGAGCATCCCACCCTATCCCTGGACACGTTGGGCAATTTAGCATGGCCAATCTACCTAACCTGCACATCTTTTGGACTGTGGTTGGAAACCCACGCAGACATGCAGAGAACATGCAAACTCCACATAGACAATTGCCCATAGGTACAATTGAACCTGGATCCCTGGCACTGTGAAGCAGCAGTGCTAACCACTGTGCCTAATTGACACTTGCCCTTATCAATTGTAGCATAGTTTATAAAGGTGGGGAGGTTTAGGTTGGAGCTGTAAAACACTTTTTGGTTAGACCGCAACAGGAGTAATGGGTGCAGTTCTGTTCACATTATGGGATTGTTCTGGAGGAGGCTCAGAGGACATGCACCAATGTGTAGCATGGGTTTGCTATACAGCACTACCCTGTTTACCTGCAATTTCACTTCCAAGGAACTATGAACCTGCACCCCAAGGTTTTTTGTTTTTGTTCAGCCACACATATCCCCACCCATCCACCCCAAGACCTTGCCATTAAGTGTATATGTGCTGATTTGCTGTACCAATACGTAGCACCTTCCATATTATTGTGTTTTATTTCTGGAGTCTGTCTTCTTTTAAGTAATAGTGCCTTTTAATTTTTCCTACCTCATGCATGCCCTCTCACTTTGCTAATCAAACTCCATCTGCCCGGTTTGTGCCTGCTAACAAGCTATCTATTTTCTTTTTTAGTCAATCATGGGACATGGGCATTGCTGGCTGGTCAGCATTAATTGTGCACGCCTAGTGGCTGTTGAGAAGGTGATGGTGAGCTGCTTCTTTGAACCACTAGTCTGTGGTGTAGGTAGACTGACTGTGCCCTTAGGGAGGAAATTCCAGGATTTTGACCATGAAGGAATAGCAATATATTAAGTCAAGATGGTGTGTAGCATGGAGAGGAATTTGCAGTGGTGTTTCCACATGTCTGCTGCCATTGTCCTTTGAGATGGAAGTGGTCGTAGATTTAGAAGGTGCTGTCTAAGGATTTTTGGTGAATTTCTGTAGTTCATCGTCTAAATAGAACACACCGCTGCTGCAGAGTGTGATGGAGGGAGTAGATGCTTGGTGTGATACTAATTAAGACCGCTTTGTCTTGGATAGTGTCAAGCTTAGTGTTGTTGGAGCTGCACTCATCCAAGCAAGTGGGGAATATTCCATCGCACTCCTGATTGGTGCCTTTGTAGATGTGGAAAGGCTTTGGACAATCAGGAGGTGAGTCATTCACTGCAGTATTCCTAGGCTCTGACCTCCTCATGTAGCCACTGTTCTTCTGACGAGCACTATTGAGTTTCTGGATGATGTTAGTTGGGGATTGTGATGGTAACACCATTAAATGTCGATGAGTGGTTAGATTGTCTCTCTCATTGGAGATGGTCATTGCCTGACATTTGAGAGATAGACATGTTATTTGAGACTTGACAGCCAAAGCCTTGACATTGTTCAAATCTTGTTACGTTTGAACATGGACTGCTTCAGTATCTGAGGAGTCATGAATCGTGCTGAAACATGTGCAAATCATCAGTGAACGTTCCTAACTCTGACTTTATAATGGAGCGAGGTCATTGAAGCAGTTAAAGATGGTTGGGCTGACAACACTACTTTGAGAAACTCCAGCAGAGATGTCCTGGAGCTGAAATCACTGATCTCCAAGAATCACAACCATCTTCCTATTGATGAGGTACAGCTCAGAGTGGAGGGTTTTCTCCCCAGTTCCAATTAATTCAGCTTTGCTAGGGCTCGTTGATGTCAAGGGCTGTCACACTCTCGCCCCACCTCTTGAATTAAGCTCTTGTCCACGTCCAAGGCTGTAATCCGGCAAGGAGCTGAGTAGGTGTCAGTGAGCAGGTTGTTGCTCGATTGGACTGTTGATGATCCCTTCCAGTGATGACGGTTGAGATTACACTGCAGCAGTTATTGGCCAAGTTGAACTTGTACTTTTTTACAACATACCTCAGCAAATTTCCAGATTGTCGGATAGATGCTAGTGTTCTAACTGTATTGAAGCAGCTTGGCTAGGTTGCCGCAAGTTCTAGAGCAGAAGTCTTCAGTGTTATAGCAAGAATGTAGTCCGGCGCCATAGCTTTTACTCTACCCAGTGCCTCCAATGGTTTCCCTATCGCATAGCATGAATCATATTGGCTGAAAATTGGCTGTTACAGAAGAGACCGAGATGAATCATCCACTTGGCATCTCTGGCTCAAAATTGCTGAGAATTCTTCAGCTTTATCTTTTTTGGCACTGATTTGTTGGGCTTTTCCATCATTTGAGGATGGGTATTTGTGGGGCATTCTCCTCCAGTGAGTTGTTTAATTGTCCACCATTCACGTGGCAGGACTGCAGAGCTTAGATATAATCTGTTGGTTGTAGGATCGCCTAACTCTGTCTATCACTAGCCATTATATACTGTCTGGCAAAGGCAAGCAAGTAGTTCTGTTTGGTAGCTTCACTGTGTTGCTACTGACTGCATTTTTAAGTATACCTGGTGCTGTTCATGGTTTGCACCATTGAACCAGTGTTGGTGTGTCACCGCGTGTGTCCAAACAGTTCTTTTCCGATTCGGGTAAGTTATAATTGAGAAGGTTTAACAACAGCAACTTAATTAAATACGAATGTTTATTAAGTAGTAATAAATGATTGTGATGGTGATAATAAATAGAAGAGAAAAAGAGAAAAACAAACAAGTCTTGCGTCACTATGCCCTTCAAGGACTCCTCAATCAATGGCTGATCTGGAGGCTTAGGTTTGTTCCTGGCACCGTTCACAATCCTGGTCTGAGGTGAAGTCCAGCAGCCTTGGAACAAAACTCTCTCTTTCTCATACAGTAGTTCAAACAACAGATCCAGTAGACGAAACTGCTGGGTCATACGGAAAACAATTTTTGTTTTAATTGCGCTATCTGCGGCAAGTACGGGAATGTTCACAGGACTCATCCAAGGTCATGCAGCTTGTCGAATATCAAGTTTAGCCCTTCAGCCCATTCTATACAATCCACCCTGATGATATTTGACAGCGCATCTTACAATTGCAAATGCGGAAGCAAATCAGCGACAGCCATGCAAGAACGTACAATAAGAGCTTATAGCCTGCGCTAGAAGATTAAAACTACAATGAAAATAACTATCATAACAAAGAATACAACAATAGGGTGTATCATCAAATTAATGATCGCAGTGGCCTTTGGGGATCGACCTTTTAAATATGTTGGTTGTATAATATATACACACACACCACACTGATGTACAGTCAAGACCATAGTGGAACAAGCAAGTCATGCCACCTGATTGAAGTGACCAGAATATCGTCTGTGTTTTTCAGTTAGCCTACTTACATAATTTGCTCTAAAATTCAGTATATTCCAGATTCGGGTTCCTTAATTTGTTTTTTTTTTCAAATCTCTATCCACAGGCTCCTACACTACCTGAGCCTTACCTCAACCTTTTTTCCCCACATACACTAATTGCCCTAACACATTACAATTTCACCTGCTGGTGTAGTCGTACAAACGCTCAAGGTAGGCTATCTGTATGCCATCCGATGGGCCCTTCACTCAGTCCACCATTAGTCCTCCCAGAATCCGTACTCTCTTTCATTTCTGTAACATGTTGACGTAATAGCCAATCACATTTCTTACTTTGATTGTAATTTGTTTTAGATCCCTTTCACTAATACTGCTTTCATTTTTGGAAAGTCAGTTTCTTATTGTTCAAACTAGGTTTTCGTGCTGTTCCAAGCCCCACTAATCCTTTTGTCAAGTAGGTGCACATTTGAGACCTGTTCTTCAGTGCATGATTTCTTTTTTTAACCATCTCACGTTTGTCATCTCTGAGGTAATATTCACTTTTGCATACTTACTTTGGTGTCCCAAAACCTGTCACGCATTCTGACTTGCACATGATTTTGTATGATGTTTTGTGAGGTTTTACTTGTCTCTCCACATATGGTCCCAATACCTCGAGTAGTGGCTTGATCACCAATTCAATCTTTTTAAAAAAAAAAAGACAAGGATGCAAACATCACCACCAAAAGGAAGCCATCAGTTTGGTACTCTCATCTAAACTTCCTTTTCATTAAAATGCATTTTGAATTTAATTGCAATCTCAACCCATTATTCTATTTTTTTTCTTCTGTCACCAGTCTCCACCCTTAATTACTTTGTTTCATCCAATTTTGCAACTTGACTGACTACCACATCTGATTCCAGAGAACTGTAGAGATTTGTAGTCCATGGAACATAATCTTATAATATTTTAAACAGAAGTCGAACATTTGTTTGATTCAGGAACAGCATACTTTCTTTGTTCTTTTTCTAAGATGACCCACTTTTTTTTTTATAGTTACTGGATAACTCATTTCTAGGTATTTGATATAATCTCTATGTAAATTTGTCTGAATTCAATATTCTGTTTACTCCGTTGAAGTTACTAACCATTTTTGTGTTGAACCATTGAGACTGTGAGTGTATGTACTTTTATCATTTTCCAGAATCCCTTTAAATTTTCAGGTAACTATTCCGTTTAAATGTTTTAGAATATCAGGGCATAAGAGCCTTAAGAGATAACAAGGTGTAGAGCTGGATGAACACAGCAGGCCAAGCAGTATCAGAGGAGCAGGAAAGCTGACGTTTCGGGTCTAAACCCTTCTTCAGAAAAACTTGGTAGTCTTAATATTGTTTTAGTCATGATTTGCTTAAGTGTGCCCAGAGTCAATGGTTTCCAGATTCCTGACACCCACTACAATTGATATTTCCACAGTACTTCCCCAACACTGAAATGTGTTATTGAATAATTGCTTGATTGGTTGAGGGTACCTCAGCCATCCCAAATGTTGAAATTCTGCAAATGGGTCCTGGCTTCAGTGTCTCTAATTGCTTTTAAAAAAAACAAGCAAGCTCCATCCACTCCACATCAAGCAGAGTGGGTTAATTAGTATTAATCTACTTTGGATTCAAAAGGGGGTGGGGTGTAAACTCCTAGACATGTCATCTGTCTCTCCTTGAAGGAAGGAAAAGCCCATTCCTTTGTTACATTTGCCTTTCTTAAAGTCCACGCACGCAGGTAGCTGTATTTTAAACATTCCAATATCCTAATCATTTGGACATTAACAATGAGTCAATCTTATCATCCAGAATTAAGATACGTTCATGTCAAAGAATATTTGGAAGTTCACTGTGGCAAGTAAGTGAAACTCCAAACATGGTAATTTCTAAAATTAAAATTTACCCCCAGTCCAAACAACAAGGAGCCAGTTCCAAAAGGTAAATGTCTACTAAGCTTTACGAACCAAATTTTTGAATCAACATTTCGCAAATTTTGGCCTTACACAACCACTGCTTTCTTAAAAGGTCATTGCATTAACTGTGCATGCTCCACACAAATGCAGGCACACAACAGATTTCAAATCACCATACATTCCCAAAATGCTAACTCAATTTCAAAATATCCCCAGATCTCAAGCTCCAGGGAACAAAGACACACATTTAACAATCAACAAATAAAGGTGCATTCAAACCAGACCACAGAGTTAACTGTCATACAAGATTCAGTGCACTTGCACAGCTTGGAAATCTGGCCTCCAGTTCTCCCTTTTTTCCCTAATTACAACTGTCTCACATCCTTTTGGGGCTCCTGAAAGCAAGCTGCATCGGTGCCACATTGAATCACTCCTAATAATGCAGTTCATGCCTCTTCTATAATCTCAACCGGTTTGGTGGCGAAATTCAGTTTTTGGAAAATGAACAGGAGGATGAGGAGCACAAGATGCAGTGGCTAGTTGTCCTGTTTGAGAATATTCCCTTTATGTCCTGTAGCTCTCTTGATACTGCAGAAGTTCTGTTTCCGTTTTGTAATTCCACTGACTTCCAATTGATGCCAGAGATGCAGAGTGTTCATTCTCTGGTGCAATAAATGAATTTTTTTTTTTTTAAAGATTACCATTTATCACTGTATCAGAAATCTTTCTAAGCTGTTCTTTGCTTTGCCCTGGTTGAGTAGCTTCCATTAGAGAACTGTTTAAGCACTCACCTTTCTGTGTAGGCTTCTGAACGATGGATTTGAATTTCTTGACAGGCCCAAACATGTTGGTACTGGGTTTGATAATGAAGCAAACTGTATGAAAGGAAGGTAAAGGTTCTGACTCTATCTCAGATACTGTTTTGGTAACTGGACAGGATACAGTAAATATTGTAGGCAGGTTTAAGGCACATAAATTGAGAGATTGAATCACCTTGATTTATAGCAGTAACATGACTTTAAAAGAATTGAAAATAAAGTTCAATTTGGATTGATTGTAAAAGTCATAGATGTGTTCACTGATCGCATGGAGCACTGGAAATCATAATGTCTTTTATAAAAGGTGGATGCATTTTACTTTGTGGAATCTGCCTATTTGCAGTGGGGCATTGTTTGTCAGTAGGAAAGGCATACACATCTTTAATGAATGAATTCTGATTTGGAACGGCTTTGGCTTCCTATTATCATTTTTTTCAACACTTTCTATGTTAGAGTGGAGTGCAAACCCTGTCTTCTGTTAGTTTTCCTTTCTTCCCTGCATGTCTGACTTGATCTCTCTTACTACTTACGGTTTGGAGAGCAGTGCGTTCTGCACATAGTGTACATGACACCTGTAAGTATTCTATCTACCTTACTGCTCTCTATTTCTGCTTTTTAATAATGCAGTAAACATTTCTTTTCTGGTTAACTTTTTTGTTTCACCTTCGAACCTACTCCATCTGCACCTTGTTGTCCCTGTTGACTGCTTGCACAGGTGGGTCCAACTCTCTGCATACCAGCTTCCACATCCTCTAACTGTCCTAACAACAAACATGCCTGTCCCTGGGCTGGCCCTAATAGGATACCTCCCATCCAGCGTGGATCACTTTGCATTAGCTGGCTCCTCATTCCAGCTGTGAAAGCTTCCTGGTCTGGACCCTGAACCTGTGGAGAATACATATTCACTTGCATAGCCAAATCCCTCAAATGTTTTATACCTTCTGGTATGCTCTCCCATTTTTCAACGTCACCTTCCCAATCTATCGGGGAAGGGTATTTGTTTCCTACTGCTAGTATCAGTGTATTCCACAATGTCCCAGTTTGCCCTATGTTTCTAAAGACATTATTCGCATGTGCATCAACACTTAGTGTTTCCCTATTCACTTGCGGTGTGGCACTCAGCATAATATGGGTGGTACCCTGGTCCCGTGACCACATCAGCCAAGAGGCTAAGGCTTCACCTGACTTCCGCTTAAAGCGTGGCTCCAAGTCCTGCAATTTGGACATTGAATAATTTCTCACTATTCTTGAATTTTGTGGATTCTGTGTTTGTCTTATTTGTTATTAGGGGTTGTGCTATTAGTCCCTTCTCTGAGGATGGCTGTGGCACCCCTTCCCCATCAGTCCATTCAGACGCTAAATCAGATGCATGCCAGATGTTAGCCCCACCGCCCCTTGCCCCCCTTCCAAATGGTCGGGGACCCATTACGAGGTTAATAACGTGCATACTTTGCCTGGGCCCCCTTTCCAATTTCGTTGTTTTGCTCTCTTTTTCTGTTGTACTGTCACCGGACGGCACACTGTCTGGTTCTGTTTCACCTCTGCTTTCTCAGCTCTCTTCTGCGCTGTCCTAACTGCTTCTGTTAAGATAACATTACACTGTTCTACTGCCATCAACGTGGCCTCAAACTGCCTGTTTCTGGCCTGGCGTTCTTCCAATTCCCTACGTGTAGTACGTAAAGCTATTAACAATATCCATCCCATTTGTGGTACACTGTTCTTGTTTCTGGGGAAGCCTGCCTCCCGCAAGCACTCGTGTACGGTAGCCTACATGTCTAGTCCTCATTTCTGTCTCTTTCCGGTTTTGACAGTCCCCCATTCATGCAGGGACTCTAATTGTGCTAACAAATTAGCTACAGATCTGAATCCGGAGTCTGCCGCATTCCATCTTGGAATACGGAAGGTTTCCAGAGCATCAGGTTGCCTTTCCCTTCTCAAATATTTTCCTGAATCCCATCCTCATCACCAAAAATGTCTTGGATCACAGCGTGTCCAAGCAGGTTTCTGCAGATTCTGGTAAATCTATTTAAGAGAAGGCTCAACAACAGCAAGTCACTTAAATATGAATGTTTATTAAGTCGTAATAAATTATTATAATAGTAATAATAATGATTGTAATGGCAATAATAAATGGAAGAGAAAACGTAAAAGACAAGTGACAAGTAACGAGTCTCACGTCCTTCTGCCCTTCGGGCCTCGATCGACAGTTGATCTGGAGGCTTAGGTTCATTCCTAGCATCGTTTGCAATCCCAGTCTGAGGTGAAGTCCAGCAGCCTTGAATGAAACACCCTGGCTTGCTCTCTGTCACGCATGCACAAGCTCACTGTCTGACTTGCGTGCGTGTACTCTCTCTGACTCTCACAGTATTACAACCAGTACAGAAAACAACAGATACAATAGACGAAACTGCTGGCGTGTACAGAAAACAAATTTTTTAAATTGTGCTATCTGCGGCATGTATGGGAATGTTCACAGGACTCATCCAAGGTCATTCAGCTTGTCAAGTATCATCAATAATTTTAGCCCTCCAGCCCTTCAGCCCATCCTATACAATCTATCTTCTCATACAGCTGTCTAATATTATCATTAACTTTTGGTGTATAGGATGGGCTGAAGCACTAAGGTTGATTCTTTCCCCTCTCCCCCCCCCCCCCCCCCGCCGGCTTGATATCAATGATTGGGAGATATGCCAGGCTGTAAGGTTGATTTTTGCTGGTGTATAATTCTACTGCTGTTAATAGCCTAGAGCACCTCATGGATGCCTGATCTTGATTTGCTAGATCTGTTCAAAATTTTGTCCCAATTAACACAATGACAGTACCACTCAAAACAAGGGCATTCTTAATGTGAAGGTGGGGGCTATGTCTCCAAGAGCTGTATGCTCATCAGCCTTAACAATATTATAATGGGCAGGTGCATCTGCAGCTGACAGAATGGTGAGCATGAGGTCAAGTATGTTTTTCCCTCATGTTGGTTCCTTCACCACCTGCTGCACACCCAGCCTAGCAGCTATGTTCTTTAAGACCTGACCTGTTCAGTCAGTAGTGCTTCTGCCCAGCCCCTCTTAGTGGACATTGAAGTCTCCCACCCAGAATACATTTTACGCCCTTGGCATACTCAGTGCTTCCTACAAGTGTGGTTCACCATGAAGGAGTATTGATTCATCAACTGAGGGCGGATGGTGCATGATAATCAGCAGAAGGTTTCCTGCCATGTTTAGCGTGAAGCCAGAAGACGACTAGGGATTTGGAGTCGGTATTGAGGACTCCCAGGGTAAATCTGTCTCCTGACTATATGCGACTGTGCTGTCAAGTCTGCAGGGCCTGCCCCGCTATTGGGGCAGGTCAGATTCCGTGATTGTAGTGGAGTTGCCTGAGATATTGCTGTAAGGTATGATTCCACGGGTATCAGGCTGTTACTTGACTAGTCTGTGAGATAGCCCTCCCAATTTTGGTGCTAGACACCAGATGTTAATAAGGAAGACTTTGCAGAATTGACAGAGCTGTTTTTACCACTGTCTTTTCCAGTGCATAGGCCAATGCTACGTAGTCCAATCTGGTTTCTTTTCTTTGAGACTTTGTTGAGACTCCTGCTGAGTGGCTTGCTAGAGTCAGCCACGTTACTGTGGCTTTGGAGGCCAAACCAGGTGAGAACAGCAGATTTCTTTTCCCTGAAGGACATTAGTACAATGAGACCATAAGATAGAGGAGCAGAATCTGGCCACCTCGGCCTTCAAGGCTGCTCTGCCATTCTATCATGGCTGATATGTTTCTGAACCCCATTCTCCTGCCTTCTCCCTGTTAACCTCTGATCTCCTTACTAGTCAAGAACCTATTTATCTCTTTCATAGAACATAGAACCCTACAATGTGGAAGCAGGCCGCTCACCTGGAGTCCACACCGACCCTCCTGAGAGCATCCTACCCAGACTCTCATTCATGATCCTTTCACGAACAGGAATAATTTCTCTTTCTACTCCTATCAAGACTGTGCATGAATTTGCAAACCTCTATCAGACCTTTTAGCTTTCTCTTCAAAGAGGACAGTCCCAAGTTCTTCAGTCTACCCTCATAGCTGAGATTTCTCATCTCTGGAATTGTTCTTGAATAACTTCTTCTATACTATTTTCAATTCATTCACATCCTTCCTGTGATGTATGTTTCTGGGTGCCACACAATGCTTCAACTGATGTCCAATAAATGCCTTAAATTTAACATCATCTCCTTGCTGTTGTACTCTATGTCCCATTTAATAAAGTCAAGGATACTGTGCGTTTCATGAATTACTTCTCCATCTATGCTGCCACCTTCATTGTACACAGACTCACCCATATCGTTCTGTCCCTTCATTTCTCCCCACCCCACTTAGAATTGTTCCCTCCATTTTGTAATACCTTTCAATGTTCTTAGTACCAAAATGCAATGCCCCCACTTCTCTGCATTGAACTCCATTCGCCATCTATCCATCCTCATCTCCAACCTGTCTGTTCTTTTGGAGGTCTACCCTGTCCTGTCAATTTACAGTTCGTCCAAGTTTCGTGTTCTCTGCGAACATTGATTTTGTCAGCTGTACCAAGATCTAGATCGTTATTATATCAGAGAAAAGCAAGGGTCCAAATACTGACCCCTGAGGATCTCCACTGTAAATCTGTCCCAGCCTGATAAATATCCATTGAGCCCTACTGTTTCCTATCTTTCAGCCAATTTTATATCTACACAATTTTCCTTTTCTACCTGTTGTGTGGCACCATATCACACACCTTCTGAAAATCCATGAACACCATGTCCAATGGTATTACCCTCATCAAATCTTTATTATCATAGGGTTTTTTTTTAATCATAGAATCCCTACATTGTGGAAACCGACCCTTGGAGCATCCCTTCCAGACCCACCCCTCTCTAACCCAGCTAAGCTACGCATCCCTGAACACTGTGGGCAATTTAGCATGGCCAGTTCACCTAGCGTGCCCATCTTTGGACTGTGGGAGGAAACCGGAGCACCCGGAGGAAACCCACGCAGACACTGGGAGAATGTGCAAACTCCACACAGACCGAGGGTGGAATTGAACCTGGGTCCCTGGCACTGAGGCAGCAGTGTTAAATCACTGAGCCATTGTGCCGCCCCCGCCCCGGTTATCTCTTCAAAAAACTACAAGTTAGTTGAACACTATTTTCCCCTTTAGAGATCCATACTGACTCTTCCTAATTAACCCGCCTTTTTCTGTGACTAATTAACTTTATCCCGAATAATTACAAAGAAACACATCAATACAGTACAGCGCAGGAACAGACACTTTGGCCTGCCAAACTTACTCTGACACATTAATACCTTTATAAACTAAAAGCCATTATGGAAAACAACCTCAATACAAGGGAGTAATATGTTAGCATGGATAGAGATTGCTGGCAGAAAACCGAATATATGTAGATTTGCCCTTTGTCTGATCGACAGGAAGTTATGAGTGAAGTCCTGCAGGGGTCTCAATTTTTTACAGTTCACATCAATGACTTGGATGAAAGAAGCAAAGCATGATAGCTATACTTGCAGACAACGCCAAGATGGGTAGTAAAATATTTTGAAGGCAAAAGGAGGTTGCAAAGAGATGAGTTGAGTGAGCAAAAAATCTGTCAGATGGTGAAATGGGTAAATGTGACATTGCTCAGTCTAGAGGGTAGAATGAAAAAAGAGCTTAAACGGAGAATGACTAGAATTCTGAGATTCAATGAGATTTTGAGAGATCACGTGAGTCACAAGATTAGTATGCAAGCACAGCCCGTACAGACTAATAAGATGCTATCCTTTACAAAAAAATTTACAAGTAAGTATACCAATGAACAATTCCAGAGACGGTGGTCTTATTTTAAGAAAAGCAGCACCTCATTTGTCTCATCAGAGAAAATTAATCTGTTTGGAGCCATTTAAAGTCTGTGCATGTTTAAGTCTGTATTAATAAAGTACTACTAACAACTAAACGTGTGAAATCATTCTCCTAAAAATACTCATTGAATATTTCAGAAATGTAAATCTAAAAAGTCAATTATTTTGCTTTGTGGTTTCCTCTTCCTTTTCGTCCTCTGCTCCCTTTGCGCTCTCAGATGTAGTACCCACCCTCTGTATTTACCATTTCTTTGTCAATCCTAACACTATTAATGTCAGAGCACTTAATCTGTTTTGTGAGGGATTCAATTGCTTGCTTGGTGTATTTAGGTGCCAGTTGCAAAGTTTCCTTCAAGCTTTTCAGTTGTAATTTTCAGCAATTTGCTGTGTAAGATATTGATGCAATTAAATGGGCCAAACTAACCTATAGCAAGTGCAAATTATGGCCCAGAGTTATTTAATACACAAGTTAAACTTTAGCCATTGGTTCACTGCAATAAATCTTCAAATTATATAACCATTTTTAGAAAGCTGTTCTAAAGCTTTTCCAGCAACTTCTGATTTTGTTCCTGATTTACAGTATCCGTTGTTTTGGCTTTTCTTCTAAAGCGGACTTTTGTTTTGTTCTGAGGAAGGGTCACCGGACCTGAAACGTTAACTCTCTTTTTTTCCCTTCACAGATGTTGCCAGACCTACTGAGCTTTTCCAGCAACTTTGTTTTTGTTTAAAGTACATTTAATTACTCTTCCAGTAATTATTACCAATAAAATAGGGTGACCATTGATTGCATTTCCTTATTTTGTCCACAAAGGTGATCACCAATTTGATCCATGGCATTCAAAATCTTAAAGAGAAGATAGAATTGATGCGCCGATTTACACAGTGGCGACTTCAACATTCAGAAGCAAAAATGGAAGTATGTGTTGAATACAATCCTAGATGTTATAACATTATTCCATGATGTGCACCCCTCAGCTGAAAGGTTGCTGTCCACAATTTGTTTAGAATTCACCCTTCAAAACTTGAGAATGTCTTTTCTTTGTATATGATTAATTATTGACATTTAGAATTTGGATTTTTTTAAATGAATTTTAGAAGAAAAAATCTGCTTCTAATTGGCAGTTTCAAACATTAAAATATAAGCTCCACTTGGGCTCCCCGAGTCAGTTTTCAGTTTGCAGTAAGTTTTCACCACAGCAACAGTAAAGCCAATGCTGTTGGGCCAAATATCTTCAGATTAGGAAGGAAGTTGAGGGATTAAAAAAAATCAGTTAGCAGTTTTCGTTACGTATATGACAGCAAGGAGGTGTGGTGTACTGTTGTCTTTCTGTCACTGTCTGGTGACTTCTACTTTTATACTTTTTTGTAACAAATCTTGTTTAAAATCACCAGTCCTGTGTGTACTGATGAGAGAAAGGTCACAGTTAAGACCAATAATTATACAGTGGAGCGAATTGGCTGAGGAAACAACAGCTCATTTATGAATACGGGGTCAGCTGTAATACGAAAAGTTGGCAATGGAATTGCTCCACTGGATGGGAATATCCATGAGTGGAGTGCCTGTCTGTATGCCTGCAGTGTTCTGTTCTGAGGTGACACTTACGCCTGCTTATTTAATTTGCTAATGGAATCTTTTTCTTGGGTTGTCCTTGTAAAAGACATTTTATATTAGATGTGCCTGTAGACATTGTGTGAAGGACACCGCGACCATTTCATATGTATTGGTGATTGATTTGATAACTGGATATGAAGTCAATTTTATTTTCAAATATAAGGATTATCTTTGTTAATGTATATTTCATTTAGGGTGGAGGTCTGGACTTTTTAAGTGACTCATGGCTTGTTGTCCTTGCAGAATTCTGTCTTTCCAACGTTTTTAATTTTAGGTCATCAGATACAAACTTTTTTCCATTCCAAAGTGTCTTTTAATCTCTTAAAATGGGCAATAATAAGATTTTGTTAATGGGCTGTTTGCTATATTAGATGTTAAACACTTAGTTGTCAGATGATCTTTTACTGGCTTTTAAAGTTGAACGTTCATCTGTCACTTAAACTTGCAGTTCAGAGAATGTATTTTGTTTTCCTTTTTCTCCTCTTCCTAACTTTACTGAAATCTGTGTTTACAGTCTAAGGATTAAACTTTGAATGTTAATACAATTTCTCCCCACTAATGTTGACCTATTTGTTTATTCCAACATTTTCAGTTTTTTTGATTTGTGATTCAAATGTTTTCTTTAAATTTAGCGCATTTTTCTCCTCAAGGTGACAAGCTACATAAATTTTTAAGCATAGAAAATAGGAGCAAGAGTCGGCTGTTCTGTTCTGCCATTCACTAAAATCATGACTGAACATCCACCTCAGTGCTGTGCTTCTGCCTTTTCCTTATACCCTTAGATCTGTTCAGCCCTAAGAAAGATAATCTTTTTCCTACTTTGGAATATTCCAATGTTTTGGCCTCGGCTGCTTTCTGTGGCAGTGACTTGTACAGGCTTGCCAATCTCTGGGTGAAGAGACTTCTCCCCATCTCAGTCCTAAAATGGCCTACCCCAAGTTCTTAGACTGTGACCCATGATTCTGGACTCCTTGTCATCAGGCCATCCTTTTATTGCAAAATAAAAGCTCATTTGAATGATGTAAGATTGTAATGGCCAGTGAAAGAATTGCCTTTCAAGTCCAAATTGAATACTGACTTTGTAATAGTTCATAAGGTTGTTGTGACAGTTCACGTTACAGCAAGGGAAGTGTTTAGTTTGAATGTATTTCTATGCTCTTTCTGCAACTAATCTGAATTGATAATGCTATGTTCAATGCACACTTGTACAACTTGAACTGCTTTATTTTACAAGGTGACTGAGAAATCATTTGACTTGCTATCTCGCCATCCAGTTGGAACATAATTTAAGTAATTGTCTCATTATCTTCAAGGCGTATGCAAATGCCCTGGCTGAAAGACACTATAAGTTCTGTCTGATGAAGAAGGTGTGTACAGCTTGGAAATCAGAAATGCAAACAAAATGGAAAGAGAGAGTAGAAAAGGCGTGTCAAGCTCGTGCTGAAGAGGTCTGTATCCAGTTGTCCAGGAATTACGAAAGACAGCTCGATACAGTAAGTACCAGAAAAATAACTTGTTTAAAAAAAAAGTTCCTTGTGTGCACAGGCAATTGACCAGATGTAGATGCACACATTTTTACTGCAAAACATCTTGATATGGGAGAAAGTAAACATTTGTGGTTTCTGTTGTTTGTGTCTCCAAACTTTCAGTCATTCTGCTATTTTTTTACAGTATTCTCTGCAGCTCTTCCGCCAAAGTTAGAGGAATATTCGAAAATCCTGAGACTGTTTCATCCATCTTTATTTTGGAGCCAGTAATATGTAGTCGCTAACAAAAACTTGCACCATGAGCCAAATGCTTTCTATAAACTGGTCGTGAAAATCTGAGTTGGGGACATGATACTATAACAATGTAATTCTTTTCTTGTTCTGAGAAAATGCAAATCTTCATAAAATTTCTACTTTAACACCTTGTTTGTAGTGATTTAGCTAATGGAAATTAGTTTCTGGACTTGAGAATGACACCATTCCTTGGAAAAATTAGCATTTTGTAGGGAGTTGCGGGGGAAGAATACAAAAGGCATCTGAAAGGGCCATGTTTTAAATTTTGATAGGAAGCATTTCCAATTTATAAGCAAGCTGAAATGCTCATGAAAATATGTAAATTGTTTAGCATTTTCCTGGTGATTTATTTTTTGTAGGCCAGGTGGGTATATGCCCCATTTGAGAGCAATGATGTATGTTCTGTTTTTTTCACATTTTTAAAATAATTAAGAGAAGCTTTTTGATTTAAATTCATTAGGATAACGTGGAGATTTTAATAGAAAAGATCGTATTAGCAGGAGGAGGATGTTGAAGTTGGATGTGTGATCCAAAATATTCATGATGAAAATAGGTGTTATGCATTGTTGAAAATTGCTGTCTTTTCTAACATTGTTTCATTTGAAATTTTAGTCAAGGGAGGAACTAGAAAGAGCAAAAGCGGAGATAAGACGGTTGTTAGCTGAAAAGGACAAGTATACTGATTCTATGAAGAAAGCATTCATGCGTGGTGTATGTGCTCTCAACCTAGAGGCAATGAGTATGTTTCAGAATGGAAACAGGAGAGTGGAACACGGTCAGTACTCATGAAGAACATGTCAATGAAAATTTCAAGAATCTTATTCAGCTGAATAAGTGGATGTAAATAAAGTGAAACTTTTTGTACAATTACCTATAATTGTTCTGAAATTCCAACAAAAAAAGTCTTTCCTTCTAGTTGATTTCTAGTGGTATGCCAAAGAGAACTGAAAATGAAAAGAATTTCGTAATTAGCCACTAACTAAAATTCTAGCAGGTAATACAAAATTTATACTGTGCCAAAATTATGGTAAGGTTTGAATTTACTTCGACCTGATTTTGAAAGGCTTTTGCTTGGAGAGCTGTACGTATGTTAAAATTGGCAACTTGAATAGTAAAAGAAGAAAGATGTTGTAGGGGAGAATGAAGCGCGCTCATCACATACATTAACTGGTGAAGATCAATAGCAAGTGCTCTTGTTTGAAGAATCCTGGTTACTGTGTTGCACTCTGCTCTATATTTTTTTCTGAATTATTTAGTTTTCATTTATTGCTAATTCTTCTCCCACTTCAAAAACGTTGAAATCTTTGATCCTTGTTCATTTTGCAGAATTTCTCTTGCAGTCTGTTTTCAGTTTACATCAAGAATTTATTCTTTTTTGTTCAGTTTTCTAAACAAAGTTTTTTTTTTTTTTGTTCTCTTGTGCTTGGTTCACTCATTTCGGTTCAGTCCCTGCAGATTCTATTTCTTCCAATGGCCAGTGCCAGTTCCTAGATTCCACCCGTATTGAAAATTATGTATTTTTTTGATTAGCTAATTCTTTGCAGGTGACAACTAACATCCACGGGAATAAAAGTGTGAGCTATAGACGTTACACGTGTATCAATTTTGAGGACTTTATATTGTTTGCTGCTTACAGGTTTTAATCTGAACAGGTGTGGCCTAATTTAGACATGATTGCACAATGAGATGACCATTTTGGATGTTGCCGCTAGAACTGTATTAATCTTAGTCATGCCGTTTGTTCAAAATCCAATTAAAGCCAGTAGACTTGCCGAAAAGACAACTACCATTCTTATAGGTTGACAGTGTAAGAATTGGTTTTTTTTTTTTTACCTTGAGCAAAACACGAGAAATGCTTTTTTTGGCCAGCATCAGTGAGCATGAAAAGCTTTAATCTAAAAGCAGGTCTCCTTTTCTCCAAGTGGCATTCATAGATGATTATCTAGTAATTTCTCATTCTGAAGCCATGTGAATGTATGTGGTGTTCTTATTTTTAAAATTTTGAAATAGTTCAGAAGCTTTTAAAATGAACTTTTCAACAAATGCTGAAATCAACAGAATCAATAAATGTTGAAGGTGTTGGAAAAAATTATGATCAGACTACAGATAAACCATCTAGTTCTTGCCACCAGAACTCGAGTGCAGTAAGTGGTGCAAAGACTAATTATTATTAATGCCAATCTTTGAGTCAAAGATCAGAGTTGCTCACCTGATTTCACCATACCATCTCCAAACAAAACATACTCTGGACTAAGTATGGTGGCTGGAATTGGATGTTATTCTCTAGTTAAAGCTTCAACTATGATTTATAGAAGTCCGGTATAATATCCTTTTATTCTTTTATGCTTTTTTATTTAAAATGAGTCTAGGATCCTTAGAGTTTTTGGACTGGCTCCTTCACTTAGCCTGCTGCCTTTTTAGGATTTTTACATATGACCCTCAAGCCTTGATTCCTGCTGTGCCTTTAAGATTATTTAACTTATTTTACATATTTTTGGAGGTGGCCAAGTGTGATGATTTTTTAAACTTGCAGTCAGATTTGCACTTCAATTGCTTTGATTTGGAAAGAGTGAGTGGACTGCCAGACTGGATTCTGTCATACTTTTCCCATTCAAAGCCCCTGCATTATTTAATGAACACCATATTTCCGCTGTTTTAAATAGATACCTACTTTACAATTCATGGTGAGGAGATTCCTGGAGGAGAAATGGAGACTTGATGGATAATATTACTGACACACTCTATGCTGTGTTCATAGTTTGCCAAATGAAGATTTCTAATTGGAAAAGTGCTCAAAAAACTTTGTAGGAAAGGAAATCATAAGATTGGTTATCCCAATCAGTCTCCAACCTACATGGCATCAAAACCTTATTTAAGTCCCTAAGTGCTTCTGCTGAGTCAAGGAAATTGTATAAGTGACTCCAAACAAGTTAAACCTTATCACCATTTCCATTGCAACAGAGCATAGAAGGTGGCAGTGATTTTATATGGGATAAACTCTATAGCTTTGTGAATATGGAATTTTATCCACTGGGAACAGAACTTCATCCACGAATATCACAGATTCCTCCATGTGTACCTCCTCTGCATTCTCAGCAGGTGAAGCTGAGTCAGAAGATTATCCTACAAATAGAATTTATTTGTCTTCTGTGAGAAACTTGGGAGCAAGGAACTACTTCAGCTTGCTTATGTTCAAGAACCTCAGATTAGTTGGAGGAATAAATTGTACTTAAGCTTCCCATCCTCTTCCCAGAAAAACTGATATTCTCATAAGTACAGCAGACTGTTACTGTTCCACAAACTTTACTGTACTCCCTATTTTTCAACAATGGCAGTATTGTCACCAACGCTGCTAAGCTAATTGTCTTTATTGGCCATGTTTAAATTAGGCTAACCCCTGCCCCCGCCCCCCGCAATCCATTTAGACTGCCAGCAAAAGTTAAGTCTCGACTTCTTAGCCCTCGTATCTTTTTTGTTAATCCATCTTTTCTCCTTCACCTGTATAATATAACCACCTATATTTCTTTTCCCTGGTGTACCATTTCTGTGGTGCAGGTCAACAAATATCACTTTCTGCATAGTGTTCAGTTTTTCTACTATTCCTGTCCTTTTGTAATACTTTATCACCTTAACCAGATCATGTTTTCTTGCTTTTCTGGTTATGTTTAATTGATTATATTAGCACTGTTTTGGAAGGTGGCGTCATCTGAAGAGATACGACATAGGCAAAGGAACTGGGAGAATTGGATGGAATCCTTGCAAGATGTGGGGTGGGAAGAGTTATAGTGAAGGTAACTGTGGGAGTTAGTGGCTTTGTAGTGGATGGCAGTGGACAGTTTATTCCCTGCATTGGAGACTGAGAGATCAAGGAAAAGGGAAGTGTTGGAATTGGACGATGTGAAAGTTTAGAGAGGTGGAAATTGGAGGCAAAACGAACGAATTTTTCAAGGTCCAGGCAGAAGCATGAAGTAGCACCAAAACAGTTGTTATACCACTTTGCAGAACCTTCATTCTGTGTGCAAGCATGACCCCAACCTTCCTGTAGCTGGTCATTTTAACTCTGAGAACCTTACTCGCATGTCCACTTGTCTGTCCTTGGCATGCTGCAGTGCTCCAGCGAATCACAACGCAAACTGGAGGAGCAAGATCTTATCTTCAAACTAGGCAGTTTACAACTTTCTGGGCTCAATCTTTGGTTCAACACCCCATTGTGAGCCCGTTCGTTCCTTTACTTTTAGCTTTGCTTAGAGTCATAGAGTTCAACTGCACGGAGACTGGCCCTTCAGCCCAAACTGGTCCATGCCGACCAAAATGTCCATTCACGCTAACCCCATTTCCCTGCACTTGGCCCATATCCTTCTAAATCTTTCTTATCCATGTATTCATCCAAATGCCTTTTTAAATGCCTTCCACTGGCAGCTCATTCCATTTGCATACCACCCTCTGCTTTTTTAGAAAAAAAAAAGTTGCCCCTTAGGTTCCCATGTATTCTTTCTCCTCTTACCTTAAACTGATGCCCTCTTATCCTTGATTCCCCAACCTTGGGGAAAAAGACTGAGTGCATTCACCCTATCCATCATTCCTGTCATGATTTTATATACTTCGATAAGATGCCCCTGTCTCCTACGGTCTACACAAAAAAAAGTCCTAGCTTGTGCAATCTCTCCCTATCACTCAGTCCCTTGAGTCCTTGCAACATATTTGTAAATTTCTTCTGCACTGTTTCGAGTTTAGTAGCATCCTTCCTATAGCAAGGTGACCAAGACTGAACACCATTCTCCAAGTGCGGCGTTACCAACATCCTGTACAACTGCAACATAATTTCCCAACTTCTGTACTCAATGCCCTGACTGAAGGCCAGTGTGCTGAAAGTCGTCTTCACTGCCTGTGAATCCGCTTTCAGAGAACTCTACACCTGAACTCCAAGGTCCCTCTGTTCCACCACGCTCGTTAAGGCCCGACCATTCACCATGAAACTCCTAACTTGATTTGACTTTCCAAAGTGCAACACCTTCTTCTACTTCTCTTTATTAACTATATTAAACTCCATTTGCCAATTTTTGACCCACTTCCCTAGTTGATCAAGATCCTGCTGCAATTTATAATAACCTTCCTCCCTGCCCACAATACTGCCTATTTTAGTGTCATCCGCAAACTTACTAATCATGCTTTGTACATTCTTATCCAAGTCATTGATATAGCTAACAGCAACGGGCCCAGCGCTGATCCCTGAGGCACACCACTAGTCACAGGCCACCAATCCGACAAGCATCCTTCCACAGTTACTCTCTCCTTCCTACCATTAAGCCAATTGTGTATCCAATTTGCCAGCTCTCCCTGGATTCCATGTGATCTAACCTTCCAGATCAACCTACTGTGCGGAACCTTATCAAAGGCCTTACTGAAATTCATATTGACTATATCTACTGCCCCACCCTTATCAACCTTCCTGGTCACTTCATCAAAGAACTCTAACAAATTTGTTTAGGCATGATCTCCCACGCACAAAGCTATGCTGACTACTCCTAATCAAACCCTGTCTTTGCAAAAGTATGTATATCTCATCCCTCAGAATATTCTTAAGTAACTTACCTAGCACAGATGTTCGGCTTATTGGTCTATAATTCCCATGTTTTTCTTTGCATCCCTTCTATGAATAAGGGCACGACATTCACCAACCTCCAGGACCCCTCCCGTGGCTAACGATGATGCAAATTGCTTGTTATGTTTCTGTCACGATGTCTTCTGTCCCCTCCTCCCACCCCAGTGGGACACTCATCTGTCCTAGTTGCTCCTAGTTCTTCTTTTGTTTTAATTAACTACTGGATTTACCAATGGATTGGTTTAGAATGTGAAGAATGATTGTTAAATTTGGCATTAATTTGGAGGTTGATCGCTAAACCTATATCAATGGAGATTATTATAAGTGTATTTTCAGTGAATTGTGGGAATAACTGCAGATACTGCTAGTGAAATTCTGCAATACAAGATTTGCTTCTGGAACTGACTCAGTTCTGTCTCGGCTCAATTCTGAAGATAAAACTATGGTTAAACAGGATGTGTATCCTACATTTAATTTGCTTAAAATACTGCAGCTCTATGAAAAACTCCCACAGTATAGTTTTGATCTCTACTACTGAAATGGAATAGTTGATGGATTTAATAAATGTTCGCGTTTAGTTTAGAAACATGAAGATAATTTTGTTTTTGTTTGTATTGAGTGGATTCAGTTAGAAATCATCTGCACGACACTTTTTTACTGATGAAAGAGGACACTGCATTTTCAGCATATACCCTCAGATTTCAATTATGGGTTGACTTTATGGTTATAGAGCAAGTGTATTCATACGATGGTGTAAAATTCTGGGAAACTGCTAGTGCATTTCTCAGCCTGCCAGATCTCTAACCTTCTACCATCAATAACGTCCCTCGGGATAAAGTTTTTCTAATGCTGATTGCCATACTACAACTTCTTTCACATCCCTGTTCTTCATGTCTGAGCTTGTACACAATTGCTAGTATGCTATTCCACTATGGTATGCACCATTATTAAGCCCAAAACTGTCCTCCCTTTGAAATCTGTACACTGGTTTCTCTATGAAAATCATTGGATCGGCAAATGGTGGTATCCAGTTTTCTTTTCGGCCCCAGGACTTCAAATTCAGCAGTGACAAGATCTTCCAATCGCACAATTTGACCAAAATTTGTTACATCGTAATACTTCAAGTTCTTCACTACGTGCTCATCTTAATGAAATGAGTCATTAGGAACTTATTTTCTTCATTGAGCTCTACATACCTCCATGAAGAAATTACTATGCTGTGGCATTGTTCTCAAAGTTTTCAAACTTCAGGTGATTTGGTGTCTCTAACACTGCTTCATATTTTCCTGATTATTATTTAAATCGGAGTGTTGCCTTGCAAAGGAAATTTTTGTCAGGCCTTAAATCAGTGAGAATTTGTAATCATTCTGAAAGTCTAAACAAACTTCTGAAAATCTGATTTGGTCAGAAGAACATTGAGGGACAATACAAAGCAGAGAGCAGGAGGAGAGGGCGCTGGGTGTGTACGTGCAGAGATCATAAGATAGCAGGACAGATGGAGAGAGCAGTTAATATAGTGTAGTGTTCCCTGACTTATTAATAAGGAAAGAGAAAACCAGCAGAGGTGATCTTGAATTTGTACTAGACACGAGCTGGAGCTCAGCTGGACCATTGTGTACAGTTGTGTGTCACATTATAAGAATGATGGGAATGCAGAAGAGTGAAATGATATTTGAGAATGGTTCCAGGAATTAAAAATTCCAGTTATGAGGAAAGAATGAAGCTGTTTAATATCCCAACAATTAAGGAGAGTCAGGGGGTAGAGTTGAGTATGGTAGGCATTACAAAAGAGAAAGTGCTAGAAAAGCTAAAAGGTCTAAAAATTGATAAATCTCCTGGCCCTGATGGGCTGCATCCTAGAGTTCTGAGGGAGGTGGCTGAGGAAATAGCGGAGGCGTTGGTTGTGATCTTTCAAAAGTCACTGGAGTCAGGGGAAATCCCAGATGATTGAAAAATCGCTGTTGTAACCCCCTTGTTTAAGAAAGGATCAAGACAAAAAATGGAAAATTATAGGCCGATAAGCCTAACCTCGGTTGTTGGTAAAATTCTAGAATCCATCGTTAAGGATGAGATTTCTGAATTCTTGGAAGTGCAGGGTCGGCTTAGAACAAGTCAGCATGGATTTAATAAGGGGGGGTCGTGCCTGACAAACCTGTTAGAATTCTTTGAGGAGGTAACAAGTAGGTTGGACCAGGGAAACCCAGTGGATGTTATCTATCTAGACTTCCAAAAGGCCTTTGATAAGGTGCCTCAGGGGAGGCTGCTGAGTAAAGTGAGGGCCCATGGTGTTCGAGGTGAGTTACTGGCATGGATCGAGGATTGGCTGTCTGACAGAAGGCAGAGAGTTGGGTTAAAAGGCTCTTTTTCGGAATGGCAACCGGTGACAAGTGGTGTCCCGCAGGGTTCAGTGTTGGGGCCGCAGCTGTTCACTTTATATATTAATGATCTGGATGAAGGGACTGGGGCATTCTGGCGAAGCTTGCCGATGATACGAAGTTGGGTGGACAGGCAGGTAGTACGGAGGAGGTGGGGAGGCTGCAGAATGATTTAGACAGTTTAGGAGAGTGGTCCAGGAAATGGCTGCTGAAATTCAACGTGAGCAAATGCAAGGTCTTGCACTTTGGAGAAAAGAATACAGGCATGGACTATTTTCTGAACGGTGAGAAAATTCATAAAGCCGAAGTACAAAGGGATCTGGGAGTGCTCGTACAGGATTCTCTAAAGGTTAACTTGCAGGTTGAGTCCGTGATTAAGAAAGCAAATGTAATGTTGTCATTTATCTCAAGAGGGTTGGAATATAAAAGCAGCGATGTGCTTCTGAGACTTTATAAAGCCCTAGTTAGGCCCCATTTAGAATACTGTGTCCAATTTTGGGCCCCACACCTCAGGAAGGACATACTGGCACTGGAGCGTGTCCAGCGGAGATTCACACGGATGATCCCTGGAATGGTAGGCCTAACATACAATGAACGGCTGAGGATCCTGGGGTTGTATTCATTAGAAGGTTGAGCGGAGATCTAGTAGAAACTTACAAGATAATGCATGGCTTAGAAAGGGTGGATGCTGGGAAGTTGTTTCCGTTAGATGGGGATACTAGGACCCGTGGACACAGCCTTAGAATTAGAGGGGGTCAAGGCAGAGATCGATAAATTCTTGATCTCGCAAGGAATCAAGGGCTACGGGGAGAGTGCGGGTAAGTGGAGTTGAAATGCCCATCAGCCATGATTAAATGGTGGAGTGGACTTGATGGGCCGAATGGTCTTACCTCCACTCCTATGTCTTATGGTCTTATGTTGGGTCTCTTCTTGAAGAGATTTGATTTAAGGTTTTCAAAATTTGTAAGTGGGCTGAATAGAGTAGGTAAAGAGAAGCAGTTCCCACTCATACAAGAATAAAGAACAAGCGGCATAGATTTAGTAATGTGCAAATGAAGCAACAGTAATGTGAGAAGAATTTTTTTCAGGGCAAGTAGGGTATGGAATGTGCTGCCTGGAAATGTGATGAAGATAGGTACAGTTGAGATAATTGAGAGCCCTGATGATTATTTGGATAGAAATGGGGAAGAGACTGGCTCTAGGTAATAGAACCAGTGCAGGCACAAAATGGGTCTAATGGCCTCCTTCTACGCCGTAACAGTTATGATTCTATGATTTTAATGTCTGGCTTATTCTTTTGCACTTTCTTGAATTCAGTCTGTTTGAGTTTGCAGTGTGATGGCCACTTGAATTCTTTTATGATGTGGGCATCACCGGCTAGGTTAGCATTAATTGCCATCGCTCATTACCCTGGAGAAGGTAGTGGTAGCTTGTTTCTGAATTGCCTCAACCCAAGTGGTGTAAGTATTCTTCAGTGCTGTTGGGAAGGGATTTCGATCCAGTATCAGTGGAGGAATGGTGATGCAATGCCAGAACATTGCAGATGGTAGTGTTCTCGCATACCTGTAGCTCTTGCCCTTGTGGGTTTCTAAGGTACTATTCGAGGAGTCTTGGTGAGCCATGGCATGCACCTTCTAAAATCTTCACTATTATTGGTGTTAAGCCAATCAGCCTGTAGTTACCAAGAATATCCTGATTCCTTTTCTTGAATGAGGATGTCACATTTGCCAATCTCCAGACCTCTGGCCTCTTCTATTTTGGGGAAAATTGGAGTAAATATTATCTTCATTCCCATTTCCTTTAGCAAACTGGATGCAAGCCATCTGGACTGGGTGAAATATCTACTCTAAGAAGCTAGCATTTCCAATACACTATTTCAAATAATTTTCAAGCACCCATGATCTCTCATGCCAGCATTATCCTCCTTGATTAATCACGATACCAAGTAGACACTAAGTATTCTCGCCTTGCCCAAGGCCTCTGAGTATTTATACCATTCCCTTCAATCTAATAGGTCCACTTTTTATTTACTGGTAGAATATTTTTGTATTCCCTTTTATGTCAACTGCCATAGTCGCTCTCTCTGCATCTGCCATGGCCTGCAAACAGTTCTTCTCCCACTAGGTGGCACTCTACTTACTTTTTTTAGCCTGGCTGATCAGTGAATCACCTACATTTGGTTTCCCTTCCTCCAGTTGTACTTACACCTGGTATCTCTCAGGATCTGGCCTTCCCTCTTTCACATTTGCCATTATGGAAACAGCTTTTATGATAACGCCAAATCTGTCACCATCACTTTTCTATTCTTCCACAATTTGAATTGTAAGAATTTGTATAACATTCAGTACAGGATAAGAAATTTCTGTCAATTGAATATTGGGAAGACCGAAACCGTTTTCTTCAATCCTTGCCTCAAGTGCTTCTTTCTAGACACCAACTCCATTCTCCTCACAGGTAGCTAATGGAGGATGAACCAAACTTTTCACCGCAGTTGGTTGCAGTATCTTTAGCTGCCTGACCCCTAAATTCTGGAATTCCCATTCGAACCCTTTTATGGCTGGCTATCTTCCTTTCCACGTTTTAGATGCACCTTAAAGCTTGTTTTTGACCAAGATTTCGACTGGCTGCCTAAATATCTCATAGCTCAGAGTCTCATTTAGATTCATAATGCCACTTCAAGAAGTCAACTCATCAATACCTTTTCAAGGGGATGGTCAATAAATGTTGGCCTAGCTAATGATGCCCACATCCCATGAATGAGTTTTTTAAAAAAATGTTATGGGACATTTCAATGCAATTTGTATTTCGATTACTATTTTTGAAGATTGAAATATATAAAATTATTAAAGGTTTGACAGGCTAGGTACTGAGAGGTTGCTTCCCATGGCTGAATAGTGCAGGACCTCATGCAGGATTAAAAATTTTCTTTATTTGGCTTGTGACTCTTTTGGAATATTCTCGTCTCGAGTTGTGGGTGGTCACTGGTCAGTAACTCCATAGTGGAGCTCCATAGATGTTTGGACAGTAAGAGAATTGAGAGATATGGATTGGGTGGGAGAACAGTTGTTGATGATCAGTTATGTTAGTGTATAGTGAAGCAGGTTCAAGGGACCATATAGCCTTCTCTTATTACTTGTGTTCTGGTGTGAGCATCAACAGTAGCAGCTGTTGTGGTCCTCCTTAGTACCAAACAGTAAGAATGTAATATTACGCTAAGCACTCTTTCCCTGATCACCATATTGATGGTCATTTGCGGTTTCAACATTTCTTGACTTTAAGCTGTCCTTTAAAGTTCTAAGTAACACTGTTGATTAGGGAATCATAGAATCATACAGTACAAAAGAGGGCATTTGAAACATGGAGTCTGCGCTAACAAAACGCCACTGTAAATTTACACTACTCCCACTTTCTAGCAATATTGAAGAATTGATACTAAATAATCTGGATAGGGAAAGAAAGAGGATATTAATGTTAAAACGGTCTTTCATAACATTAGCCATTGTGGCTTAACTAGTTAGCACTTAATTTCACTAGACTCCCACCACACATTTTGTACATATTAATTCTGCCCTGCTGGAGGATTGCATAAATGCTCTTACAATTTCCTGCCGTGCAAATTGAAAAATTTTTGTGAATTTTTTGTTGCTTTGTCAAATTCTAATTATGTATTTCCTTCCAAAATCAGGAGAGTCCGACTCTGAACACAGAAGAGATGATCCAAATCACTGCTTTGATTCTGCACCCCAAGCAGATGGAGGTTTGGTTGTTCCTATTTCTACAACTTTGGATCCTTCAATTCCTTTCGAATCTGATCGGATGGTATGCAATAAACTGGACTTGATTTAAATGTCGGGATTGGTCTTTGAAAAACTAAGAGCAGCAATATGTGTCATGAGTGTTTGAGAGGATGGCCTTATGGTTGCAGTGAATGGCACAGCAAGATTTCGTTTCCCCAGTGCTACTTAGTTTCCAGGTACTGTAGGCTTTGGCTGATCCAGCATTTATTGTCCATCCATAATTGTTATTGAAGGTGGTGGTGAATTGCCACCTTGAGCCTTTGCAGTTCATTTGCTGTAGATACACCCACAATACTGTTAGAAAGGGAGTTCTAGAATTTTGACCCAGCAACAGTGAATGAGGAGCAATACAAGTCAGAATGGTCAGTAGCTTGAGTGGAAATTTGCCGGTGGTTTTGTTCCCGTGTATCTGCTGCCTTTTCCTCTCTACAGTAGTTGTCAGGGATTTGGAATGTGCTACCTAAAAGCCTTGGTGAATTTCTGCAGCAGATTTGTGGATGGTCCACAGTGTTGCTACTGCATGTCACTGGGATAATGAATGTTTGTGAATTTGGCATCATCAAATGGGCTACCTTGTACTGGATACTGGAGTATTATTGGAGCTGCACTCATTCAGGCAACTGGAGGGTATTCTATCACTTGTGCCTTGATGGTGGACAGGCTTTGGGAATCAGGAAGGTAATTCCTTGCTGCAGGATTCCTAGTCTCTGAACTGGTCTTACATCCACAGTATTTATATAGCCAATTAGTTCAGTTTCTGACAGGGAACCCCAAGATGTTGATTGTGGGGGATTCAGCAATGATGATGCCATTACCACTGTGGAGTGATGTCCTGGCATTGAAGTGACTCTCCTCCAATAGCCACATCTGTCTATCTTTATGTTGGGAGCGACTCTTTAAGCAGTGAAGCTTTCCCCCAATTTGCAATGACTGGAGTTTTGCCGGGTTACCTTGGTGTCCTATTTAATCAAACGTGGCCTTGATGTCGAGATTAGTCACTCTGTCTTCCTCTAGAGTTCAGCTGTTTTTGTCCATGTTTGAACCAAGCCTGCATTTCAAAGGAAAGCAAATAAATTTTGAATCTTTTAAGAACGCATCTTTTCTTGCACGTCAGCAATTGAGATTAATTCCACTGAAAGAATGCCAAAGTGAAACCTGCTGAATGTTTGAAAGTTTTTTTTTGAGTTCGGTCATCAGATGATAAAGGGGTTGTTAGATATTGTAGTCACAGATACAAACTGAAGACCCGTTTACCTGTTCTCCTGCATCTTGGATGAATCGGCTTGCTTCTTGCTTTTATTTCCCTTACTGGATGCTGTGTGATTTGACTCTTCCCAGTTGAGTTCTAAAGCTTCTATCACCAGAATTAATGATAGTCCAATCAATTGAAAGAGGAGCGTGTACAAATGTGGATTGGTAAAAATGTGTTTTATTTCTGATCTGCAGTATTAGGTTTTTAAAAATTTGCAGCTGTTCTTAAAAAAATGTATAGTGCTCAATTTTATGTAGCTATTGGTAAGAAATTAGCATCTCAGCCAATGAAGTCGGCGTTTATAAAATTTCATGCGCTAAATCTAAAATTTGAATTAATTTGAAATCTCCTGGATTGCTGAAGCTAAGTTGCTGTCCATGCTGTAACAGTTATCTGAAGCACTGGGGTCATGTTTATGGCCTCACAGTCCTCTCCATCATGATGATGAAAGCAGGACCACAGCAGGTCTTGGCACTTAAGCCAGACCTTTGTGTGTACTACTATTATTTCCAATAACTAAAGTTTGATTAATTTGTTACTCTAATTTTGTCCTATTGAACTATTTGGTATATTTTAAATTTTTCAGGAACCAGCATGTCCTTTGCTTCCTTTTTGAAATTTTGGTTTTAGGTGCAGAATTGTTGACAATGTAGTGAGACAAATGAATATTGTAACTTTGTTTATGTCAGCTTGCAGCAATAGTTGTGGCAATAATTCAAAGCAATAAATTAATAAAGTTCCAAGCAAAACAGTGCATCAATATTTAAGGATGTATGGCTCAGAATTTCCATAACTTTTAAAAATTGTTGTTAGCGCCTGTTAATCTTTCTATTACTTTTTGCCCCTTCTTCCTTCATCCTTTCACCGTACTTTTTTATAGACAATCTGGTTGGTTAGCTTCCATGTGCAACCAAATCAAAAAGGCAAAGGATTCTTGGTGGGAATAGCATCAGAGTCCTGTGATAAATTGCTGAAGTTCCTTTTTATAAATAAATTTCTGCAACAAAATGCTGGAAATATTCAGGTCTGGTAGCATCTATGGAGAGAAACTGAATAAATATTTTGGGCAAATAACCTTGTGTCTAATTGAAGTTATGATGTGGAGGTGCCAGTGTTGGACTAGGGTGGACAAAGTCTGAAGTCACATGACATGAGGTTCTAGTCCAATGGGTTTGTTTGAAATCACAAGCTTTCAGAGCGTTGCTCCTTTGCCAGCTGAAGTAATCGAAGTTAGTTCAATGACCTAACTGATAAGTTGTTGATCTGCCCACTACTGTTGTCAATAAACGCTGTTGCACCGAAGCAGTTTTCACTTAACCCTTTTAAATATTTAAAGGGTTCATTAGAAGTTTCAAAGTCTGAGATTGTAGTCTTGGCTATAGAGAAAACAATGGCAATGATTTGCTTTTTGGGAATGAGTGACCGCATGGTTAGAGGTAAAAGACCTGAGATGAGTATTCTGCCCTAGTCCCAGATGCCACAAATGGGAAAAGTCTGGAGTTACTCATGTGGCTGTCCTCTCTTTCAGTACACAGCCGTGTTTAGATTAGATTTTTGTATCAACTTTGTCGACTTACTCTTCTTAGAGGCATTAGGCTGAATTTTGAAACCCTTTGCCTGTGGAAATGGAGCTATAGTACCGCAAGAACCATGGAAGAAATGTACACTATACAGAGGTGGTCTTTCAAACTTCCAGTGATATATCTTATAGTGAGTAGCTTTTTGGATGTGCAGGAAAGCAGTCTTGATTGTTTTTATGAAACTATTGAGGGATTTATTCACCTGCACAGTTTCTGGTTACTCGTCATGGAGAGTACGCTGTCCACCAGGCCGTTTTAATTCACCCAAGTCCATAAAGCTGTAGCATAGGTCATCATGAAGTTTACACAGGAGTATTGGTCAAAGTCAACCAGGTAAAATGAATATGATTGTGTAATGGAGTGTCACTGAGTAACCCAGGGGCCCATGCTAATCCTCCAGAGGCACTTATTCAAATCCTGTGGCAGCTGCTAGAACTAAAATTTGCTTAACTGAAATCAGGAGTTTGAAGTTAGCCTCAGGAATAGTGGCAAACTATCAATGGGGTCTTGAAATTGTATTTGGTTCACCTGTGTCCATTAGGGAAGGAAGTCATGCTATCCTTATCTGATCTGGTCCATATGTAACTCCAGAACCACAGCAATTTGACACTCAACTGCCTTTTGCATTTCAACTGGTTATTCTTGTAATTTGGGATGTTGGCCCATTGTATGAAAGGGGGGAAGAAAAAAAAGCAATCCATGCTCACTGATAGACTGAATGCTATTTGCTAATGACTTGTACCTGCCAAGTACCAGACAGTTAACCATGTACAAGAAAAATACCAGCAGTCTCTTTCAGTCTTTAGTGCCTTAATTTTCAAGCCCTCCGCCATTGATTGCTTGGGGGTCAGTGTTGTTCAGGAGCTGAACTGCACAGCTGTATCAAGCATAATAAAAACAGTGCTGGAAAATAATATCATTGCCTTAAGAACTTGGAAGGCACTGCCGTGAGGAGACTTTGAGATAAATTGCACTTTAGGAGGAGCTAGATGAGCACGAGTGAAAGGGACGTTTATGTTAATACGGTTACAGTGGAAAGGAAAAAAAGAAGATAGGAGCAGGACGAGGCCATTCGGCCCTCAAGCCTGCTCCACCATTCATCACAATCATGGCTGATCGTCCAACTCGATAGCGTAATCCTGCTTTCTCCCTGTAACCTTTGATCCCATTCGCCCCAAGTACTATATCTAGCCACCTCTTGAATACATTCAATGTTTTGGCATCAACTATTTCCTGTGGTAATGAATTCCACAGGTTCACCACTCTTTGGGTGAGGATATGTCTCCTCTCCTCTGCCCTAAAAGGTCCACCCCAAATCCCCCGACTGTGACCCCTAGGTCTGGACATGACCACCATTGGGAACATCCTCCCTGAATCTACCTTGTTTAGTCCTGTTAGAATTTTTAAGTCTGAGATCCCACCACCGCCGCCTCCTCACCCTCAATTCATCTGAACACCAGTGAAAGCAATCCTGACTTTTGAAGCATAAATGCTGGCAGGAACAAGTTGGACTGAATGGCCAGGCTCTCTATCAATTCTGTGTAAAGCTTTCATACATAAAACAGTAAGAAATGAACTTCCTGGCTTTCTAAATCTGATTTGTAGATTATAATTTAATACCCACAATTTGGAAGTCGTCCTTTGTTTCTCAAAAACTGATTTGAGCTCGTTATTTTCATTCAGCAATTTTTTTTACATGTTTACTCATCCACAGAGCGTGGGTGTCACTGGATAGACCAGAATCAATTACCTAGAGGGCAGTTAAGAGTCAGGCACATTGCTGTGGGTTTGGGCTCATGCGTACGCCAGACCAGGTAAGGACAGATTTCCTTCCTTTAACGGGCATTAGTGAATCAGATGGGCATTTCCTGACAATCGGCAGAGGTTACATGGTCACCTTTAGGCTCTTAATTCCAAATTTCTATTGAATTCAAGTTCTATTATCTGCTGTGGCAGGATTTAAACCTAGGACCCTGGGGCATGACCTGGATCTCTGGAAATACAGTCTAGTGATAATACCACGAGGTCATCACCTCCCCTATATTATGAGTAACCTGTTCTGTTCAAATGTGGACGGTGTTCTCTTACCTGATATGGTACATAGAAGGCTGACTAATTTGAGCAGGCCTTGATGCTGAATGTGAGAGACCAAGTTGGTACAGCCTGAAAACCATCTGTTACATATTTAGCAATGTTTGAGTTGGAGGTTAAAAGTACCACACCCACTACAGTGTGGTCTTTTTGAGATGCATTTTTAAAAAATGATACTTGGTTCGTTTTGCCGTTCCCTAAGTATGTGTTCTCATTTTGGGTTGTAAGTATAGAAAAAATAAGTACTGCAGAGCAGACTCAGTGATTTGTATGACTTGTGTCTGCTATTTTTAATGGAGAAAAACTAGTGTTCAATAAATATTATTTGTGGTCCAAGAGTGTCACTTATTAACATTTCAAATGACTTGCTTATTATGCCACATGGCATACTTGTTTTTCAACAAGTTCTTCATTCTGCCAGTTGCCAGTTCCAGAATTGGGAAAGTATTGTAAATGTTCTGGGTTTCTCGCATTTACAATTTTTCACTCAAATCTTTTAAGACTTTATGTTCAGCAATATAATTTGCTGAGAGGATATTATTTGTCTTGTCTCATATATACTGTTTGGGCAAGGAATAGAGGAATTCCAATATTTTTGAAGCCATACTTCAGGAAGTGTAGACACTGTCAAGGGAACATTGGGCAGCAAAAAGAAAATATAACCTGTGTTCAGGGGAAAAAAAAGTACCTTTTTGCTCAAATATTCCTGGTCCCTCCGTAGTAACTTAATGCTGTTGTGAGGCAGCCCAATATTCACACTGTTGTGACGTCACATTGACTACTCATAGAATCCCTACAGTGTGGAACCAGACCATTCAGCTCATCAATTCCACATTGAACCTCCAAAGCAGATGCCACCCCAAAACCCAACCCCCACCCCCAATCCATGATCAAGTCCATCTGTTAGAATTGTTTGAAGTAACAAGGAAATTAGACGAAGGAAAGACAGTTAACGTGATCTATTTGGATTTCCAGAAGGCCTTTGACAAGGTACCACACAGGAGGCTGCTAAATAAGATAAGAGTCAATGGTGTTAGGGGCAAGGTTCTGGCATGGATAGAAGCCTGGCTAACTAGCAGAGGACAGAGTAGGGATAAAGGGGTCTCTTTCAGGCTGGTTGCTAATGAGTACTGGAGTTCTGCAGGGGTCAATGTTGAGACTACAATTATTTACGTTATTCATTAACAATGGACAAAGGAACTGAGGCCACTATTGGTAAGTTTGCAGATGACACAAAGATGGGAGGGACAGGTAGTGTTGATGAAGTGGGGAGACTACAGAAGTACTTGGACAGGCTTGGAGTGTGGGCAAAGAAGTGGCTGATGAAATACAGTGTGGGAAACTGAGGTTATGCACCTTGGTATCAAGAACAGAAGCATAGTCTGTTTTTTAAATGGGGAAAGACTTTGGAAATCTGAAGTACAAAGGGACATGGGAGTTCTAGTTCAGCATTCGCTTAAGGTTAATGTGAAAGTTCAGTTTGCAGGGATGTACTGCTAAGGCTGAAACTTGATACTGTACCAGACAGCATTTGGAATATTACAAGCAATTTTGGGCATCGTGCCTTAGGAAGGATGTGGTCATCTCAGAGGGGGGTCAGAGAGGGTTTACAAGAATGATCACAAGAATTAAAGACCTGTCGTATGATGAGTGGTTAAGGACCTAAAATTTAGAAGGATGAGGGGGAATGCCATTGAAACGCACAGAATACTGAGAGCCCTGGACAGAATGATTGTGGCGATGATGTTTCCACTCATCAGAGACTAGGACTCGAGGGCGCAGCCTCAGTGAAGGGGTGACTGTCTGGAACTGAGATGAGGAATTTCTTCAGCCAGACAGTGAATCTATGGAAACCAAAAGAACTGCGGATGCTGTAAATCAGGAACAAAAGCAAAGTTGCTGGAAAAGCTCAGCAGGTCTGGCAGCATCTGTGAGGGAGAAAACAGAGTTAATGTTTCTGGTCCAGTGACCCTTCCTCTTGGAACTCATTGCCTTAACAGCCTTCCATGGCAAAGTCATTGAGTGTTCTTGGTTAGTAAGGGGATCAAATGTTGGGAGAGAAGGCAGGAGGATGGGGTTGAACAACATCAGCCATGATCAAATAACTGAGTAGATGGGCCAAAGGTCAAATTATGCTCTTGTATCTTATGACAAGTAGCAAAAAATATCAAATGCTGGCTTGGTCTTAACGAATGCTTTCAGAGCCTCAAAATTTTTGCAAAGGTACCTGCTCAATTCATTTGAAACAAAGTCTCAGGTTGGCAGTTCAAACCAGGTGGAAATAATGTGGAGAAATTTCAGGGCCCCTAGCCACACCTCTGAGGCAAAGCCAGCTGACTTGCATTTTCCAGTGTGATCTGAATGGGATAGAATATTTGTCATTCTTGCTGCTTTTTGAAAGATTGCTAATATTAGGTACAACCCCCTTTTTTTTTTTTTTGCCCTATCAACTAAGCAAACCTCCTAGTCCCATTAATTTTTAAAGTATAAAAATTCTAATTTGCCAACTGCCAGTACACAAATCTGCCTTCTATTGTCATTTTTTGACTATAGGGTGGTCCTTTTGCTCCTGGGTGGTTTCAGCTTTTGATCAACCTTTTTCCATACTGATTAAAAGGAATTTGGGCTTTTATGTCACTTTTTTTTGTTCTTGTTGCTATACTTCCTAATCTTCATTTTTACTCTTCAGTATTTGCTTTAATACATCTCCGCTTTAATTGCATCTTTTTGTCACTAAAGGTCACTGTTGCAGAGACAATTAAAAATATTCTGTCCTCTTGTCAACTTGTTGAATGTCACAGTTAATTGGCTTGTATTTTCAATTTATACTCCTGATATGACTGATTCTCCCTATACTGTGCACTAACTTGTTTTTTCAAAAAAGTTACTAAAATATGCGAGTGTTTTCCTCGGTAACGCTGAATTTTCTTTATTCCTACTGTATTTCTCCACCCACCCTTGCCTCCATCCAGTTTTTATGTTGAAAAAAGTTTAAACTCCACAATAGTATCAATGGAGAGATTCGAATTGAAAATTCTGAGTCAAACAGTCATACAGCATGGAAATGGACACTTTGGTCTAACCAGGCCATGCTGAACATAACCTCAAACTAAACTAAACTAGTTCCACCAGTCTACTCCTGGCCCATATCCAAACCTTTCCTATTCATGTACTTATCTAAGTGCCCCCACATCCACCACCACTTTAAAAAGTTCATTCCGCATACAAACCACCCTCTCTCTTTTTCACAAAAAAAACCAAATTGCCCCTTGTCTTTTATAAATCGCCCTCTCTCTCTGTCTCCTCTCATCTTAAAAATATGCCTCCTAGTTTTTAAATCCCCCATCCTAGGGAAAGACACCCACCATTAAGCAGATTTGCTGTATAATAAAAATCCTGGCACAGAACTGAACTGGCTTAAAGTCACCGGTGCTATCTTCTGATACTTTTTCCATGATGCTCAATTTTGTCTCTTTCTGTAGATTTGACTTTTATCAGTCACGCTGTTCTATCTCAAAAGTTCTCCACCCTTGTCTAGCTCTGTTGAATTGCCCTTTCTTCATGTTGCATGGGTAGATGTATTATCTTCAACTGCTTGCTCATTTAGTCCTCCCTTCAATTGTCCTTGGAATCTCTCCTAACTATTTATCCTCCATCCTGTTATCTCCAGCCACGCACTCATGTACCCATGCAAGTCAGCAATCCCCACTCTGCCTTTGTACCATGTGCTTTTTACTGCTGCATTGCTGGTGTTTTTCATCAAGTGAACTTTGATTTTATTCAGTTGAGGGTTGAAAGAATAAAGGTCTTATCACCGATTCAATCTCCTACCTCACTTTCTCAGGTAGAACTTGATTGGGAATACGAGCAACAACCTATTCACATCATAGCTGAGTCCTAAATGCTACTAGGTTCCATCTCTAAAATTGTCCATTTCTTCATCCTTGCAAATGCTAATGATGTTTTTACCTCAACCATTCAGCTCATCCAGAAAATCTGTATTCTGTCACACTGTCGCCCGTTTCTGCTATTCTCACCAACCTACAAGTTCCTCATCCTCCAACTGCTCCGGTTTACCATCCTATCATTACATTATCAATTCCTAGAAACCAATTTAAACCTTCTAATAAGATTTCATTCCCTCATTCCTCCTTTTTCCCTGAAATTGCTTTTTGTGCATGTCCCTTAGATTTCTCCAGTATTGATAACGATGCCTTTGGCAGTCCAAGCTTCTCACTTCTGTGTTTCCCTCGAACTTGACAAAAAACTTTTCTGATCAAATTTTACGTTTCTTCATAATTCCTCCTTTAGGCAATTTATTTTTGACTATGCTTTGGTAAACACATTCAGAACATTTTCTATACTAGTCAATAAGTATATAAAGTTAAACATAATGCAGGAAATTGCATGCAGCTGAAACCTAACTTGCTTGCTGTAAGATTTTAAACTGTTTCGATCATTTCTACTTAGGTTGCTTTACATTTTGGTTCTACAAATGTTGATCAAACCAGAACTGGAGAGCCAAGTATTCAACCAGTTACTGTTGCTATGTCATCTTCAGCGTCGGGATTCCAAGCCACTCAGAAACTGGTAATAATTCAAGACCATTTGAGTCCATAGTATAAGAGATAATAGGTACTGCAGATGCTGGAGAATCCGAGATAACAAGGTGTGGAGCTGGATGAACACAGCAGGCCAAGCAGCATCATAGGAGCAGGAATGCTTGACGTTTCAGGCCTAGACCCTTCATCAGAAATAGGGGAGGAGAAGAGGGTTCTGAAATAAATAGGGAGAGAGGGGGAGGTGGATAGAGGAGAAGATAGGTGGAGAGGAGACAGACAAGTCAGAGGTGGGGATGGAGCCAGTAAAGGTGAGTGTAGGCGGGGAGGTAGGGAGGAGATAAGTCAGTCCAGGGAGGACGGCTGAGGATCCTGGGATTGTATTCATTAGAGTTTAGAAGGTTGAGGGGAGATCTAGTAGAAACGTAGAAGATAATGCATGGCTTAGAAAGGGTGGACGCTGGGAAGTTGTTTCCGTTAGGTGGGGATATAGGACCCGTGGGCACAGCCTTAGAATTAGAGGGGGTCAGTTTAGAACGGAAATGAGGAGACATTTCTTCAGCCAGAGAGTGGTGGGCCTGTGGAATTCATTGCCACGGAGCGCAGTGGAGGCCGGGACGTTGAATGTCTTCAAGGCAGAGATTGATAAGTTCTTGATCTCGCAAGGAATCAAGGGCTATGGGGGGAGTGCGGATAAGTGGAGTTGAAATGCCCATCAGCCATGATTAAATGGCAGAGTGGACTTGATGGGCCAAATGGCCTTCCACTCCTATGTCTTATGGTCTTATGGACAGGTCAAGGCGGCGGGATGAGGTTCGTAGATAGGAGATGGGAGTGTGGCTTGAGGTGGGAGGAAGAGATAGGTGAGAGGAAGAACAGGTTAGGGAGGCGGGGATGAGCTGGGCTGGTTTTGGGATGTGGTTGGGGGAGGGGAGATTTTGAAGCTTGTGAAATCCACATTGATACCATTGGGCTGCAGACTTCCCAAGCGGAATATGATTTGCTCTTCCTGCAGCCTTCAGGTGGCATCATTGTGGCATTGTAGGAGGCCCAGGATGGACATGTCTGAGGAATGGGAGGGGGAGTTGAAATGGTTCACGACTGGGAGGTGCAGTTGTTTGTTGCGGACTGAGCGCGGGTGTTCCGCAAAGCGGTCCCCAAGCCTCCGCTTGGTTTCCCCGATGTAGAGGAGGCCACAACGGGTACAGCGAATGCAGTATACCACATTGGCAGATGTGCAGGTGAACATCTGCCTGATGTGGAAAGTCGTCTTGGGGCCTGGGATGGAGGTGTGGGGGCAGGTGTAGCACTTCCTGCGGTTGCAGGGAAAAGTGCCGGGTGTGGTGGGGCTGGAGGGGAGTGTGGAGCGGACAAGGGAGTCGCGGAGGGAGTGGTCCCTCCGGAAAGCAGACAAGGGTGGGGAGGGAAAAATGTCTTTGGTGGTGGGGTCAGATTGCAGATGGCGGAAGTGGCGGAGGATAATGCGTTGGATCCGGAGGTTGGTGGGGTGGTACGTGAGGACGAGGGGGATTCTTTTTTGGTTGTTATTGCGGGGATGGGTTGTGAGGGATGAGTTGCGGGAAATGTGGGAGACACGGTCGAGGGCGTTCTCAACCACTGCGGGGGGGAAGTTGCGGTCCTTGAAGAATGAGGACATCTGAGATGTTGCGGCGGAGGCAAAGGAATTGGGAATAGGGGATGGTATTTTTGCAGGAAGGTGGTTGGGAAGAGGTGTATTCTAGGTAGCTGTGGGAGTCGGTGGGCTTGAAACGGATATCGGTTTCTCAGTGGTTACCCGAGATGGAGACAGAGGTCCAGGAAGGAGAGAGAGGTGTTAGAGGTGGTCCAGGTGAACTTCAGGTTGGGGTGTGCAGCGGAGGCGAAGAAATTGGGAATAGGGGATGGCATTTTTGCAGGAAGGTGGGTGGGAGGAGGTGTATTTTCCTTTCGGTCGAACCAAAACCAAAAATTCAAGGGTCAAATCACATTTTGCACTCTATCCAAATTTCTTAACCATGATTTCATTTTAAAAAGACTACTAATTTATCCATTTCACATCGTTGCCAGTGTTAATTTATGCACCTATATCTCACATTGTTTGCAGCTGGATCATCTAATGGCAGAAAGATTGTGTTTCTCAAATATCTTAAGATATTCTACTATACTTTGAAACTGAGAAACCATTTAGCAGTTTATACTTATTGATCAGTGAATCGGACGATGCATTTGAATTTGCTCAACCTACATTTGGGAGAAACCATTGCAATAACTGTTTACAGTTTTGATCTATAGACCTAGCTAAATGTATGTTGTTTTGCGCACTAGCTTTGTATACAAAGTTTCATGTCCAGTTCCTGCTCAGTTGCCTTTTGTTTATGTTACTTCACTAACATTGTTAATAAAAACAGATATGAGATCAAGTATGCTTTTGGCACAGACAGATGTTGCACTGCTCTATGGACACGAGTCCAAACTTTATTCACAGACTGAGGAAGGTTAATGAACTCAGACCAGGCATTTGTTTCTTATTCATTCAAGGAATAAATCATCACTGGCTAGGCTAAATTTATTGCCCATCCCTACTTCCCCAGAGGGCAGTTAAGAGCCAACCACATTGCTGTGGGTCTGGAGTCATATGTACGCCAGTCCAGGTAAGATGGCAATTTCCTTCCCTGAAAGACATTAGTGAATTAGGGTATTCGCACTAAGGATATGGATAGATTGATAAGTCACTGTCCTCTTGCTCCTTTTCGCAAGATTCACTCACACTGGTAAAGATTAAGCTTTAATTATGTTGTTGCATCAAATAGCCTGACTGTGTTCACCATCTAGGCTCATATAAATATTAGCCAATTCATAGGTTGTGTCAAAATGTCTCCTGTATCATTGTCTTCCAGCACAAGCACAAGGTACCAAAGGGATTTGAACATCCCTGAAACTGGCTGCAGCAGGAGTTTTCATAGCTGGAAGGGTGGAATACAATTTAGAAATCGGAGGGGAGAGAAGTACTGGTTTTAATTTGCTGGCCGTACTTCCCTATCATTTTTGATATGTTCATTATTTTAAATAAAAATGATGTGCAAATTTTTTATTTTAAAACCAACTTTCTTATCCTGTTTAGCCCATGACTAAGTGTGTGACATCAACACAGCAAAACGCTGGAAAAACCATAGTGGCACGTTTGACAGGGCGATCTGACCCATTCCTGAAAGGAGTTAAATTTGGATCATGCCAGGGAGTGGCACCACCAATGACTACAGTATGTGTAGAAAAACATCATCCAGTTACGCAGGTAACTTCCTTTTTTCAACAAAACTCTGGGTGGAACTGTAATTGCTTCAGATGCAGTGAAATAATGCTATTTATATCCATGAATCCTTCGGATTTGTTCTGTGGATGAAGTTCAGTAATCATAGAATTTACAATACAGGAAAAAGTCATTCAACCCATTGTGTCTGTACCAGCTCCCTAAAAAGCTACCCAGCCAGTCCCATTCTCTAGTCCTTTCTCTGTAGCCCTCTAAGTTCATCTTTCAAATATATATCCAGCTCTCTTTTGAAACCTCATATGGAATCTGCCTCTGCCATTCTCCCAGGCAGCACATTCCAAATCCTACCAACTCTGAGTAAGAGGAGGAAAACTTTCTCTTCATCTCACTCCTGGCTCATGATTTTGAACATCTCAATAAGATCACCTCTTCTCCTGGGAACAGAGAAGATTAAGCCCAATTTCTCTAATCTTTCCTTGTATGTAAAATCCCTCATTCCTGGTATCATTCTAATAAATCTTTGCACTCTCTCCAGGGCTTTAACATTCTTCCTTAAATGAGGTGTCCAGAACTGAACACACTAGTCCAAAAGTGGTCTGGCCAGTGATTTGTAGGCGTGTAACACTCCTTCCTTTCTTTTATGCTGTGTGCCTCTGTAAACCACAGGATCCTATAAGCTTTCCTTACACCTGAGCAAATTAGTTACACATTCTCATTTCTAGAGGCATTGAAAGCATTTTTTATTTGTATCAATATACTCTGTTGATAACCTCTGTTATACCTCCTGTTTAACGCTTTTTTCTCTGTCTCAAGATCCTTCAGTGCTCAACCAATTGTAGAATGTAGAAAACCTCTAATAGTAAATAGCACAATGGTCTAAGTTTTCTCTGAAGCCTTGCAGACCTTTGCTCTTCAAGTATTAACGAATTTCTCTTTCAAAATCCTCAATTGAACCTACCTTGTCCACACACTCTCAGGGTGCATCTCCAGTCATAACTGCTTGCTGCATTAAAAATGTTTTCCACACTTTTTGTTTCTGGTTCTTCCAATTACCAATTTTGCCAGTTATTAAAATTGTATCCTCCTGTTCTTGATACATGCACACCTGGGAATAGTTTCTCTCCATCTACTGCCTAGATTCTTCATGACTGAACATCCCTATCAAATCTCGACTGAACATCCCTAATAAATCTCCTCTGAACATTCTTTAAAGAGAATAGCTTCACTAATCTATCCACGTATGTCATTGGGGAGGGTTCAGAAAATATTCACAAGTCTTCACATCCTTCCTAAAGTGTGATGCCCAAAATTGGTCATGCTGCTCCAGTTCAAGCCAAACCAGAATTTTAATAAAGTTTCATCACCTTCCTTTTATTTCTGCCTCTATTTATAATGCCCAAGCCTCATTAGCACTTATCAACCTGACTTGCCACCTGTAATAATTTAGGCACCTTTACACCTCTGTTCCAGCACATGCTTTAGAATTGTATCTCTTATATTATCTTTATTATCTCTACCAAGATGTATCATTTCATACTTCTCTGTCAAATTTTTACTTATCAAGTGTTTGTACATCCCACCTGTTCCTTTTCAAGTCTTTATCTATACTCTTCACAGTTCAAAGTACCTGAGGTTTTTTTGTCATCTCCAGATTTTGAAATTGTGCCATGTACAAGTCTAGGCCATTGATATCGATCAAGAAAATCGGTATCCTCAATATTGATCCTAGTAGAATACCCAGTATTTACCTTTTTTCTCCTTGTTCCCTGTTGGCATGATCACAATGGGCTGAATGACTTCCTTCTCTACTGTAACTATTCTTGTTTAAAATTCCTACAGTGTGAAAACAGGCCATTCAGCCCAACGAGTCCACACCAACACGCTGGAGAGCATCCCAACCAGACTCATCCTTATCCCCCCACCCCACTCTATCCTTGTAGCCCTGCATTTGCCTTGGCTAATCCACCTGATCTACACATTCCTGGATACTGTGGACAATTTAGCATGGGTAATTTAGCTTGGCCAATTCACCTAACCTGCACGTCTTTGGGCTGTGGGAGGAAACTGGAGCACTTGGAGAGAACCTACACAGACACGGAGAATGTGCAAACTCCACGCAGACAGTTGCCCAAGACTGGAGTTGAAGCTAGGTCCGCAGCACTGTGTGCGCCACCCCGATTTGATTAATTATACCCGTAGAAACTGAAGAAAGAGACGGGTCTTCTACAGCTCAGCACTAAGGCTCTAAATGTAACACAGCCACTTCAATCCTTTCTGTCACCCTGATTCTAATCCTTTCAATGCAAGCGTGTTAAGTAACTTGCAGCTGGAAGGATCAGCAGTATCTTCAGAAGTCATTGATACAGGACAACTTAAGTGGTTGGTTTTTAACATAAAAGTGGCACTTCTTTAGTAATGAGAACAGAAAGTGTTGGAAAAAACTGATCTGGTAGCATGTATGGAGATAGAAACCAGTGTTCCTATTTTGACCCAAATATGGCTTCTTTAGAAAATCTGAAAAGAAGTTCTGTTTGACTTTAAACATTAACTCTGCTTTTCTCTTTCCACAAGTGCTGCCAATTCTAGTGTGTTTCTAGCACTTTTCGTTCTTTCAGTTTTCCAGCATCTGCCCTATTTTGCTTTTATATCATAGTAATGTCAATTTAACATCTTCAGAAACCAGTCCTTAAATTCACGGTCTCATTTATTTTGAGGTGGCATTTTTTAGATTTTTCTTTTGCTAGCAGCATTCTGCTGCTACACCTAGCAATGTGCAAGGTTATGCAATATGCAATATAAATGATTTTGTAAAGATCATGCTATGGAACTGCTGTCACACACAATGTTAATTGGTTCTCATTGTATTAAAATGCAGAATTCAGACTTGCTAACTGCCTGCAGAACTTCAACTGAGATTTACTGGATCAACTCAATTGCATGTTCTGTTTGAAACAAATCTACAATGCAATTTTTAATGAAAAATAAAACTGGAAAATTGTATTAGTGGTCCTCTTAGCCATGTTAGATCAGCAGGAAGTGGCTTAAAGATTATGGACAGGTAGGGTTTTGCTGTTGGTCAAAATGAACTTGCACAAGGTGTTTCATACAGTCCCACACAACAGTCTTGAGGAAAGTTCTAGGTCATGGTATAAAAAGGACAATAGCAATGCACAGTGATAGTAATTGTCAATAGATATTTTCCCAAAAATGACTTGGATGATAACTACGTACACAAGAATTTTGATGACACTATGTTTGGGTAATGTTATGCAGATGAGGGCGAGAAGATAAAACTGTGTGTAGACTAAGTGCGTAAACTATGCCCAGATGAATTCAATATGGTGAAATGTGATATTGTCCACTTTAGAGCTGAGATGAATTGGAATGCTTTCTTTATGGTGAGAAACTAGACACTTTAGAGAAGTATAACGATCCATGTACACAAATCACAAAGCTAGTGCACAGGTATAAAATTTAAAAAGTAAATAAAAATTCTAATGGAGTATTGCCCATCATCCCTGGTGTTGAATTCAAAAGTGAAGAAGTGGTTTAGTTGTCAGATCGAAGAAAGAATGAATATTGAATTTGGTCTTAATTACTGATTCAGAAAGGAGGTATTGGCATTGGAAAGGATACAATATAAACTTGCTAGAATTACACCAGGGCTTAAGGACGCCTCTTTATGAGAGAGGTTGCACTAACTTCATCTATGTTCCATTCTTTTTAAATGGTTAAGGGGTGATCTAATTTGAGGTGTTTAGTATGTAAGGAAATGTAATTTCTGTTTATTTTATCCATTTAGCCTTTGCGTCACAAAGCTCAATACTCGATTTGGCAAACACCTAGCAATGTGCAAGATTATGCAATATAAATGATTTTGTAGAGATCATGCTATGGAACTGCTGTAACCTACAGCAGTTAATTGGTTCTCATTGTATTAAAATGCAGAATTCAGATTTGCTAACTGCCTGCAGAATTTCAACTGAGATTTACTGGATCAACTCAATTGCATGTTCCGTTTGAAACTAATCTACAAAACGACCCTATATTTTTTCAACATATTTGATTATTTTATTTAATCAATTTGGTATTTCATTTAGATTCAAGGGGTGAAAGGTTTTTGAACATTTTAGAAATCTATTTTAGGTTGTAGCTGTTCCTGGACAATGGCTGCCCCAGGTATTATTTTGTTCGTGCAAAGAGCTACCTGTCTGACCACTTATTGATGGCTTTCATAGTTTATAAAGAACTGAGCCGATTATATCGAAGTGTATGTTTTTGGCTGTATCTAATAATCACATGGTTACAGAGTCTTGAATTTTCAGTTGTTACTCACGATTACCTCTCTTGCATCCTTATTAATAAAAGCAGAAATTTGGAGTTGCAGATGAAGCTGAACCTTAAACATCCTGAGGATTGCTATTGATCAGAAACACAACTAAACCAGCCATATAAATACTGTGATTGTAAGACCAGTCAGAGGCTGGGAATATTACAGCAAGTAACTCTTCTAGACACTGTTCACTATCTAAAAGGCACAAGTCGGGCGTGTGATGGAACACTGACCATTTACTTGGGTGTGAGTGCATTTCCAATGACACACAAGCTCTGCAAGCTGTGGTCTGTGAGATGCCATGCTGACCCTTAACGATATGTTGATTCTTAAATGTACTCTGAGATGTCCTATCAAACTACAACAAAATCTAAAGACAGGAGTGAAACTAGATAGATCACCTGGTACTGAATGTGGTGCTTGAAGCAGCCAAAGTATGCACAGCCTTGTCAATCTTAAAGTCCTCCTTCCCAATGTCTAGGGGATGTGCCAAAAGTTAGGCATACACCAGTTGAGCAACGACCTAACAATTGTAGCCATGAAATCGTACCCTACAGATGATGTCACAGACCCCACCATGACTGGATATGTACTGACTGACCATCAGGACAAATGCACCAGAGGTGGTGAGCACAGCACTGTACAGTTGGGAGGGAAGCTTGATGTTTCGGGCCTAGACCCTTCATTGGAAATGGGGGAGGGGAAGAGGGTTCTGAAATAAATAGGGAGAGAGGGGGAGGCGGATAGAGGAGAGGATAGGTGGAGAGGAGACAGCCAAGTCAGAGGTGGGGATGGAGCCACTAAAGGTGAGTGTAGGTGGGGGGGTAGGGAGGAGATAGGTCAGTCCAGGGAGGACGGACAGGTCAAGGGGGCGGGATGAGGTTAGTAGATAGGAGATGGGGGTGGGGCTTGAGGTGGGAGGAGGGGATAAGTGAGAGGAAGAACAGGTTAGGGAGGCGGGGATGAGCTGGGCTGGTTTTGGGATGCAGTGGGGGAGGGGAGATTTTGAAGCTTGTGAAATCCACATTGATACCATTGGGCTGCAGGTTTCCCAGGCTGAATATGATTTGCTGTTCC
>JAHRHZ010000012.1:28342394-28372045 GCA_024137785.1 Ginglymostoma cirratum
CCAAGAAGACTTTCCACATCAAGCAGATGTTCACCTGCACATCTGCCAATGTGGTATACTGCATTCGCTGTACCCGTTGTGGCCTACTCTACATCGGGGAAACCAAGTGGAGGCTTGGGGACCGCTTTGCAGAACACCTGCGTTCAGTTCGCAACAAACAACTGCACCTCCCAGTCGCGAACCATTCCAACTCCCCCTCCCATTCCTCAGACATGTCCATCGTGGGCCTCCTGCAATGCCACAATGATGCCACCCGAAGGCTGCAGGAACAGCAAATCATATTCAGCCTGGGAAACCTGCAGCCCAATGGTATCAATGTGGATTTCACAAGCTTCAAAATCTCTCCTCCCCCAACCGCATCCCAAAACCAGCCCAGCTCGTCCCCGCCTCCCTAACCTGTTCTTATCCCCTCCTCCCACCTCAAGCCACACCCCCATCTCCTATCTACTAACCTCATCCCACCCCCTTGACATGTCCGTCCTCCCTGGACTGACCTATCTTCTCCCTACCCCCCCCACCTACACTCACCTTTACTGGCTCCATCCCCGCCTCTTTGACTTGTCTGCCTCCTCTCCACCTATCCTCTCCTCCTTTCCATCTTCTTTCCACCTCCCCCTCTCTCCCTATTTATTTCAGAACCCTCTTCTCCTCCCCTATTTCTGATGAAGGGTCTAGGCCCGAAACGTCAAGCTTTCCTGCTGCTATGATGCTGCTTGGCCTGCTGTGTTCATCCAGCTCCACACCTTGTTATCTCGGATTCTCCAGCATCTGCAGTACCTATTATCTCTGATACAGTTGGGAGGGTGTTGCTCTGGGAGTCCCTCATTGACTCATGCCTAGAGTCTTATGGGACAAGTTCAAAAGTTGGCAAGTGAACCTCTTGCTGAATACCAGCACTGCCTTAGAGTTGTACCGCAGGGAAACAGACCCTTCAGTCCAACTCGACCATGTAATCTGGTCCCATTTGCTCATATCCCTCCAAACCCTTCCTATTGATATACCCATCCAGATGCCTTTTAAATGTTGTAATTGTACCAGCCTCCTCCACTTCCTCTGGCATCTCATGCCTTAGGTCCCTTTTATATCTTCCCCTCTCATCTTAAACCCATACCCTCTAGTTTTGGACTACCCTCCCCTGGGAAAAAGATCTTGGCTGTTTGCCCTATCTGTGTCCCTCATGATTTCATAAAGCTCTTTCAGGTTACCCCTCAGCCTCTGCTCCAGGGAAAAAAATTTAGTCTTTCCCTATAGCTCAAAGCCCAGCAACATTCTTGTAAAGCTTTTCAGCAACCTTTCAAGTTTCACAGCATCTTTCCTATAGCAAGGAGACAAGAATTGAATGCGGTATTCCAAAAGTGGCCTAGCCAATGTCCTGTGCAGCTACAACGTGACATCCCAATTCCTATACTCGATGCACTGACTAATAAAGACATGTGCTAGATACCTTCTTCATTACCCTGTCTACCTTGACTCCACCTTCAAGAACTATGAACCTGCACCCAAGGTCCCTTTGCTCAACAGGACTCATCATTAATGTATAAGTCATGCCCTGATTTGCCTTACTAAAATGCAACACCCCACATTTATCTAAATCAAGTTCCATCTACCACTCCTCAGCCCATCCGATCACGGTCCCATTGTATTCTAAGATAAACTGCTTCACTGTCCACTATACCACCAATTTTGGTGTCATCTGCAAACTTACTAACCATTCCTCCTATAATCACATCCAAGTCCTTTATATAACTGACAAAAAGCAGTGGACCCAGCACTGATCCTTGAGTCACTTCACTGCTCAGAGGCTTCCAGCCTGAAAAACAACCCTCCGCCACCACCACCTTCTGTCTCTTGCCTTCAAGCCAATTTTGTATCCAAATAGCTAGCTCTCCCTGGATTCCATGTGATCTAATCTCGTTAACCAGTTTACCATGTGGAACCTTGTTGAATGCCTTCCTAAAATCCATATAGACGACATCCACCACTCTGTTTCATTAATCTTCTTTGTCACTTCAGAAACCTCAATCAAGTTAGTGAGACATGATTTCCCATGAAGAAAGCCATGTTGACTATCCTTAATCAGTCCTTGCTTTTCCAAATACTTGTAAATCCTGTTTTTCAGAACCCCCTCCAATGACGTACCCAACACTGATGCCACGCTCTCTGGTCTATAGTTCCCTGACATTTCCTTACTGCCTTTCTAAATAATGGCACTACATTAGCCACCCTCCAATCTACCGACACATTACTTATGGCTATTGATGATACAAATATCTCAGCAGTGACTTCCCTAGCTTCCCGCAAAGTTCTAGGATACACCTGATCGTGTCCTGGGGATTTATCCACCTTCATGCATTTCAGACATCCAGCACCACCACCTCTGTAATAGGCACACTTTTCAAGATATCACTGTTTATTTCTCCAAGTTCTCTAGCTTCCATATTATTCTTCACAGTAAATACTGATGCAAAATACCCACTTAATATCACACTCATCTCCTGCAGGTCTACAGATAGATAGCCTTGCTGATCTTTAAGGGGCCCTATCCTCACCCTAATTACTCTTACTCTTTTGCCATTAGTGTATTTGTAGAATCTTTTTGGATTCTCCTTTTTAACCCTATTTGCCAAAGTTATCTTGTGCCCTTTTTTCCCCTCCTGGTTTCCCTCTTGAGTATATTCCTGCTGCCCTTGTACTCCTTGAGGGATTCACTCAATTCCAGCTGTCTATACTTGCCATATCCCTCCTTTTTCTGGACCAGAGCCTCAATTTCTCTGTCATCCAGCATTCCTCTCACCAACAGATTTGCTCTCGTTTTTGAAGGCCTCCCACTTTCCGACTGTCCCTTTACCCTCTAATAGCCTCTCCCAATCAACTTTCAAAAGATTCTGCCTCAAAATTCACCTTCCTCCAATTTAGAACTTTAACTTTTCGACCTGGTCTATGCTTTTCCATAACTATTTTAAAACTAATAGAATTATGATCACTGGCCCCAAAGTGCTGTCCCACTGACACCTTCGTCACTTGCCCTCCTAAGAGAAGGTTGTTTTGTTCCTTCTCTCGTAGGTTCATCCATATGCTGAAAAAATTTTCTTGTATGCTTAACAAATTACTTTCCATCCAAGCTTTTAACACTATGGCAGTCCAAATCTGTGTGTGGAAAGTTAAAACCCCCTACCATTACTTATCATTACATATTACATGGTCCCTGCCAATGTCATGCTAGAGGTGGAGGCTCCTCAAATATCCCCATCCTCAATAATAGGGGAGAGCAGCACATCAGTGCAGAAGATGAGGCTGAAATAATTGCAATAATCTTCCAGCCAGAAGTGGGTGATGTATCTGCCAAGCCAAATGTGGGTAAAAGAGCTGAACTCTAGAGGCGAAATGAGAGTGACTGCTCTTGACATCTCGGAACCCTAACAAAACGAGGGAAGAAGGGGACTCTGCTGGTTGGAATCGTACAGTAGTGAAAAAGGAGGTGGTTGTCGGAGGTTAATCATCACAGCCCCAAGAAGTCTGCAAATTCCTAAGGTTGGTGTCCTAGGCTAACCATCTTCACCTTCTTTGATGACCTTCAGAAGATGAGAAGTGGGGTTGCTTGCTGCTGATTGTACAAGGTTCACCTGCAAGACCTAGAGTAGCATTGAGGTTTGAGCTGATAAGTGAGGAGTAAAATTTGTAACCTACAACTCCAGCAATGTGAATCTTCAACTGTCATTATCCTGTGCATTGCCTTTGACCAGAAACTAACCAGGACTGACAATATAAACACTGGTTACAAGAGCAGGTCAGAAATTAGAAATTCTATGGTGAATAACTATAACTATAGTCATGATCTCCTGTCTCCCTCATGCTTGTCCACTGCCTCCAGCCACAAATCAGGAATGTGGTGGAATACAAATTGTACTTCCTAACAGCATTGTGTGTATCCCAACACTCCAAGGACTGCAGCAATGCAAGCAGACTGGTCACCACCTGGCCAAAATCCTACATCCCATGAACACTTTGTTTAAACAAATACATTTTTTAAAAAAAGGAAGATATTCCAACCTACATTTTTCCTTTCTGTAACCTTCAATTTAAAAATAGAAAATCTTGCATTAAAGTTAGATTTTTTGACTTATGCAGTTTACAAGGTTATCAGATTGAAGATTTCATAATCTGTTTTTGACTCAAAGAACATATTGTTTTAAACCCTTGGCTGCTTCTCTTGACTTATCATGGGGCTAGCTTTAACCTGCTTCCCAGGGTCTAAACATATGCCTTACAGTAATTTTTCACTTTTAGGATTCAACTTGAGAAGTTGGCAATCTGTTAAACGAGGATCTGGTTTGTATCTACATCTGGAAGTTTTGGTAAAATTAGATTTTGGTGACATTAAGTCTTGATTTATCTTGCATGCTTTCTTTCCAAAAAGGAAGCAGAATTTAATTTTTTGGCCTTTGGTTTAAGTTGATGTGCAGAATCTCATGTTAGCCTTTTTGAATTCTCAAACCAAGCCCAAATCTAGAATGTTAAACTACATTCTAGTTAGATAAGCTAGATTATTAGAATCCCTACAGTGTGGAAACAGGCCCTTCGGCCCAACAAGTCCACACCGGCCCTCGCAGCATCCCACCCAGATCCATCCCTGAACACTATGGGCAATTTAGCATAGCCAATCCACCTAGCCTGCACATCTTTGGACTGTGGGAGGAAACCCACGCAAACATGGGGAGAATGTGCAAACTCCACACAGACAGTCACCTGGGGCTGGAATCGAACCCGGGTCCCTGGCGCTGTGAGGCTGTAGTGCTAACCACTGAGCCACCGTGCCGCCTACAGAATGTGTGCCTTCCTTTGTTTGAATGCATGTGTTTTTATGATCGTAATTCCAATTTTACTGGTTAGAAAATTATCACCGACTCATAAGCTAAGGACCTGCAATAAAAATGTAGGATATAGTTAAATCTAGACCCAAGTGTCTTATAGAACTACTGTGTATTCATTTCTTAATACACCAACAGGTGAAAAAATTGTTTAAATGTGACAATAAAACTGCGCTAAAACTCTAACTGGTGACAGTGATGCCTTGGAGATGCACAAATTTAGAATGATTGTATAAAGCAAAAAAAGTAACACTTTTTCTTGAATAAAAGAAACCTAAACTCCTATCACGCTACAACATCTTTGAAATGTCAAATTATTTTCAGTGAATTCCTTTGAGTCTTGTGGACAAGCTAATGAATATATTCCAGACTAACTGAACGTTAACACAAAAACTTGTAAATGTGGTTAACAGCTTATTTCTATTATCCCTGTGTACTGCCATTTCTCAGGCTTATTACATTGCTTCACCTTGCCAGAATGGTTGCTTTTTAACTAAAGAGATTGTCTATGATTGGCGTTTATATCTGTATTTGGATTTGCTGACAACCATTTGTATCATTGTGATGAGAATACACCACAGGATAATCCAGCAATAACTTGGTGAAAATTCAAACCCTGATGAGGTAGAGGGGGCTTTTTGTACAATGTAAATACTTCCCAAAAGGAGTACTGAGAACAATTGTTGATACATCTTGATTGCATGATGACATGCTTTTAATACTCCAGGTATTCAACAATCTGACAATGATAAACCAAGCTCCTTTTATAAATTGGTGTACTGAAATATTATTTTCTATTAAATTCTCAAAGGAATAAAATAAGTTTAAAGACCCCACTAGGAATACTACACATTTTCTTCAAAAATAATAATACATTGGATTGGTGAATCAGCATATACTTTAGATCTGTAAGGTGTTGATTATTTATCTTTTTATCTGTCCTTAGCAAACCATTGGTCAAGGGACAGCAGCCAAGTATCCTCGATCAAACCAGCTTCCCTCAGGAGGGAAAGTTGCAGGTCAGAATGCAAAATCACCTCCTGTCAGCTGTGGCGTCCAATCAATAAAAGTTGTTGACTGAGTGCCTCATCATCAAAAATGCTGGAAACCTAGTGAGTGGGTGATGCATTGTGGAAGCCAGTGAAGTCTCCAGGCTTTTCCATCTTTGGATTTTCAATTGTCACCCTTATTAATGCTAATGATCTAACCTATTTGCAATTGCATTATTGGACGTGGTGTCCATTCAAAGTATTTTGCAGAACGTATAGGGTTTGACTTGTGCAGGGAATGAATCAATAGTCTTTAAATGCTGCAAAACTCACTGTGTTGATTACAGGGTTAGAAATGATGCTTCAATTTTTTTTGGCTCATTAACAAAAGATCACTGAGCAGTGGCCAGAAAGCGCCACTGAAGGCAAAATGCTTGTGTGGGACTAGGTTCTATGAAGCTTCCATGAAATTGAACACTGAAGAATCTCTCAGTAGAACCTTGTAAAGTTATGAACTCAACCGTAAGGTTGTCTTTTGTTTAAAGACATAGCATCTATCATTGTAGGAATTGTGGGTCAAAAGATGTAGCTCCACAATTGGAGTTGTACCGTATTCTCCACACTATTTTTCAAACCCGTGGAAGAAGTATTTGGCAATGTGTTTTAGATGTTACTATTTATGTGCTTTATGGTAATACAACTAAGTGGTTGCATAAAAATACACTTTCTAAGTAATGCTGGATTAAGTAGAATCCTTAAATAACATTAATGCTCAATTTTATTTCCATTTCCTGTCTGCTAATCATATTTTGGGCCAGGATATATTGTCAAAATCTGTGGTAGTAAGAGGGACATTTTAGGAAGAACTACTCAAACAAGTTGTCACTAATAATACAGATTGCAGAATTAAATCTTTTGACTGGAAAGCATCATTGAAACACTTTTATATTTTAATTTTGTATCAATGCTGCCATTTATGTTGTCTTATCAAGTACATTTATGTAATCAATTTCTGGCATTGCCATTGGGAATTTAAAATCTGAATTCATGCAGTTTTTAGAAACGTACTGAAACAGCAGACATGATGCAGAGCACCTGTCTGCTGCTTTCATAAGAATGGCAGAGTGCAATTTGGGAATAGGAATACTAATTTTTTTGAAACTCAATTTCTTCCACACTCCCCATTATGCAATAATAAGGGACATCGACAGACTTTGCAGTGTTAAGGGGTGTGGGATGGTAATATTATCATTGAGATATAAATGGCCTTAAAGTGTCTTAAATTTGTTTTACCTGTTCAAAGCAAGAATGTTCTTGAACCTGATCCATCCCATATACTAAAGAATACTGACACTGGGCTTGGCACAGCTGAGTGTTAGATCATGTTTGAACTGGTCATCAGAAACAATCGTTTTTTTTAATTTTCATAGTTAAAACTTGTTTGTCTTAAAAAAAAGTTGCCAAATATATTTGGTTTGAAGAGCCAGTTTTTGTAATATAACTTATAGTCCCTATTCAACCGTGCAGTGTAAGCAGTTTTGTTCATTTTAGGAGTACAAATCGAAGTTTGGTTTACAGGTATAATGTAAATTTCTTCTGTATAAATGTGTACACTTCATATTTTTAACTTTTATATTGCAGATTTTTAATTTGTTATTATAGAACTACAACAAATGTATCCCCAATCTGATTATTTGTATTTTCATATTGTGGAATAAAGGAAGAGTATTTCTCAAAAGTAATTGTCATTTGGTAGCATGTGCCTTAAGAATTGCTGAAAATACATTTTGTCCAAGCTATTCACATTGCATGAGAGGGTGTGCTAACTTGTTGACAAGTGGACTCTAACTGGTGACAGTGATGCCTTTGGAGATGCACAAATTTAGAATGATTGACAGTTAACTGTTCAGCTTTAAGTGGTAAGCTGGGCAAGTTGGTTGGTCACAGTATTACCCTAAACATGAACAAGTCCATGGCTGTTACTTATTTTGTTGTTGGAACAGGCACTGAGTGGATGCTTGTTCAGTCTGTCTGCACAGAACAATGCCTTGTGTGTTAATGCATGTAACTTGCTGTATATACAAAAGCACTGACACAGGGTAAACATGCGTACGCACTGTCTGTTTCATAACCAGCCCATTTGATAGTAAAAATCTTCCCATCAGATTTATTAACAGTCCATTTGAAATTTTGGAACTTAGCTAAAAACATGATTTTAAATTCTAAGAAAAGCCTAGAAAATGTCATAAGTTAAATGTGCCAAACAAGCTGGATAAAGGGGGTGTGAAGAAATATCATGGACATGCATTATAATTGTAAGCTAAATTCACAATGAATCTTTTTACTAATTATTTTAAGTTGTAAATCCTGAGAATCACACTGGTTCCTCATTTTGTGCATTATTTGGAACCTTTCAAAAGAAAATAGATGCGGAGCTGATGGAAACCAGAAATGCGATGTCCAACAGGCTTGTGTGTGTCAAACTGGAGAATGATTATACCCAAAGGTGCATGTCTGACTTGAGACTAATATAAGCCCTATCCAGTAAGCAACTGCTCGATGCATATGGTCAGATGATACTTGTCTTATTTGTAATGTTTATTTTAGTTCATGTTCTTGCATGTTACTTGATCATATTTGTTGCCCATCCCACATTTGCTTTTGAGGTCACCACCACCTTGACAACATCCAGGTCCTTTTTCTGCGGCAGTTTGGTGCAATGTTATGGCTTACTGGATCAATTTGGAGACAGTCAAGTTTCAACTACACTAAGGTGGGTGTGAAGTCATATGTAGGCCAGTCAAGATTGTCACTTTTCCTTCCTTAAAGGATGTGAGTAAACCCAAGTGGGTTTCACAACATTTGTTGGTAGTTTGATGTTCACTACTGTTACTTCTCCACTTCTCAATTATTGATCCCGTATAGTACAATTTCAAATATAAAACAAGAGGAGACCACACTATGGGTCATTGGATCATTTGTAGGTTAAAAACCAGATTATGTATTTTTTGTATTCCATTTGACTTCAAATCTCTACATATTACCATGTGCAAATTATTGTTGACCAACACTTTTCTATGAAGCTTACTATACTCAATTATTTTCATGTAACAAATTCCTTTCTGGAAGAAATATTAATATGGACTCATTCTTTGATTTGTAAGAGGTTTTTTATGCAAGAGCATTTTTATTTAATGTAGTAAAGTATCTTGATGCACTTCACACGAATGTTAAATAAAATTTGACACAGCCCTGTAAGCCATAAAAGCTTCATCTAAGTCGTAAATTTGAAGTGTATTAAGAGTGATGTAGAAGTTTAGCACAGCTGAATGGCAGTTCTGAATCTCTCATCTTCACACCATATTTCAAATCAGACAGTCCTCTTAATCTGTCTGATTCATCTGGGGGGAGCAAAATACTAGTCCTCCACTTATTTTCTATTTGGTTATTCATTGTTCATAGTTTTGCCTTCATGGTTTCATCCGGGGCTCTGTCTCCTTCCTTTTCATCAATGTCATTCTGGCTTTCAAAGAAGCAGCACCAAATAATAATGATGATGATGCATCAAATTGTCAAATTTCCGACTGCACTGAAATGGCATCCTTTTGTATTTGCAGTAAACAGTCACCATGTTGTATACTTCATTTGGCTCAGGAGAGTATTGACTTATTTTAACATTTCATATAAATCAGCCCTGTTTGTTTCCTTTCAGTTCACCTGAGCAGCAAAATCAATGGGTCCAAATTAGTAGATACAAGCTTTAGGAAATTGAGCACTTCTGTGGAGATTGTACACCATTAATTTCCTTTCTGATCTTTTCTGTAATGAGACCAAAAAAAAAACTTTAGTCATAATGAAGAGGTCTAGTTGGTTCCTTTCCAGTACTGCTTTCTATTCCAAACAGATTCTATGCAACTACATATAACAAAAAGTGAACAGGCCTTAGAAATGGTATTTAGTAACTTCAGTCGTGAGACTACATTGGCTGGAGTCCTGGCACATAGCTAAATTTTGTATTTTGATGGCAATAGAAGTGTATACACAAAAATACAATGGGAAATATTTTAAATATCAAAGATGGAAAAAGTTCCCTTGGTAGGAGGTGAAAGTAGGCCTTTGCATGCAAGACCGTACAGCAGATAGAGGAACTTTGATCAAGACTTCAAACTAAAACTTGTCAGTGAATACTTTGACATTTTCCCACTGTGACATCCATCCCCAGCCCTTTTTGAAGCTTAAACTATTGCACCTGCCCCCATCAATCACACAGTGGGAGAGAGAAAGGCTTGTAACCATTACAGCTTGTTACTCTATCTAGGATCTAGGATCCTTGCTCTAACTATAAGTCCAATTGGTCAGATCAGAGCTGTTTATGTTGGGTAACGTTCCTACCCAAATAAATTATTTTGAATTTGGAGTGAAGGTCCAATAACAGCAGTTAAAATATTGTTCATCAAGCAAAAGTCATGGTATAAATGAATACCTTAACTATTTGCCATGTAAGAATTTGCATATACAACCTCTATAAAGCAATAGGTGAGAGCCATTTTCCAGTTCAGCACCTTGAAGTCAAGCTTCCTGGTTTAAAATTTACATGTTTTTTTCAATAATACTCAAGTTCTGTGCAAGTGGCTATGACTGGTGCACCCCAAAGGCTTGCTTCACCTTCATTTAGATTACTTCTTGGTGACAGCTTGCAGAAAAATGGCTTCTGCTTCAATTCTTACCCTGATTTGGTATCTGAGTTCCCTCCTCTTTCAGTAAATCATGCCAGCTGTATCAAATATTCATTGAGATCCTACTGTTGTCCCCACAACTCTTAATTCCCTTACTGATTTTAAAAAGAACTCTATCTCAACCTTTAAATATACTTAACCACTCAGCCTTGTTAGCTTAATAACCACAGATCCACTACGCTCAAGAAATTCTTCCTCAACTCTGCCTTAAGTGTGTGACCCCTTATTTTGAGATTATGCCCTCTGGTCCTGGACTGTCCCACAAGGAAAATCAACCTTTCCGCATCTAACCTGGGTCTTGCAATGCTTCAATTAGGTTGCCTTTCGTTCTTCTTCTAAATTCCACTGATTACAGGCCCAACCTACTCTATTTCTCTAGTCAATCCCTCCATACATAGTATCAGCCTCATGAACTTTCTCTCAACTGCCTCCAATGCCAGTACATCTTTTTCCTAAATTAGGGGCCCAAAATTGTTCACGGTATTCCAGCTGTGGTCTAACTAATGCCTTGTATAGTTTTACCTAAACTTCCCTGCGTTGTGCTCCAGTCCTTTGAACTGGAGGATGACCTTTTATTTCAGTGGATGCAAAACCAAAGTCATCCACTTCTGTAGTTACAATCACCAATGCATCTTCAGACTAAGCTCTTACAAAATTTACAGTGATCTGTTCCAGTTGGACACCCTTACATACGTTTTCTATGTCTTGCCTTCTAAACTCTCCACTGGCAGTTGTACCTTATCTGCTGCTTGCCAGTCTTCAAAGACTTCTGCAGGGCCTATCTGTTCAATTTTTCTCCCCTTTTGATTAGAGTCTACAATCTTGCAAATGTATCTTGACAAATGTTTCTGCACCTGAAGAGTGCTACAGACAGTTAAGCTGTCCTATTAATAGTTTTAATTTCAGAAAGTACTTTATTTATTCACAATGTAAATTTCATAATTGGTGTACCTACACCAAACAGACTGCAGCAGTTCAAGAAGGCAGCTCATCACCACCACCTTGAGGCATTAAGGGATGGGCAATTAATATTGACCTAGCTAGTGAAGTCTGCATCCCCTGAATAAATATTTTAAAAATTACATTTTTATAAATATGCAACAGATTTATTCAGTTTTCACTGGCTCTGCTAGCTATACAAACTAAGACCAATGCCAATCCATGCTAACATAATTCTGGAGAGGTTTAAGCTCCTGACCTCTTAATGTTTTCCCCAATTATAAGGCTCAAGTCAGCCTAGTGATGGTTAACTCAACATGCACTTGGATGGGTATAGCTGCCACAACAACCGAAACACCATCCAGGATACACTGTTTGTGTGCTTGGAGCCCATACTCCAACCATTGGGACTACAGCAATTCTAGAAGAACAATCACTTAAGACTGGAAAACAAACATGAGGCTTTCAGGATCATTCATTTTTCCAGAAGGAAATTTGAAAATTAGAAACAAGTTGGCACCATTAATAATAAACTCATCCTGAATTTACATTCTCTGTGATGATGTTCCTGGTGTTTTGTAAAATGAAATAGGGCATGTGTTTGGTACCAAGTATGACCTGTTCACTTATTCAATATGTTTCTCACGATGTGAAATATAATTACCTTACAAGTTAGACATAAAAAAAACTTAAAAGCATAACAGTATTTATGTGGCTCCTGTCAGATCATTCCAAAGAATTGTCAAGAAGTTTCTTATTGGCTTTAAAGTGCAGTCATTCTTGCAATATTTTGAAGTAACTTGTAACAATCTTTACATGGGTATAGAGGGAAGCTAATAAACCACTAGATGCAATGCTGAAAGATGACATTAGAACCACTGGCTGGAGTACTTTATTTACTTATCAAACTTGCTCAGGTGATAGTACTCTCACCTCTTGAGTCAGAAGGTTGTGTGTTCAAATCCCTCTCCTGGAGTTAAGATCAAAACACTGCAGAGCTAAAGCTCTGCACTGTTGGAGGTGCTGTCTTTTGAATGAGACATTAAATTGGGTTGTCCTCTGAGGTGAATGTAAAGGAATGCAAGGTCATACCCTGATCCGTATTTATCCCTCAATCAACATCATAAGAAAACAGGTATGTGATAGATGGGCAAGTGTTTCATGCATTTATTCCTCTAAAATTAAGATAAAATCATACAATTGTGAATAAATTGTTAGTGAAGTTTCTGGCCATAATACTTATTTGCTATGGTAAGGTTATTAATCATGTAAAAGTATTAAATTAATAAACACAAAAATGGTAGGGCTGGTGATGTAAATGCAGGATGTAGGGGTTTCTAGATGCTGATGTGGTCCAAGGCAAACACATCTGCAGTAAGCGCTTGTGGCTGCCAGAACATCAATTCAGTGTTTACAAACTGGAGGCCAAGCTGCGTCCATTGACTCATCAACGAACTGAATATCTAAGGCACAGCCCCCAATAACACATAATGCAGGGCAAGAAAAGAGGTTCTGCAAAGTCAGTATAACGAGCTGAGCACCAAATTAAGAAGCAGAGTCTCAAAGATAATATTCTCTGAATTATTACCTGAGCCACATGCAAATTAGATTAGAGAAATTACTGTGTGCATCAAGTAGAAGTGGGTTTCAGTTTGTACTGGACAAAATGGGAGCTGTACCACGAGGACAGTCTACATCTAATGTTCTGGCTAGTATTCCAGTCTGCTTATTTAGGAAAATTTAAGTTACATAATGACAGCAGGGATCAAATTTTGGAAGATGCAGTAAACTTTGAGTCATACAGCACAAAACAGAACCTTTGGTCCTACTCATCCATGCTGACTAGACAGCCCATTATGACTTCATCCCATTTGCCAGCATTTGGTTAATATTTATCTAACTCCTTTGTATTCCTATTCATCCAGATGCCTTTTAAATGTTGTAATTGTACTTGCTTCCACCACTTCCTCTAGCAGCTTCTTCCTCTTCATGGAAAAAAAAGTTACCTCTCAGGTCCTTTTTAAATCTTTTCCCTCGCATTAATCTATGCCCTCTAGTTTCGGATTCCCCGCCCTAGGAAAAAGACCTTGGCTATTCACCCAGATCAAAGAGAACTACAAAGAAAGCTATTCATATTGGAAATTCAGATTGTGACAGGAATGGATAAAAAGGACAAATCTGAGTAAATCAACAAATATGACCGGAAGTTACAAAAAGAATGCACGTCGCATTCAAAAGTAAACAAATACTAATAGCACAAATAGAAATTAATATGTACAAAAACGTGACTACTAAATGAATAAGGCTTCTTAGACAGTACCTTAAACTCATGATAATTTCCATCTCAAAGACAAGGGCAGCAGGACAATGACAGCATCACTACCTACAAGTTCCCCTTCCAGCCACTCACCATCCTGACTTGGAAATACATATCACATTCCTTAAATGTTGCTGAGTCAAAAGCATGGAACTCGCTCCTCAGTGGCATTGTAGGTCTGTTTACACAAAATGGACTGCAACAGATCAAGGAGGCCGCTAACCACCATCTTCTCAATGGCAACTAACTATGGCAAAGCCAGTGACACCTCTTCCCAGGAATGAATAAAAATGATCAGAAAGCAGCAAAGAATGACTAAAATAGAGGGAAAGGGGCAAAAAGAGAAAACTGGCTAGAATTTTTTTTTTAAAAAAAAGTAAGATTCTATAAACATTTTAAAAAGGTAAAAGTTAACTAATTAAGTAAGTGTTGACCTTGTATTAAGTGTGTCTGGGGAATTAATAATGGAAAACAAGGAGATAACAAATAAACTGAAGTTATTTTTCATCAGTCTTCACTATAGTGAATAGAAATAAATATTCTAACATTAGCTGTAAGTCTGGAAAAGGAAGGAAAGGGGGATCTCGAGAAAATTACAGGAATGTGGCACAGTAAACTGCTGGAGCTACAGGATAACAAGCCCCCAGTTTCAGATGGACTTCATCCTTTGATCTTTTAAATTAAAAAAATGGCTAGTGAGATCGTTGATGCAATGGTTTTAATTTTCCAAAATTCTGTAGGTTCAGGGACATCTATTTGATGGAGAACAGCATGTGTAACTTCTTTATCCAGAAGGGAAGGAGACAAAAAGCAGGAAATTACAGGTCAGTTAGCTTAAGTTCTATCGTAGGGAAGATACTGGAAGCCATCATTAAAGTTGTTATTACAGGGTACTTGAAAACAAACAAGGTAATTCAGGCAGATTCAACATGGTTGTGTAAAAGGGAAATTGTGTTCTTTGAAGCAGTAAGATGTGCCATGGATAATGGGAAATATAGGTGAATGTGCAGTACTTATATTTATAGGAGGCATTTGACAAAGTGCTACATCAAAAGTTATTATGTAAAATACAAGTTCATGGTCCAGGGAGTAACATTGGCATGATTGGCTAGCTAACAGGAAATAAGGCAGGCATAAATAGGTTGTTTACTGGTTGCCAAGATGTAATGACCGATATGGACAGGGATCAGTGCTGGGTCCTCAACTTCTTACAATTTTTTTATAAATGACTTGGAAGAAGGGACTGAAGATATAGGTGAATTTGCTGACGGTACAAAGCTTGGTAGCAAAGTAAGTTGTCAAGAGGTCATAAGGAGGCTACAAAAGGATATTCATAAGTTAAGTGAAATTTCAAAATTTTGAAATGGAGCAAAATGTGGAAAAATATGAAGTTGTCCAATTTGGCAGGATAAATAAAACAAACATATAATTAAATGGCAGAGATTACAGAATGCCGAGTTACAAAGACATCCTAGATATCTTGGTACATGAAGCTCAAACGTTAGTCTGCAGGTATCGCAGGTAACAAGGAAACCCAGTAAAATACTATGGTTTATTGCAATGGGAATTAAACACAAAAATAGAGGGGTTATGCTTCAGTTATACAGGGCACTGGTAAAACTACGTCTGGAATACTATGTACAGTATTGGTCACATTATTTCAAGGATATAAGAACTGGAAGCCGTTCAGAGAAGGTTTATTAGACTAATACCTGCAATGGGTGAGTGGTCTTATGAGGAAATGTTGTACAGTTTTATCCATTGGGTGTTTATAAGATTAAGAAACGTCTTAATTGAAACACAGAAGCTCCTGAGAGGTACTGACAGAATGCACATGGAAAGCATGCTTCAGGAAGATTCTAAAATGAAGGGTCACTTTAAAAATAAGGAGTCAATCCTTTAAAGCAGAGTTAAGTAGATTTGTTTTCTCAGAGGGGCAAAAGTGATTGGAACTCTCTTCCTCAAGAGATGGTGGAAGCAGAGTTCTTGAAAACTTTAAGGCAGGGCTAGTTGGATGCTTGAAATTCCACAGGTGAAAAGGTCATCATGGATATGCTGGAGCAACCAGATCTGCCATGATCTTACTGAATGGTGGAGCATGCTTGAAGGGTCAAGTAACCTACTCTTGCTCTTCATTTGTATGCTGAAATGTAGTGTCCAAATTGGCAGCCCGGCTTTCTACAATGGTGACTATGTTCCAAAAAATACTTAATTGGCTGTAAAGCACTTTAAAATGTCCCCAGGTCACAAAAAATGCTACATACATGGGAGTTTTGTTCTCTTCATAATATTTATAGAGTTTGCAGAACTAAAGAGTCAATAGATTTGAAACAGTAACTCTGCTTTCTCCCCACAGATGCTGCCAGACCTGTCGCGTTTTGCCAGCAACTTTTTTTTATTTGAGCTTTACTTCTGAAACTGATATCTTTTATATCTCCCCCTCCTCTTCCCAACCTTGTTGAAATTGATATTACGGAAAATGTCATAAACTGTCTCTGCCTTTTTCAGGTTCTGCTCTGCATTTCCTGAATAATAATTTTATTATTATTATTATTATTATTATTATTATTAACAAAACAACAACAATAATAATAATAGTAATAATAAAAAGCCCATTTCCAGGCTTTCACTTTTGCCATTTGAAACCGGTTAGTGCATACTCGATTCATTGTTCAGTTTTATCTGCCTATTAGAACAAGTATCACTCAGAAGGGGAAATGAAGGAGTCCGTAGTTTCATAGAAGTACACTGTGACATGATTCAGCATTACAATGCACAAGCATGCTATGGGAATGGATCAACCCTTACAAGCCCCAATAAATTACAATCAAATCAGTAAATATTATGATTTTTATAGGTAGTATTACTCAGTCCATACAATAACACTGACCATGAAATGTTTGCTTACAGTACATTCTTATCATCCATGGGTATGCAAAATCACATCAGCAACTGGAATGTAAACATGAACTGAAAAGCTTTGGAAAAGTATAATTTAATGAATAAGGAGTGCCATGGAAGATACACACACCCAATGATTGTAATAAAGATTGATCATTTGAACAAATATTAAAAATAGTTCACCTTGACAGAGTTCACATTCTTCATGATGAAATGTGAATCTTATGTGCGAATCAGAAAAAAGAAAATAGCAGTCGGAGAGGCTATTCAACCTTTCGAGCCTGCTATGCCAGTCAAGGTGATCATAGCTGATCATCCAACTCAGTTCCGTGTTCCTGTTTTCTTCCCGTACCTGACTCTTGTTCGAAAACATTCGATGTTTTGGCCTCAACTGCTTTCTGTGGTAGAGAATTCTATTGGCTCACGTCTCTGGGTGAAGAAGTTTCTCATCATCTCAGTCCTAAATGGCCAATCTCTACATCCATAAGCTGTGACCCCTGGTTCTGGACTGCTGGGCATCAGGAACATTCTTCTTGCATTTGCCCTGTCTCGCTTTGTTAAAATTTTGTAAGTTTCTATGAGACTTCCTCCTCATTCTTCTAAATTTCAGTGAATACAGCCCTAACTGATCCAAGTGTCTCTCCATTTGTCAGTCCTGCCATCCCCGGAATCAGTCTGGAAAATCTTTGTTGCACTCCCTCAATACTAGAACATCCTTACTCAAATAAGGAGATTGAAACTGCATACAAAACTCCAGGTGTGGTCTCACCAAGGCCCTGGCACAACTGCAGCAAGACATCCATGCTCCTGCATTCAAATCTTCTCGCTACGAACACCAACATGCTACAGGTCTTCTTCACCGCCTGCTGCACCTACTTGTTTACTTTAAGCCACTGGTTTACAAGGACATTCTGGTCCTATTTCACCTCGCCCTTTCCCAATCTAGGGCTGTTTGGATAGTCTTTCTTCCTGTGTTTGCTCCCAAAGTGCATAACCTCACATTTATCCACATGATACTTCATCTTTCATGCATTTACCCACTCACTCAACTTTTCCAAATCACACCGACGCATCTCTGCATTCTCCTCACAGTTCAGCCTCCCACCCAGCTTTGTATCATCTGCAAACTTGGAGATACTACATTTAGTTCCCTCATCTAAATCATTAAGATGTATTGTGTTACATTAAAGATGCAATTTTGCTCTCCTCACCTTCTCCTGAAGAAGTTCATACTGTCCTGACTGGCCATATATCATTCCTGTATATCTTGTCCAGACCGAGGGGACTCCTATCAAGATGCCATTGACAAATCATGCACTTTCTCCTAGTGAATTCTATGAAGTAGGGTGCCAACAGCCAATAGTTACACTTTTCAAGTGTAGAGAATTTCTGGAAATTCTGTTTAATTGTTAGAATGTTGGTAAAAGTCAGTACAAAGTTTCCCAAAAATCTTCAGATGTGTTTCAGAGGGCCACTTCACAGCTCCATTAGCAATGTTGATGAAATAGTCAATATATAGTGTCCTAGGCTCAACCATCTTCAGCTGCTACATCAATGATCTTCCTTTGATCGTAAGGTCAGAACTGGGATGTTTGTGGATGATTGTACATCACCATTTACAACTCCTCAGACACTGATTATACATTCAAACGCAGGAAGACCTGACAATATCCAGGTATGACGTGACAAGTGGCAAGTAGCATTCATGCTACGCAAGTGCCAGACAATTACTATTTCCAACAATAGAGAATGCGACCATCATCCTTTGGCATTCAATGGCATCTCTATCGCTGAATCCCCCACTATCAACATCCTGGAGGCTATTATTATCCAGAAACTGAACTGGACCAGCCACATAAATACTGTGGCCACAAGAACACAGAGGCTAGAAGGATTATAATGGTGTAGTGACAATGTCATTGAACTAGTAATCCAGAACCCTGTGCTAATGTTCTAGGGGCTTAGGTTCAAATCCCACTGTGGCAGATAGTGAAATTTCAATTTACTAAAAGTAATGAATAAAAATTAGCTAACTAATGACAACCTTATTTCCACTGTCAGTCACAAAAACCCATCTGATTCACTACCACTCAATCATTCCCAGCACTATGATCAATTGCCTTACCAATCACTATCTTGCATTGAACAAAGACTCAAAAGCCATTTTTGCTTCAAACTCCATCTTGGCACCTCTTCAGCACTTGAAGACATTTTGGGAAACCTTTTTCCAAATAGTTCATGAGGTAACAGGAGATAACACTGCATTACATGCATTTCTGTCTCTCTATTAGCTTAATTGTAAATGTCTGGTTAAATTAGCTTGTTGGGCAATGTAAAGGTTTATCAAAACATAAATTGCTGGAAAAGCTCAGCAGGTCTGGTAGCATCTGTGGAGAGAAATCAGAGTTAACAATTTGGTTCCAGTGACCCTTCCTCAGAACCTGTTGTTAAAGTTTATAAAGGTTGAAGGGTGTTCCTGACAGCAAATACCAGAATGTCTCCATATGAATTTCCAGTCAAATTTAAGTTATTATGATTGTAGTCTGCACTCTGTAAATTAAAATGTCTGTGGTACAATTTAATTAGTCAAGTGAACATGCACAGAAGATAGTTACTTCACAAGTGAACTTAATCTGTCATTAAAGCATGAGTCTTTACTTCAAAATAAAACCTTCTTTATTCATTACTTACCAGCTAAGTTCCTCTGTTCAATGTTAATTAGACCTTCATACAAGTCTTTGACTGGGTTCTTGCCAGTTAAAAGGATTCCATGTAACCATATCAACAACATTCTGTGGCCATGTTCCCTGTAGCTTTTTGAGCCTAAATAAGCAGAAATAAATGTTCGTAAACAATTTGCAACAAGCTGGATGAATAAGAACATACTGCACTATTATACCACGGGCTTGCATTGCGATATCACAGAAAAGTAATCCAGTGATCTAGACAAATGGTCTAGGGACACAGATTCAAATCCTGCCACAGCAGCTGGTGGGACTTCAAATTAATTAATACACGTGGAATATAAAGCTAATCTCAATAATGATGACATAAAACTAACTCAGTTGTCATTGAAAACCCAACTGGTTCACTAAGGTGCTTTAGGGAAGGAAATTTGCCATTCTTACCTTGTCTGGCCAACATGTGACTTCAAATCCACAGCAATGTGGTTGACTCATAACTACCCTCTGAAATGACCTTGCAAGCCACTCAGTTCAATGGAACTTAGGGCTGGGCAACAAATGCTGGTCTTAGCAATAACATACATATGCCATTAAAGAATAAAGGGGAAAAACTGACTTAGATAAAATACTCACAAGATAGCATCTGCATTCTAAGTATATACTTAAGCATATTATCACTTAGTGGTGAATGATTTCACAAGCCAATACATTTCATAAGTAAAATCTTGAGTTACCACATTGATTTAGCAACAATACAACATAGCAAGATCTGTCAACAAAGACATCAGCTGAAGCACTGCTGAAGAATGTGTCTGAAGTTTGCCTGGAAATGCCTGACCAACCAAATAAATAACATGACTGAGTAAACCCCTTAGATTTAGAATATGCTGCCAAACTAAACAACCATCTAAGTGGGCAAGTGTCCTTGTTCTGTCATACTTCTGTCTGACCTTTCCATTGCCAGCACCATCATGGTGCAGGGTATGGTGCTGCCCTCACTCGGTCATTCTCTCCCAGGGAGCTCTGCTGCCTCATCCACTCCTGCAGCTTAGCTCCAAGCAGCAACTGCGCTCAGTGGAGAGGGAGAGTGCTACTGAAGCTGAATTCCACCATCAGCGGCACAGACTGCGGGATCTCAGCTGGCAGCCATGGTCAGGTCCAAAGGTAGGATATGGGGGTGGCAGGGGAACTGGTGGAACTAATGGAGGGGAGGGCAGACAGAAGAAAGTGGGGACAGAAGCGTGGGAGCTAAAGGTCTGAAAGGGTGAAGGGAGGGGGTAGAAGGGTGAAGGGAAGGTGACTACTCCTGTTCCTATTTCTTACAGTCTTATAAAGCTGCAGAGACATTAGTAAAAAGATTTCAAGGGAAGAAACATGAAGCGACCATAAAATTTTAGTGCCTAATATTTATACAGAATCTATAAAGCATTACTATCTTAATGGCACAGGGGAACCCATTTTGATTAGGAATAAAAGTCAAAGGAATGATTTTTCTCTACCACTGCTAACCACGTATAAAAGACTACAGACACACATGATGTCTCTAAGGTTCTTGAGTAGATTTGTAGCTGGGGTTGTGGATGCTCTGGTTGGTTGGCTCGCCGAGCTGGTTCCACCATGACGTCCAGGAATGGGAGCTGTTTGTTTCTTCTCCTATTCCCTAGTGAATCTGATCCCAGTGAGGGTGTTGCTTATTAGTGTGTCTCCTCTAGTTTGGTCCGTTTAATAACGACGAAGGTGTCGTCCACGTATCTTATCCATAGTTTCGGTTGGATTAGCGGAAGGGCCATACTTTCAAGTCTCTGCATCACTGCTTCAGCTATTAGTCCGGACATAGGTGATCCCATGCGTGTCCTGGTGATCTGTTCATACATTTGGCCATTAAAGGTGAAGTGGACGGTGAGGCATACGTCCAGTAGCTTCAGCATGTTGTCTGTGGAGATGGTATCACTCGGGTCTTGTTTTTGTTTTAGTGGTGTTGCTAGTGTTTCTCTTGCCAGTGGTATATCTATCGATGTGAATAGGGCAGTAACGTCAAATGATACCACGGTCTCGTCGTCGTCTATTCTTATGTCCTTGATGGAATTGAGGAATTCTTGGGCTGAGTGGATTAATTGGAGTGACTTGCTGATGAGATGCCTTAGTCTCCTTTGTAGCTCCTTGGCTAATCTATGTGAGAGCGTGCCTGGCAGGGAGACATCATGATGGAACGCTGGACCAATGGGGAATTCCTAACAAAGGTACAGAGGAAAGCCACACACACTGACCAAGTACTGAATTTCAACAGCAACCACCCTAACACACACAAACAAAGTTGCATGAGAACATTATTTAAATGGGCAACAGCACACTGCAGCAGCACAGAGCGAGGCCAAGAAGAAGAAGAGTACCTCTTGCAAGTATTCAAAGACAACGGATACCTGAAAATCTGGCTCAGAAGATGTCTATTACATGCACGACACCAGGAAGATACTACACTCCCCGACACACTCATCATGCTACCTTACATAAGGAACACATCTGAAGTCACCACGAGACTCCTACGACCACTGGGCATCAGAGTAGCACACAAACCCGCATCAACCCTACAACAACCGCTCAACCGGGCCAAAGGCCCACTACCCACTACGGACAGGGCCAACATCATATACAAGATTCCCTGCTGAGACAGTGACAAACATTAAATTGGACAAACAGGAAGGAAACTAAGTACAAGAGTACATGAACATCAACGGGCAACAAAAAGACATGACCAATACTCAATCATCTCCATCCACACAGATAAGGAAAACCACCAATTCGACTGGGACAACACCAGGATCCTGGGACAGGCGAAGCAGAGACAAACACGGGAATTCCTAGAAGCCTGGTTCTTCACTAAGAAAGCCATCAACAAACACATAGAGCTAGACCCCATATACACCCCATTGTGAAGGAAAACCGGAGGTGAGGACACCAGAGTTTACATGACAGGCAGGAAGACACAACAGCACTTCATTAGAGGCTGCACTGATGTTACCCAGCAGGGTAATGAAATGACTGCGAACTAACAAACCAGCTCGGCGAGCGAACCAACCACAGGATACACGTGATGATTTATCATTCATAATTATTTGGGGTTTCATTGTAATAACGTAATGATCCCGAATGCCTCACGTAGTTACACAGTGTCAGACATCCTGGTCACACTGAGAGCCGGCTCTGAGGGAGCTGAATCAGCGTCAAGGACTCTGCGCGTGAAAATAAAGAGTGACTTGGTGACGGGATACCAGCCTCTGTGGAGTTATTTCACATGTCATCTAAGGAAGATGGCTGAGGAATTCCAAGAGAAATCAGATTTCTATTTTTAAAAAAAGATGGACAATAAAGGCTGGCTTTACCAGTGAAACTCACATCCTGTGAACAAATAAAACAAAATAAAAATGATTTTATCTAGCCATCCTCAAGCGACAATGAACACTTGTATCTGCCTAGGGATGATTTTGAATATTAATGTAGTACTAGAAAGCTGAGAATAAGGAGTGATCAACAAGCTCAGTCCTGGAGCAGGTATGAGCATATAGTGGAGTGAATACAATATACGGAACTTGAGTGCATTTTAAATGTTAAATGCAAATAAATATTTCTTTCAAAGAATTCAAATTCTGTCATAACACATCAAGATGATAAATGTTATTTTCAGTTTTCAGTCAGAAAGATAGAAACTGCCAGTTTTCATGCACTGAAGTGAATTAGAGCTCAACACATCCTGAATCTCAGTCCTCTTTCTGGGCCCATAATTCCAAACAAAAGACAGAAATACTGTTTAGCAAATAACTCCAAGTGAATAGTACACTTCAGTTCCCACTTGATTTTAATTTTGATTATTTTTACCTTCTAAAAAGAGCAATTTGCCAGCAAGCTGTCAGATCTTTGGCAATGCTGATAAGAACCAGGTTAGAGTAAAAGACCAGCTAATGAATTTATGCAAACAAATAGATGAATATTTGAAGCCCCATCCTCCATGCAAAAATCCTTATCCAATTCACATAAATAAGTTCATGTAGATGGGTGTTAAATAATGGAAGAAAACTCAGGATTTTAGGTTCCAAATTAAGTCGTATTCAAAACTCATGCATCATGTTCAGAGACAGGGCTGTCAACCTGTATTTAATTAATTGCTGCAACAATAAAAAATATCCTAAGGTGATTTACAGAGACACAGGAACAATATGCATGCTAAATGCTGAAGGGGACAGTAAAGGTGGGTTAAGTAAAACCTTGATCAAAGAAATAAGTTTTTCAGGAGTGTCTTAAATAAAGAGTTAGAGGTGGAGTAGCTAAGGAAGAGAATTCCCAACTGGAACTTCGGAGTGTGATTTTGGGTTTTGGATCATGAAAGTTCATCAATAGGATCAAATGAAGATCCCAAGCCTCTGATCTTGCATTGTACAGGAAATAGTCACCTGGCAGTGATTTTACCCAAATTAACCAATTAATGGCTGAAGAATGGCCTTCTTCCAGTTAAACATGGAGCACAAGCTCTCTAGACTGGAGGATCAATAGGAGGTCCTCCTGAACAGAAGGAGCAGCAGCTGGCAGCTCAGGTAAGAGAGAGAGGCACCTCCATCTTCAGGTGCCCTCCCAGTAACTTTTAAAAGTTGGAAATTAAAATATGGCCACCAAAGCCTAGCCATCATTGTGGAAGGGTACAGCCCCCCGCCTCCTTCAACAGTTTGAGGCCACAGCTTTGACTGAGCAGAAGGAAGGAGTTTCAAAGCCTGTCTGAAGTGTTACCTGCTCCCTGACTGCCAGAACAGGACCATCGCTGGCAATGGACCCAATGATAAGGCCTCCACTCACCCTACATCCCCTTGGCCCCCCCCCCCCCCCCCCAAATTCTTCATCAATAGATTTTCATTCACACACCACAACTAATAGGGTGGTGGTAGCAGTATCACTGAACAAGCAATCCAGAACTCCAAACTAACGTTCTCGGGACATGGATTCAAATTCAACTGTGAATGTTCAATTCAATAAAAATCTGAAATAAAAAGCTAGAGGCAATTGTCATTAAAACCCATCTGGTCTACTAATGTCTATTGAGTAAGGAAATCTGTCATCCTTACATTAAATGTGATTCCAAACCATTAAGCAATGTGATTGACTCTTAACTGTCCTCGTGGACAAATAAAACAACAGGTTACACTTCACGTACTAGCGGGTAGTCCTTCATGCTTCTGGCCTCTTAAACCAGCATGTTAGCCAGCAGTATAAATGACAATGCCTGCCCTTCTCTGCACTGAAAATTAGTAGCCATAATATGGCGGTGCCACTGTTGGACTAGGGTGGACAAGATCAGGTGAAGTGGCTTCACCTGATGAAGGAGCAGCGCTCCAAAGGTTCTGATTTCAAATAAACCTGTTGGACTATAACCTGGTGTTGTGTGACCTCTGACCTAAAAATTGGTGGCTAAAGCTACAGTAAACATTGACTACAGCTGCAGACTACATTCTACATTCCTACACCACACATACACATTAAGAATTGGGATGCCAATTTTTTTTTGATCAAGGAGCAATCAGCAATCAAAGACTCATGCAAAATCTCATCGCAATGTCTTAAAGCCTACAAATGATGCAGGGAAAAGATCCAGATGAGAGTTTCGCTCGCCTGATATAAAAAGGTGCAATCTTCCTGCACATGCCAGTCATTTTCTTCTCAGCATTGGTTTTTCAACAATCTTAGAAGTAACAAACTGCAGAAAGACTGCCAATAGTCACAAATTAATTGAAGTGCCTGGTTGAACCCACATTTATTTGCATGGGAATGAATTAATACCATTACTCAGTTAAAATAACACATTCTTCATAAAAGAATACATGCTAAGGTCTAAGACAGTAGGAACTGCCGATGCTGGAGTCTGAGATAACAAGGTGTGGAGCTGGAGGAACACAGCAGGCCAGGCAGCATCAGAGGAGCAGAAATGGGAGAGGGGAAGGGGACTCTGAAATAAATAGAAGCGAGCGCGGTGATAGCAGGTAAATCATGGAGCAGATAGGGTGGGAGAGAAGACGGACAAGTCAAGGAGGCGGGGATAAAGCCAATAAAACTGAGTGTAGGTTGGTAGTGGTGGGGATTGGCCAGTGAGGTGGGAGGACCGGATAGGTGGGAGGGAAGGTGGACAGGTCAAGGAGGCAGAGATGAGAGGGGGTGCTGGTCTTGGGATGAGGTCAGGAGTGGGGAGATTTTGAAGCTAATAAAGTCCACATTGAGACCGTTGGGTTGTAGGCTTCCAAGGTGGAATGTGAAGTGCTGTTCCTCCAGTTTCCGGGTGGCATCGCTGTGGCACTGGAGGAGGCGCAGGATGGACATGTTGTCCAGGGAGTGGGAGGGGGAGTTGAAGTGGTTCACGACTGGGAGGTGTAGTCGTTTGTCACGAACCAAGCGTAGGTGTTCCACAAAGCGGTCTCCAAGCCTCCGTTTGGTCTCCCTGACGTAGAGGAGGCCACAGCGGGAACAGCGGATACAATAGACCACTTTAGTGGATGTGCAGGTGAACATCTGTTTGATGTGGAAGGTTGTTTTGGGGCCTGGGATGGAGGTGAAGGGGGGAGGTGTAGCACCTCCTGCGGTTGCAGGGAAAGGTGCCAGAGGTGGTGGGGCTAGTGGGGAGTGTGGAGCAGACGAGGGAGTCACAGAGAGAGTGGTCCCTCCGGAAGGCAGATAAGGGTGGGGAGGGAAATATGTCCTTCGTAGTGGTGTCAGATTGCAGGTGGCGGAGAATGATGCATTGACTCCGGAGGTTAATGGGGTGATGTGTGAGGACATGGGGAATTCTGTCTTTGCTTTTCTTGCAGGGAGGGGCTGTGAGGGCTGAGGTGCAGGAAACGCAAGAGATACAGTCGAGGGCGTTTTAGGGAAAGTTGCGGTCCTTGAAATACGAGGACATCTGGCATGTTCGGGAGTGGAATGCTTCATCTTGGGAGCAGATGTGGTGAAGGCGGAGGAGTTGGGAGTAGGGGATCGTATTCTTGCAGGAAGATGGGTGAGAGGAGGTGTAGTCTAGGTAGCTGTGCAAGTTGGTGGGCTTGAAATAGATATCAGTTTCGAGGTGGTCACCTGGGATGGAGACAGAGAGGTCCAGGAAGGAGAGGGAGGTATTAGAGATGGTCCAGGTGAACTTGAGGTTGGGGAGGAAGGAGTTAGTAAAGCTGATGAACTGTTCGAGCTCCTCGTGGGGCACAAGGCAGCGCCGATACAGTCATCGATGTAGCGGAGGAAGAGAGGGGGAATGGGGCCAGTGTAGCTGCGGAAGAGGAACTGTTCCACGTATCTTACAAAACAGACAGGCATAGCTTGGGCCCATGTGGGTACCCATGGCCACCCCATTAGTCTGTAAGAAGTGGGAGGAGTTGAAGGTGAAGTTGTTAAGGTTAAGGACAAGTTAAGTGGATAAGGGTGTCAGTGGAGGGGGCTGGTTGGGCCTTTGGGAGAAGAAGAAGCAGAGGGCTTTTAGGCCATCTGCATGGGGAATGCAAGTATACAGGGACTGGACATCCAAAGTGAAGATGAGGTGTTAGGGGCCAAGGAATCGGAAGATTTTGAGGAGGTGGAGGGTATGGGTGGTGTCCTGGATGTAGGTGGGGAGCTCCTGGACCGGGGCGAGAAAATAGAGTCAAGATAAGCAGAGATAAGTTCGGTGGGGCAGGAGCAGGCAGAGACAATGGGTCGTCCAGGGCAGTCGGGTTTATGGATTTTGGGAAGGAGACAGAAACGGGCAGTGCGTGGTTGGGGAACGATGAGGTTGGAGGCTGAGAGTGGGAGGTCACCTGAGGTGATGAGGTTATGGATGGTCCGGGAGATGTTCAGTTTACGTAGGATATCCAAAACAACTACTCATTATTTTCAACATGATGGTACATGCAAGTCAAGCTTATGTTGTTCATTATGGGAAGCGGGAATCATTGGTTAGACTAGCATAGTAGTTACACTTGAGAAGATGGTGGTGAGCTGCCTTCTTGAACTGCTGCAATCCACATGCTACAGATTGATCCAAATGCTGTTAGGGATAGAATTCCGTGATTTGACCCATGGCGGAGGGGGTATTCTATCACATGCCTGACTTGTGCCTTGTAGATTGTGAACAGCTTTTGGGGAGTCAGGTGGTGGGTTATCGCTGTAGGATTCCTAGCTTCCAACCTGCTCCTGCAGCCACAGTATTTATGTAGCTGGTCCAGTTCAGTTTCTAATCAATTGTAACCCCAAGGATGTTGCTGGTGGGGGATTCAGTGATGCCATTGAATATCAAAGGGCAATGGTTAGATTCTGTATTGTTGGAGACAATCATTACTTGGCACTTGCATGTCATGAATGTTGCTTGATACTTGTTTGCCCAAGTCTAGATACTGTCCATGTTTTACTGCATTTGGACTTGAACTGTTTCAGTATATACTGAGTCGAATATTAGCGGACATCCTCACTTCTGACCTTATGATGGAAGCAAGGTCGTTGATGAAGCAGGGCCTAGAACATTATCCTGAGGAACTCCTCCTCCATCCATATTCTGGAGTTGAGACTGACTGACCTTCAACAATCACAACCATCCTCCTTCCTGCCAGTGGAGAGATTCCCATTGACTCTAGTTTTGCTAAGGCTCCTTGATGCTACACACAATCTTGATGTGAATCTCACCTCACCTCTGGAATTCAGCTCTTTTGTCCATATTAGAACCAAGTCTGTAATGAGGTCAGGAATTAATCGCTCTGGTGGAATGCAAACTGGGAGTCAGCAGGCAGGTTGTTGCTAAGCAAGTGCTGCTTGCTGGCACTACTGATGATACTTTCTATCACTTTACTGAAGATCGAGAATAGATTCCCGGTGCAGTAATTGGTCAGGTTGGATTTGTCTTTGTGTGTTCAGGACTTACCTGGGCAATTTTCCACATTGTCAGTAGATGCCAGTGTTGTAACTTGTACTGGAAAAGCTTGGCTAGTGGTGCATCAAATTCTGCAGTACATCTTCAGTGCTATTGCTGGAATGTTGTCAGGGCCAATAGCCTTTGCAGTATCAGTGATGCTGGGAACCTCTGGGGGAGGCTGAGACAGATCATCCACTTGATACTTCAGCTGAGGACTATCATAAATGCTTCCGTCTTATCTTTTGCTCTGTTATGTTGGGCTCAACTATCATTGAGAATGGGGACAGGGAAACAGGGAAAACTGGAACAGGAGTATGCCATTCAGCTCTTTGAACCTGCTCTGCCATTCAACGTGATCACGACTGATAGTTACGGACCATTCTCCTCCACTGAGTTTTATAATGTCAACCATTGTTCACAACTGGATGTGACAGGACCTCTGGACTTTGATCTGATCCATTGTGGAATTTCTTAGCTCTGCCTATCACCTGCTGGTTGTACTGTTTGGCATGCAGTAGTCTTAAAGGTTCACCTCATTTTTAATATATCTGGTGCTGATTCCAGAATGCCCTCTTGTGCCCTTCGTTGTATGTGTTGATCACTTGGCTTGATGCTGATGGTAGAATGGGGGATATATCAGGCTATACAGATTGTGCTGGAGTACGATTCCGCAGCTGTCAATGGCCCACAGCACCTCATGGATGCCCAATCACGAATTGCTAGATCTGTTCAAAGTCTATCCCACTGAGCATGTTGACAGTGCTACACAAACCAATGGAGAGTATCCTCAAAGCGAACACAGGACTTTGTCTCTACAAGGACTTTGCAGTCACTCTTGGGAATACTGTCACAGACAGGCAGATTTTTGATGAGGTCAAGTAATTTTTTTTTGGAGTTGTAGAGTCAAACAGCATGGAAACAGTCTCTTCGGTCCAACCAATCTATGCCAGCCATAACCCCAAAATAAACTAGTGCCACCCACCTGCCTGCCAGACTGAGTCTCTGGTAGCTGGTGAAACAACCAAGATTTTGATAAAAACAAACAGGGACAGGACTTTTCGCTCCAAACATTTCTTATCCATGTATTTATCTAAATGTCTTTTAAACGTAACCATACCCACATCCACCTCTTCCTCTGGAAGTTCGTTCCACACGCAAGCCACGTTCTGTGTAAAGAAGATGTAGAGCTGGATGAACACAGCAGGCCAAGCAGCATCAGAGGAGCAGGAAGGCTGACGTTTCGGGCCTAGACCCTTCTTACATCAGCCTTCCTGCTCCTCTGATGCTACTTGGCCTGCTGTGTTCATCCAGCTCTACA